>CM060179.1:24662500-25191768 GCA_030549775.1 Tamarix chinensis | reverse complement strand
GGGAGGGAGACGCGGCTTGGGTCGCGCGAGATGGGCTGGAGTGGAGAGTTTGGGCTGCAGGTTGGCCCAAACCGAGGAGGAGTAGGAAAAATAAGGAAAGGAGAAAGAAAGAAAAAGGAAAATAAAGGAGAAAAAGAAAAAGAAAAAAAAGAAAAAGGATATAATGGTTGGGTTAGGGTATTTTATCTTTATTTATTTATTTATTTAAATTAGGTATTTAATTTTAATAATTATTATTTTAAGTATAGTAATTAAATTCATTTTTAGATTAATTAGGCTATTTTGGGGCAAGTTTTCCTTAACTTTCATTTTAATAAGTAAAATTTTCAATTTTTTCCTAAATAATTTATTTATTATTTTCTCCTTGTTTTGCCTTAATTAATTCCACTTAGTTTTTAATAAGTTAATTTATTTACTTAATTCCCCTAATAAATCATTATTTTTCCATAATTCCTAAATTAGGATTTGGGGGTATTTCATATTGCTTACTAAGTCTCACATAATAAATCAATATGAAGCCAAGTAATACACATATGATATTCTAATTTTTTAGTATCGTGTAGTAAATAGCTACTAACTACTATGTTGCCTTTGTATGTACATCATAATTGATTTTTTTTAAGCAACAAATTTTCAATAGTGAAACCATGTAAATAAAATCAGTCATTAAACAACCTAGGTCGAAGTCAACCACCTAGGTAACCAAAACCCTTCAGTATATTATTAGCATCTAGAGTAGGTAAGATACAGAGACCTCTTAGGATCCCGCTCGAAGGTAAAGCTCGAAGGCAGACTAACCCTCAGTGGCTAATCAAAGATCAGGTAACCTAGACCCATACACAACTTGATTGTCTTTTACTTTACGTGATTAGTATATTATTCATAAGGATAAGTGATCACACAAGGCCCATACAAAACAAGAAAAGTATTTCCCATGTTTATTCCATATACTAATCGAGTGGTTTGTAGAATAGTAAATTGGTAGGCCCAAACCGATCGACTGGTTTGTCGAGTTGGACATATTTTTCAACCTTAATTTTCTTTAAAAAATTATACTAAAATGAAACCTTACCAACCCATGCCAAAGTGTCCCTGAGATATTTTTAACCATTTTCATGATGCATTTAGTCTAAAATATTACCTCAGGTCAATCTAGAAGTTGATTAGGACAATTGAGAGGGGAGAGATGATGACCTCAACCTTGTCTTCTTCCACCTCTCTCCTCTTCACGTTTTTTAGATCAATGCTTCAATCTCAGACATGATTCTGAGCAACTGGAAGATTCCTTCTACACCGATCTTCCATTACCTCTCTTGTGTATTCTAATTTTGGCCTAATTGACTTGTATTTTTTAGAAACACCATTTTAGCTTATAATAATAGGTCAGCATATCTTGGACAAAATCCATTCATTTAGCTCAAATTCAAACGATAATTTCTAGGGTTTTTGAATTGTTCCTAAACCCTCTATTATTCCTCTCGATTGGTTGGCTATAAATAGCCCCAATCACCCTTTTTGTGCACCTTTCTTGCAACCAACAAAATCCCTAAGTCTCTATATTCACCTTTCCTCGTTTATGCACTTTAAACCTTACAATCAATTTTCTTGCACTCTACTGATCCTATCTTTAACTCTCTCTTGTTTTAATTATTAAGCAATGAAGAGTTAGATTTGGGAAAAAGATCAAGTGGTTCAGCTGAGCATTTCCCTATTTTTATCCTAATTGTGGTATGTCTTTCTTTCCCTCCTATTTTATGTTTGAAAATTAATAAGGTTTTATGCAAATTATGAGTTAAAGATTTATTGTGTTAAGGTTTTAAAAGTTGAAAATTTCATAGACTGAAATTGTGGTTTAATGGGATTTTTTTTCAAGAGATAGATCACCGACAACATAGTTATTGTTCAAGAGCTGGTGCTACGGTGCACTCTATTGGCAAAATTTGCCCAAAAAAAAGGGTTTTGCCTTAAAAGTCAATAGTTCTAAGGGCTACGATATAACTGAATAGGGTTTTTCTTACAAGTACACTTATTGGCTTCGGCTTCAGAGGTAGGGTGTTGGAGCTCATCATGGAATGTGTATCAACACCAACCTTTTTAATTCTCATCAATGGCCAACCACACAAAAAATTATATTGGAGTAGGCTATGATATAATATATGTCAGTATGTAATTTAATTAAAAAGTTGTGATGACTTAAATGAAAAGTCATAAACTTTAAAAAATGACATATCTCTTTATTATAACTCTTCAAATAGCCAATAATTTTGGAAATTAATTAATTTAATTGAAGAGTTGTGATGAATTTAACGAAGAGTCAAAAACTTTGAAAATGAACATACATCTTCACTGCAACTTTTCAAATAACCCATAATCTTGTAAATTAATTAAATCAATTGAAGAGTTGTGATGACTTGAATGAACAGTCATGAAGTTTAAAATGGGGCATATCTCTTTATTTTAACTCTTCAACTAGTATAAATACCCTATAATATTAAGATGAAAAAAATTTAATTTTGAGATATTCGATTGAAGCCTATTAAACAATTATTGGGAGAGTCTTGTACAAATGCTTTGTTATATCCTTTGGATAAATTGTTGCAGCAATATTACATTCAGGATAATATCCTACACGCCTCAAGTAACATAAATCTATCATGTTTCTTAAATCCCTCTAACAATTTAAAGGTAATATCATGGATACAGATTCTACTTTGGCGTTCAGAATGGGAAACCTAGATTTAATTAAGTTGAGTCAATATCATGGAAGTAATTTTACAAGATAGAAAGACAAAATGGTGTTTCTACTTATCGCTTTTAAGATGTTTTATGTGCTTGATACAAGTTTATCTAAGTTATCAAAACCAAATTCAGATGATAGCGATGAAGTCAAAGCACAAAGAAATAAGTGTAAAAAATATGAATTAGTGTGTCACGATCATATATTCAATTTTGTCACTGATCAACTATATGATTTATATTCAAATTTGAATTAATGAAATGAGATATGAGATGCCCTTGAAGTCAAATACAAAAATGAGAAAAGAGGCACCAATAAATTTTTCCCTTTGAATTATTTCAAGTTTCGAATGTTTGAAGATTTACCTATTATAGATCAAGTACATAAACTCCAAATTCTAGCATCCAAATTTAGTGATCTTGAAGTTAAGATCTCTAATTCACTTTAAGTAGGAGCAATCTTATCTAAGTTTACTCCTAGTTGGAATGGTTACAAGAATAAATTTATGCATTCAATTAAAACCATGATTATAGAACAATTTCAAACACATCTTCAAATTGAGGTGAAATCCCATTTATGTGATGTGTTGTTATTGAATTATAGAGTGAATTATGTTATTGAGAATGGAAATAGAATGAATCAAAATGGAAAATCTCAGGAAAACCTGAAAGTTAACAAGAAAGGGAATTCCTTCAATAAGTTCAATGATATGAAGAAAAATAGACACTGTCACCATTGTAGAAAAAGAAGGGTATTACATTCATGAATGAGTAATTAAGAAGAAGACATATGCTATAAAATCTAAGAAGGCCAATGTTGCGGAAAGTGAACTCAAAGAGAATATGGAAATGGTATCTACAATGCAAATTGGCACGGTGATAGAACTTCATATGGTCACTGTGAGTAAGTCATAAGATTGGTGGCTTGATTCAAGTGCAACCATTCATATGTGCAACAATAAGGCGATGTTTGAGTCATATGAAGAATTATCAGATTAAGAAGAGGTTCTTATGGGAAACAATATTGTTGCCAAGGTTTTGGGGCAAGGATTGGTTGTCTTGGATTTTACTTTAGGATAGAAATTGAGTTTGGTTAATGAATTTTACATTCCCAATATTAGAATAAATATTATATCCGCTAATTTATTGTGTGAGAAGGAATTCAAAATTATACTTGAGTCTAATATGGTCATTGAGAAAAGGGGTACGCTTGTGATGGAATGTTTAAACTTAGTGTTACTAATAAAGTGAATTATTATTCTATTTACTCTATTGAGCATTTTTTTTAATGGCATGGTAGATTAGGAAGTGTTAATTTTTTTATCTAGATCAGATGCAAAAACATGGATATATTTATTTTAAGCGTGACCATTATGAAAAGTGTGAAAAATACATTCAAGGAAAAATGACCAAGAAACCATTTCCTAAGGTTGAAATAAATATAAATTTTTTTTATCTTGTGCATATAGATATATGTGAATTTAATGGTGTATTAATTAGAGGAGAAAATAGATATTTTATAACTTTCATCAATTTTTTACTTATGTTTATTTAATGATAACTAAATATGAAGCATTTATTAAATTCAAGGAATATAATTCTATTGTTAAAAATCAAAAAGGGAGACGAATTAAGATTTTTTTGTAGTGGTAGAGGATTTGAATATTTCTCTGTAGAACTATCTACGTATTGTTCAGAAAATGGTATAATACATCAATCATCTTCTCCTTACACTCCTTAACAAAATGGTTTGTCTGAAAGAAAAATATAACCTTAGTGGATATGGTTAATGATTTGCTTATGAATGCTAAGTTACCTTTCAACTTATGGGGTGAAGCACTTGAAACAACATGTTACATCCACAATAGAATTCCTTCTAAGAAAATTAATGTAAGCCCATATGAAATTTATAGAAAACCTAACTTAAATTATTTTAAAATGTGGGGGTGTGTTGCATTTTATAAAACTTTTGATCCTTATAAATGTAAATTAGGACCAAGAGGATATAAAAGTGTATTTATTGGCTATGCAAAGAATTCTAAAGCATATAGACTTTTAGATCTAAGTTCAAATGATATTATTGAAACGTTACATATTGAATTATTGAAAGAAAAATTATTAATGATTACGTGCCTAATGAAAATGAGGATGTGATTGGTTCTTCTATCAACCCAATGATGTAAGTGAACCTCAAAAAAATCAAAAGACAAAAATAAAATTCCTTGAGTCCTAACTTTATTTCAACTCAGTCAATAGTTTTCTTGGTTGATAGGACTAGAAACAAAGTGTTGAATAAAATACACATGATAGTTAACATCTAAGATGAACCCAAATCATTTAGTGAAGTAATGTCATATAGAGACGTGACTTTTTGGAAAGAAGCCATAAATGATGATATAGACTCAATATTATCTAATAATACTTGGGTCTTAGTGGATTTACCTTTAGGATCTAAAACTATTGGTTGTAAGTGGATATTTAGAAGAAAATATAATATTAATAGTTTTGTACAAACATTTAAAACGAGATTGGTAGCCAGAGAATTTATGCAAAATGAAGGTGGAGATTATTTTAACACTTATGCACTAGTAGCAAGGATAACTTCTATTAAAGTTATTTTTGTAACACCCCCAAAATTCACTACTGAAAAATTTCGTTTTATTAAAAGTTTAGCGGAAGTAAAATAACAAACTGTGAATTTCGGAGATATTACCGCCACACTTAATACTAGATCGGTTCACTCATACCGTTCCAGTAACAAGTGCTAAAGCTAAAGAATAAAATATCAGTCGCTAGAAATTCAACCCATTTTTAAATCAGAGTAGCACAAGTAAACAATTTTATAAGAATAGATTCCACCAATGGTGGTTACAAGAACAAAATTACATTTAAAAAAGAAAAAGGAAAGACCCTAATAGTTTCGGATTATCCTTACGCTCTTTCCCATTGCCCACTTGAGTAGCACCTGAAAAAGACCTGCAAGGGACACTGCCCATTAAATAGGCAGAGGCCCCACGAATGGAACCCTTCAGTACTACGGTACTGAGTAACCCTTTAAAATACACTTAAAAGCAGGCACGCAATGCAACACATGAAACAAGGCTACATACATGTATAACAAGATGTGTATATATAACATTCATATAATTAACATTCAAATCAGATATCAGTAGGTCGTTATGAACAATTGATACTTTTGGACCTTAAGCCATGTCATAGTGCGAAATCAATACATTCGGGCCTTAAGCCATGTCATAGTGTAAAATCAGTACATTCGAGCCTTTAGCCATTAGTCCATCATTATTCAATCATCGCGGATTATAAATGTCCATGTGAGTGCAGGAACCCCACTATTATTCGCCGGTGGACTGGTCTGGCCCAGACTCACAAGGTGTTCCACTGTAAGTAATTAGTATTTTTCCTATATCTTATCGTTTTTATGTTTGGTTTGTTGAGCATGGAATCTCCCACTATTATAGCCGGTGGAACGGTCATGCAGGGCAAATGCACCTGACCACTATTATTCGCCGGTGGACCGGTCATACAGGGCACCCTGGCCCTAGCCACTATTATTCGCCGGTGGACCGGTCTGGGTCCGGCTCAACATCTTCCCTTTTAAGTGATTAGTGTCTTAATCGTATCTTAATCGAAAGTATTTCACCCTTGACATGCATGGCTAACTATATCCACACTTATCCTCCCATGAGGGCCCGTCCCATATCTTGAGACTTCTACACCTCCTAACGCGTCCCGACATCCTTTCCTTAATCCACTTTCTCACACCGGAAGCCTAACTCCTAAGTGTGTGGGTCAAGGCCCACCGCCTTATACCCCAAGGTCAACTCACCGCCTTACTCTAGGGTTTTCTCCAGAAACCCTAATTTGGGCCTATATGGCCCAACCTTTCTTTTATCGTCCAACACCTCATCTCATTTAGTTTTAAACCAAATCCCATCACTCTACTCACCAATCGTACATGTGACCGTAAAACCCTAGTCGACTGCTCAAACCCTAATACCTTTCTTACATAAGGATTATCCCATGCAAACCCTAGAAACCTCCCATGAAAGAGTTGCATTACTCATTCATTTTGATCATAATCTCCTTCTGTTCTTCCCCCATGGATCATGAGATATTAAGGTTAATATCATGTGCCCTTATTCAACTCACTTCCCATTTATTCCTTTTTATCCTTTCACCCCATATCATATTATTAAACACTCTAGCATACATGTCCTAGAGGGTCATATCAGATAACATCGTATGCACAACATATATAATCATCATCCACATGCCATAAGGAAGTCACACAAGCATACATCACTCGAAGTTGTACTACAAATGATTAATCATTAAGCATAAGGTACACAATACGACATAACACATGGCACACGAGGCATATAATACACACCTGGCACACGAGGTTCGGATCACCAAGTCATCTCCTACGCTTTTTAGATCACCAATCACCCTTCATAATTGTTACACTTATAATAATTCCCAATTGATTGGTTAGATTACTGAATTGCCCTTCTCCTTTGTTATAGTTACTAAATTGCCCTTAAGTTAGATAAATTACCAAATCCCCCTTCTTTATTATCATGATTACCAATTTTCCCCTTTGGTTGGTTAAATTGCCAAATTGCCCTTCATCATTATCATAATTACCTATTTGCCCCTTTAGTTGGTTAAATTACCAAATTACCCTTTTCTAATGTCATAATTACCATTTTACCCTTCTCAATTATTATAATTACCATTTTACCCTTCTCCATTATTATAAATACCAAATTACCCTTCTCCATAATTATAATTACCAATTTACCCTTCTCCATATTTATAATTATTAATTTGCACTTCTCTATAATCATAATTACCAATTTACCCCTCTCTTTTATTAAAATTACTATATTACCCTTCTCTATTATTAAATTTACCATAATACCCTTTTGTTGGTTAATTTACCAAATTACCCTTCTCTATAATTATCCAATTGTCCTTCTATAATCATAATTTAATTAACAAATTATCCTTCACCGTTGTCATAATTACTAAGTTACCCCTTACTCCCAAGTTTACTATAATATCATTTTATTTACAAAATTACTCTTCTACACCTTAATTCCAAATTACCATAATATCCTTTTATTTACAAAATTACCACAATACTCTTTTGCTTATAAAATTACCATAATACCCCCTTTTACTTTATAAATTACTATTTTACCCTTTTACATCCAAAATTACCATTTTTATCTTTTCTTACAAAATTACCATTTTTCCCTTATTTTCCAAAATTACTATATTATCCTTTACTCCCAAAATTACCGTAATACCCCTTTACTTATAAAATTAATATTTTGCCATTTGCTTATAAAATTACCATATTCCCATTTACCTCCAAAATTACCATATTGCCCCTTTACTTATAAAATTACCATTTTTCCGTTTACTTATAAAATTACCATATTACCATTTACTTATAAAATTAACATATTGCCATTTACCTCTAAAATTACCATATTGCCTTTTACTTATAAAATTACCATTTTACCATTTACTTATAAAATTACTATTTTGCCCTTTACCTCCAAAATTACCATAATGCCCCTTTTCTTACAAATTACAAATTTACCCTTTTACTTAGAAAATTATCATTTTACCCTCTTCTTTCAAAATTACCATCTTGTCCCCTTATTACACCACTTTTATTAGATTAAAATTACTACATGGAATAATAATAATATTAATACTCCATTAATAATATCCAACTCCACCAACTATTATATTTTAGTATAATACTTATTGGCACCCGCACATATTAGGCCATAATCTAGCACAAGGAATATTACTAAAATGCCCCTAGGGCTCACAATAATATTATTCATGCATAAATGGTAACAATAACATAAAATAACATGGATAAGTACTTAACACTTTCATTAATAATCAAACTCTTCACTTAAGCAACATTTCCACACTTGGCATATAAACTAGCATACTTTCCCTTTTTATCAATTAATACAATTAAATATATGTATATATATATATATATATATTATATTAAACCACAAATATCAAGCATAATAACATATTAAAAATCCTAATGTGCTAACATACATTTATCCATGCGTTTAAGTAGGGTTTAACGATTACCTTAACTTTCGCAAAATTAAATCTTATTGGTATTCCGGTTAAAGATTCAAGCTTTAAATAGCAAAATCAAGACCTAAAAATAATGTCAATAATTATTATATTAGAAATAAGAAAATCAAAGCATAAGACTTTATAAATTTTACTTAATGAAATAATTAATTTAAATATTATCATATCTTAAAATTATTAATAAAAATTACCAATAAACGCATAAAATCATGCTGCATATGCAGCATGAGCTGCATGTAAAAAAAAGGGTGGAAGGGTCAAAGGTTGCATGAAAAATAGGGTGGAAGGGGTGTTTTCGGGTTGGGGTCTTTAGGCTAGAAAAGAAGGTAGATGGGGCAGGAATTAAGGCAAGGGAATGGTGTAGGAGTGAATAGGGGTGTAGGTGGATGTTGGGGATGGGTTGTTGGCGGCCAATGGAGGCGGAGGCGGCGGCGGGGAGGTGAGAAAGTAACCTGCCGAGGTGGGTCTGGAGGGGCTGAGAAGGAAGGAAAAGAGAAGGGAAAATGAAGGGGTTCGGGGGCTTTTTTTCGGCCAAACAATGTATGGGGGTCATAGAGGAGGTTGCAAGGAGTTGAATGGTGGGTTGGTTGGCGGTAGAGGCGGTCGGACGGTGGCGAACGATGGGGTTGCAAATGGGCTATCGAGAAGGGGAAAAATGGGGAGAAAAATAGGTGGGGAGGAAGAAGGGCTGCAGGATGGCTTGAGAGGGATATTGTGGTGGTGCAAGGCTGAGGTGGAGGGTGGTAGGGAGCGGTGCAGGGGGTTGGTGAGGCGGCTGGAGCAGCGGAGGACGGTGGCGATGCAAAAACAGGGGTGGAAATGGGAGAGGAAGAAAATAAGAGAGAAGAGGAGATCAGGGGTTAAGGGCTCGGAAATATGGGGCAGAAAAAGGCTGAAGGGGAGAAGAAAAAGAAGAGGGATGGTAGAGGGATAGGTGGTTGATCAGGTGGCAATGTTTAGGGTGGCAGGGAGAGGGTGACGAAGAGGAGGAAAGGGGAGCCATGCGGGATAGGGTGCATGGCTGCTCGATTCCAAAATGGTGAAAAAAGACAGGAGAGAGAGAGAGAGAGAGTTACAGGTGGTGGCAATGGTTGCAGGAGGTGGCAATGGGAGGCGTTCGGGGCGACAGACCTAGTGATGAAGAATGGTCAGGGTCTCGGGGTGGTCGACACTGAAGGAAGAAGAAAGAAAGAAGAGGGAGGGAGAAGGGGACAGGTCGGGCATAGGGGAAAAAGAAGGGAGTTGGGCCGGCCCGATCCAGGGGAGAAAGGAAGGGAGGAAAGGAGGGGACTAGGTCGGCTGGTGCGGCTAGGGTGAGGGATAATGGGCCAGCGGCCCAAGCGCGCAAGGAGGGGAAGGCAGACCTTGCAGCCTAGCGGCCCAAAGCCAGGAAAAAGGAAAAAGAAAGAAGGAAGGAAAAGGAGAAAAAGGAGAAAGAAAAGAAAAAAAAAAGAAAAGGAAGACAAGAAAATGGGAAAATTTAAAATAATTGAATTTATAAAATAATAGGATGTAATATTTTTGATAATAAATTTATTTAATAATTAAATATATGTGGGATTAAAAAGGGTAATTTTAGTAAAATATCGGTTTGAAAAATTATTTAAATAAAAATAATATGATAAAATAACAAAATATTTATTTTTAATTTATGAAATACTCCTATCCAAATTTATATACTCAAAAATCTATAAAATAATTAACTAAATAATTTTAAAAGCTAATTTATTTCAAATAAAAGTTATTTATTAAATTATAGGTTTTATAAAATTTTGGGGGATTACAATTTTGGTGTTAGCATCCATATATAAGCTCCATGTGCGTCAAATAGATGTCAAAACTGCATTTTTAAATGGATATCCCAGGGAAGAAGTTTATATGGAGCAACTAAAAGGTTTTGTTCTTCTTGGTAACAAAAGGAAAGTCTGTAAACTAGTGAAATCATTATATGGTTTGAAATAAGCTCCAAAATAGTGGCATGATAAATTTGATGAAAAAATATTGATAATGGTTTCAAACATAATAGTGAAGACAAATTCATATATTCTAAATTCACCAAAGACTATGAAGTTATAATTTGTCTTTACGTAGGTGACGTGTTGATATTTGGTGGTAACATTCTTGGTGTGAATGAAACCAAGAAATATCCAACTTCTAAGTTTATAATGAATGATCTTAATGAAGTTGATACTATCTTGGATATTAGGGTAAAAAAACACATGATAAAGGTTTCACTTTAAGTCAATCTCACTACACACATAAGCTACGTCATAAGTATTATTATCTTAGAGTGAAATAATAAAATACTCTATATGATTTTAGTATAAATATTTCAACCAATAATTGTTGAGGGGTTGCTTAGTTAGAATATGCTAGTGCGATTGGAAGTCTTATGTATGCCATCCATTGTACAAAACCAGATATTACATTTTATGTATGCAAACTTTTGAGGTATAGAAGTAATCTTAGTAATGAACATTGGAAAGGAATAAGTAGGTTATTAATATATCTTAAAAGAACATCCAAGTTAGCATTACCTTATTCTTATCTTCTTGGTGTACTACAAGGTTATTTGGATGCTAGTTGGATAACAAATGCTAATGTTAATAAATCCACAATAGGGTGAATTCTCACATCAGTAGGAGGTGTTATTAGTTAGGCCTCAAAGAAATAGATATGTATTACATATTGACTATCGAGTCGAAGTTCGTATCCTTTGTAGCCGTAGGCAAGGAAGCGGAATGACTAAAAATTTTTTATTAGAAATAATGTTGTGGCCACAATCTATGCCAACTATTTCAGTATATTGCAATAATGAAGAGGCTATGTCTAAAGCATATAGTCATGTTTATAATGAAAAACCTAGACATATAAGTGTGAACACATGAGTATGTGAGAGTATTGAACACACATGGTGTAATATCCCATTTTCTCAAATCATAATTACTATATATGATTGGTCTAGTAAGACGTCTTTAAAATAAATACATGTATTATATTATCAATTCTCATTTTGTTTGTGTTAATTTTTAAACATTTCGTCAATTATTTCTCTCATTTGTGGAAAACACATTTATTGCAATTCTTTCAATTATTGTACTTTCACTCTTTTTGACGTTTCAAAATTTGTGAATTGACCCAAAAATATTTTTGAGTTCATTCGTCCATTCTATTCATTAGTGTTTCACCCTTTTCTTTCGAATTGTTAAATTGCGAAAAAATTTGTTTACGCGATTGAATGATTTTAGCCGTTTTTGTCATTTTTAATCCGTTGGTCATCAAATGAGTTATGTGACCAAATATTTTTATATATTTGGTTTTCTAAAAATATTTCGCATCAATCCGTAACAATTTGAACCCCCGTTATTCTTTTTGTGCATTTGTAGAAAAACGTGCTTCCGCGACTTATCCATTTTTACCGTTTTTGGTCGTTTTACATCCGTAGGGATTTAAACCAACTCTAACACTAAATATTTTTATATATTTTAGTTTCTAAGATTATTCCAAACATTTTTCATATATATTTTTTTATGATTTTTAGAATTCAACTGATATTTTTATCAATAAGTGCCAATTATTGGACTTTCCTACATTTTAATTAATCAAAATAAATTATAACCAATCTTCTAACTAATATTTCAATCCTAACTAGTCTCCTAACCAAACCAAATTAGATTTGTAACTTGGTTACCTTTTTTTCCAACCAAAAGGTACAATTAGTACAATAATCATGATTTTATGACATTTTCCTTACACACTCAACCATAGCCTAACATATCTCTTACATTCCTAATCATAGCACTCAAGTGAGGATAAAGTCAAACCAAAAACTCAATCCACACTCCTCCATATCAGATCTCACTCTATTTTTTCCAAATCGTGCGTTCCAATTTTAAAACATACATAAAATTATGAATTTCAGCAAAATGCAAAGTTGATTACTTTCTAACTTACAATAACTCGTTCTCTCTCTTTGGTTGTCCTGTTCCTTTGGTTTTTGTTTCTTTGGATATATTGCATTGCAAACTATGACTCCGTATAATTTACATACCTGAAGTTGAGCTCCTTTGAGCTTATTCATAACCAAACTTTTGCTTTCCGACTAACTTTACAAAATCAGCAAAGCTAATGTTTTTGTGACTTCTAGCAGCTACCACGCCTCGACCTTGATTCCTTTACCATATATCCTTTTTTTGGTATTGTTCCTTGCATATTATACTTCATCAAGGGACCTTTTTATCCACTAAACTGTGCCCCTACCCTCTTCTTTTTCGTCTCCTATATGCCTTACCGAGCAATGTTGGAATTTTTGTTGTAGTTGTTTTGTGTGTTGTAGTAAATATTTTGTGTCTTTCCTCTCTTCTTTTATCCTTGGTTTCCTTCCCATTAATCCTAAAAAACCTTGATATATCATTCCTTGATGGTTGTTGTTATTTTTTTGGTGGTTTTTAAACCTTCATATTCAAGAGTAATCTTTTTCATTTCACTTCTTCCATTTCAATTCCTTTCTTCCCATTTTTTTTTTCTTATCTATTAATCTTAGTTTATCTAACTCTTTTATCTCATATTATTGAAGGTGACCAAGTGTGTTTAGAGAAGGAATTGATAGATTCCTTATTTTAGCTTTGCTAAGGAGCTTAGGACTTTTGTAACTAAACTAGCCTTTAGAAATAGAATTTCATGCTAGATGTATTATATGTTCTTTTATGCATGACTAGCTTTATTTTAATTATAAGCATGAAATAATATCTTGAAAAATACCATATGACATGTGTATGTTTCTATATTATGTGTATGAGCACTAAAATTTAATGAGAATATGATTTGTGTGATTTTTACATGTTCATAAGTTTACTGGAAATGTCATGAATATTTAGTGAAGTAGTGATAAATGTACAGTAGAGTCGTGCTGAATATCCAGCATAGTCGTGATGAATTTGCCTAGATCTGAGTAGTTTAGCTCTCGTCCTTGTTATTTTATGTGAGTTTTGGTTGTTTAAATTTATCTAAGTATTCCATTGTATGTATAATAGTGTATATAATCTAGATGATGGGTTTTGAATCATTTAGAATTGAAATGATTTTTTTTAAGGTTTAGACATATTCGGCCATGGGTACATTGGGCAATACTGTAACACCCCCAAAATTCACTCCTGAAAAAAATTTTGAAAGAATAAAGCGGAAGCTAGAAGAGAATTTGGGGAATGATACCGCCACATCTAACACAAGATAAATATCCACCATTTATCTCATACTAGATGTAAGGCTAAAACCTGTCAAACAAAACTTCAAACATATATGCCGTAAGGATAAACTCCCACAAGGAGATATCCACGGGCAGATGGCAAGTGAATCAATTCACTAAATAAAATCATTGCTGAATCAATCAGTGGAACCTGTGAAATAAATTCGAATTTTAAAAGCTTATCAGAGTACGAGAAACTGAAAGGTAATTACAATACCCTTGAATTTTAAATACAATGCTTGAAACTTCCAAAAATAAATACAGTTAAACAAGACAAATCCCGATAGATCAAATTCTAGATTTGCCTACTCTCTCAAGTCAAGCCTTCCACCCCAAAACAGTATCTGAACTCAAACCTGCACAGGAGGTCTGCTCCCCACCATCAGTGGATCATCACAGAACCCATTCAACCAAGGTAGCATCAGTAAGGGTCCGGTACTGAGTAAATCAATACTACCAAACTCATGGAAGGAAGCATAAAACACATAAGATATGAAAGACTCTAGCTTACAATTCTCATACTCAATTATACAAGTATTACATACAACAAAACATAGGATCACAGATTCATACTCATGAGTACATTACTAGACATGAGGGCACATAAGATACAAGCGTATAAGAAATCACGATCGCATGCTAAGTAACACCAATCCAATGATCTGATAATAATCATTATTACATTCGATTTTATTTATTTACGATGAGTTCAGGGACCCCACTATTCTTAAACCGGTGGAACGGCCTAAAGCACCTCTCAGGGACAACACACTCGAGCCACTATTATCATCCGGTGGAACGGATCCTACACCTCTCAGGGCAAAACGCTCCTGAGCCACTATTCTGAACCGGTGGAACGGCTTGAAGCAGCTCTCGGGGATAACACACCCAAGCCACTATTATCATCCGGTGGAACGGATCCTACACCTGGTCCTAACTCACGTAATCTTCCACTTTAAATAATTAGTGTCTTATTCATTACTTAATTCATATCATATTCTTATTCATGAAGAGTATAGGGCCCCACTATTCTTAATTCGGTGGAACGGACTGAAGCACCTCTCAGGGACAAGTCACCTGAGCCACTATTATCGTCCGGTGGAATGGACTCTACACCTCTCAGGGCAAAACGCTCCCGAGCCACTATTCTGAACCGGTGGAACGACTTGAATCACCTCTCAGGGACAGGACACCTGAGCCACTATTATCGTCCGGTGGAACGGACCCTACACCTCGGCCCAACTCACGTGATCTTCCACTTTAAATAATTAGTATCTTATTCATGGATTTTAACTGACCATAAATCAAGCCCATATGAATAATTCTCTGACATAAGGATACCGCATAAGGTATCAAATAGTTCCAAATCCATACTCAACACTTCACATACTCAAATACATACCATATTCAACGCTATACTAACATGCATTTGCATTGAAGCTATGAATTCATACATACATAAAATTACCACACAGAACACAACATATACTTGACATGATTAAATAATCGATAGGCATACTTATCACCTTCCACTCCGAACAGACATACATCCAAATTCCATCATAAGTAAGAGTAAGTAATGACTTACCTCAATCCAAAGCTAGCTAAACAAATTGAGAAAGAGGGAGAGCTATCGAAAGCTCAATAATCCAGGAGAAAGTTTTCCTAGATTGCCGATAGAAATCGGAACTAGGTTAGAAACTATCTTATCAATTAATAATTCACATATTCTAATTAAATAAACGCAAACGGATACAAACGATCTTTCTTGGAAAACGCGTCCAAAACTCAGGACTCAAGAGCATAGCTCTATTAAGATTCAAGATTAAAATATAAATCAAATGATTTAAAACCCAAAGATAGAAATCGATTAGATAAAGGACACACAACACAATCAATTTTATAAAACCATTCCTGAAGATTAGGGTTTTTAATGCCTAAACTACGAATCGACCAAATCACTTCGATTACCTCAAATTGATAGTTTCAAAACACAATTAAACTAATTTTAGATAAATCTAGATAATCAATTTCAACAAAACAATCTTCCGATTAACCAATTCAAGACGATTCGTTTTCAAAATTAGGGTTTTAAAGCCCACGGCACAAACTCAGGTAATTCAAATCAATTAATTCCAATTAAAGGTATTAGAATACAATTAGGATCATTTCAAATACTTCTATAAATTTAATTTTAGAAAAAAAAACTATACAAATAACCAATTTCATAATCTCACTTGAAATCTAGGGTTTTAGGCCCGAAAATGCAATTCGGTAAAATTCTATAAATTTAATCAAATTGAATGTTTAGAAATGCAATTGAACACATTTTATAACATATCAAATAATCAATTGATCAAAACCAATTTAAACCCAATTTAGCACAATTAGGGTTTTTGAGCCCGGAACGCAAATCCGATCAATTCTTACTAAAATATATAAATTGACAATTTGGAAATGTAATTAAATGTATTCTAATGTAAATTATATAGTTAATTGAATAAAGCGACCCGATTACACAATCCAATTTAGCCCCGCAAGAGTTTTGACCTAAAAATCCAATTCCAATTAATTACGCACAATTTTCCCAAATCAACACTTCCGATATGAAATTAAATACATTTCAAACGATATTGTAAAATCAATTGAGCGAAACAACTCAATTATACGATCCAATTTTATCACACACGAATTTTGACCTAGAAATCAAATTCCGATAAATCCTGCATAAATTTCTCAAATTGACGGTTTCGAAATGAAATTAGATACATTTAAATAAATATTATATAATCAATTTATCCAAAACCGCCAAATTGGATGGATCCGAAAAATTTGGGCATAACCCGACCTAAAATTCAATTATCCAAATTCCCAACACAAACCATACAATTAACATATCCAAATCAATCTTACAACACATATATACATAATCCAACAATCAATTTAGCTTTTCATAAGCTAATTTATACTCAATTAATCAAATCAAAAGTTAGGGTTTTTAGAATTTTATACCAAATGAAACCAACAATTCAGGACAATAGAAGGCCGGAGGAGCTTCGCCGGAGGGCAAGGACAACTCGCCGGTGGTCAGTGACGCTCGCCGGAGCCGGACAGCGGCTCGTCGCTGCTGCTGCTGCTCCCGCGCTGCTGCTGTTGCGTCGACGGTGGCAGTCGTGGCTGGCAGCATCGACGGCGGCAACCGGAGGTCGGCTGGCATGAAGGAGCTGGGAGAAGGAGGGAGGCTGGAGCTGTGCACAGAGAACAGGACGCACAGGAAAGAGAGAGAGAAGAGAAGAGAAAAGGAAAAAAAGAGGGGGGGTCGGACGGTCGGGGTTAGGCTCTTTTTTTTTTTAAATACACATATAAAATAAAATACTAAATGTTTAAAATTGTTATTGGAAGAATTTTACCTAATATTTATTTAACGAAAATTTATTTCGAACGGATTCGGAGGCTTAAAATTGACATACAAGCTATATAAAGAATTTTGGGAACGTTTTCGGAAAATTTACCAACGAACGTAAAATTTATATTATTTACGAAAATACATTATAAGACCTCGAAAAATTATTTAAAAGTATAGAATAAAATATTTAATTCAAATTTGAATAAACCGAGACTAATTTAAATAATTTCCGAAACCGATTTTCTGCAAACTAAAAAGCATAGAACAGAGAAAATTAATTTCAGAAAGAAATTCATAAATAAGCTCCGAAAAATCTTTTTAAATTAAAACTTCCCAAAAATATTAACGATTACCGAAAACGAATAAATTTAAAGTCAGAAAATATTTTCTACGGATAAATTTTTAAAAAAATAACTTTAACTATTTAAACAGAAATTTTATAATTTAAATAATATATTTCGTTAACGAAATATAACTCTAAAATAAAGTCGTAATCACGCGACGGAGTTATAATCGAAAACGAATCTAAAATATTACAAAATCAAAACACGAGAAAGAATGGAAATACATATTTTTAACCGAAAATCGAAATCATAATAATATAATAAAATCATGGTCGTGAACGAATTCATCTAAAATGGTTCGCAACGACAACGATTAATTAAATTTAAATATGAATTCTAAATCGTAGATAAATCCATAAAACGAATCAAAATTAAAATCAAATTATGCTAATAAAATCATTAGGTTTGATAAAATTAGATTTAAAAAATATGGGGTATTACATATACAGATTGCTTCTGAAAGTTTTAAGTGCACCATTGTCTTCATTGTGTCTTTTAAACAAAATTTAATATATGGTATGTAAGGGTTTGATGTCGTTAAGAGTAAGTTATAATTTTTAGAAGTTTAATATAATTTTAGGTGAATAAGGACATTTTGGCCATTACATGTAAATTCTATAAAATTTGAGACTTAAGTAGATATTATATTAATAAAAATAAGTTAAATGGATAAGTTTGGCACTTAGGTGACATTTGACGAGTAGACCTAGAGATCTTAGTTAAAATAATTGATTAAGCAAGAAAAAGAAAAAAGAGAAATATACACTTGGGTACATTGAGTAATCTCATAATTTTATATTATGTCCTATTTATATTTCATCCTAAGAAAATAATTGGTTAAGTATAATTATTTTAGCATGAATTATTCATCTCTTAATATTAAAGTAAATTAGCTGGCGTTAAAGATACTTTAGTCAATTTACGTGCCTTTATACTAGTTATTTGATTATGCCTTATATGTAAACCCTTAGTTGACTTAGATGTTAGTTATTGAACCTTATCTCAAAAAATTAGAGTTAATGCATATTTATATTAAATTTTATTAGGCCTTTCATAGCGTGGAACTTGAACTTTAATGCCTCAATAATCTTGTTTGGACTTTAATACCTCGATAATCTTCATTAGGCTTTAATGCTTCATATATTCAGTTGGGCCTTAATGACATATTAATGGGCCTTCGTGCTCTAAATGGTTTGGGCCTTGATTCCTTTATGGATCAAGTGCGTGGATAATATTTTAATTTACTAAAATAATTGGCTCATGTTCATATATATGATTAAGTGATATTCTATGGGCCTTTGTTCTTATTTGACCTAAATATTAGGTAAGACATTAATCACTTAAAGTGAAAAGTTTTGAGTCAGGACTTGTACCACTCAGGGTAGCTATCCGAGTCAGGTTTGGTATTCACTTGGTACCATTCTAATATTTTCTATTTTGTGATTCTCAAGTGCCTTATGAGGTTTGGGAGGCCCTATTATACTGTATAGATGTTTCGATATATTTCGACCCTATAGAGGGTATGCATACTTAAGTGATTAGGTGTTCCGTTAATTGGTGGTTTTGTTACATTTTTGGGCGGGTTAGCTAGGGCTAATACCATTCGAGTAATAGATTAGTTGTTGTGGTTTATTCGAGTATTCGTCCTCAAGTTAATATAATGTATTGGTTGTGATCACGATAATAAAATATAATAATCAATGAATCCCATCTATCCATACATTTATATTACATTATTTTATGCTTGATGGTTGAGTTTCATGTTCTCAATTAACATACATATGTAACCATGGTATCATCTTATTATTATATGCTCTATTGCTTTCTTTGTATGGGCCTCGTACACAATGCTATCTCTTTAGGGTAGTTATGTTACTCTATACAAGATGTGTACCGATACTGCACATTTGTAGGCGTTGTGTTGCAAGTATATGATGATGATCTTGCTGACTTTGAGGAGGTTCCTCAAGCGGAGTGATGAGGGTTTATACCCCAGGGTTAGGGCGTAGAATTATATCTATCCAATGTCGCACATGTTATGTGCCCTAGATTATGGATATCTCTTTTGGACTCATCATCTCTTTTACTCCCTTGTCTATTTTCATGTATTGTATTATCTGAAACATGGACTATGTACTGTGTTATTACGTTTAAATTATCAAAGTCTTTTATTATTTATATATATTTTAATAAATTTTGATTTACTTGTCATAATATTTTAGTCTTGTAATTAGTACGAGAAAGGTATGGACTAAACTCGCGCTAAGTGTGGCAGTAACACCCGCTATATTATGTTAACTCTTCTGCTTAAAATTGAAAATTTTTAGTAGTAAATTTTGGAATGTTATACATAGTATTATTACTATTGTTTATGTTAAAACCGACAATAACTTAGCAAGTCCCTTTACAAAAAGGATCACCAAGAGATATGGTAAGAAATATATCAAATGGAATGAGATTGAAATTCTATAAAAGTATCGGTAATAGGAACCCAACCTTGCTTAGTGAAACTAGCTAAATATTTAATGGGTAATAATAGGATAGTGATAAGTAGTTCATGAAGTATTAATTTAGTGTTCGTAAGTGTTGCATTTGTACTTAGGATGAGTTATAACTCTTAATGGAGAAAATTTCCTTTACATTTGTATATGTGCAAATAAATGAACTCCACCTATTTGGATATAGAAGTGGCGTCGGTTCAAGAAGAGGTTTGTAGAATTTAACTCTTATAAATATCCACGAATTAGGTTAATATACACGACCATAATAAATGCTACGATAGTTATAAACATCTCAAGATATTGGATGGTATTATGTGCATAGTATTTTTGGTTTTAATAGAAGACATTTTGGTTTAATCTTTGGACACTGCTAACTTCATTAAAATGTTAAAATACTAAAGCTACGGATTAGTTTAAATCGAATGTTATATTTTCTTAAGCATAATATCACGTTGTTAAATAAGCAAATATATATTGTAGTATAGTGGGGGATTATTAGAGTAGGATATAATATAATATATGTGAGTATATAATTTAATCGAAAAGTTGTGATGACTTGAATGAAAAGTCATTAACGTTGAAAAATAATATATCTATTCACTGTAACTCCACAAATTACCCGTAATTTTGGAAAATTATTAATCTAATTGAAGAGTTGTGATGACTCGAATGAAAAGTAATGAATATACACCTTCATTGTAGCTCTTCAAATAACCCATGATCTTTAAAATTAATTAGTTTAATTGAAGAGTTATGGTGACTAGAATGAAGAATCGTGAAATTTAAAAAGGAACATACACTTTCATTGTAACTCTTCAAATAATATAAATACCCCATAATTTTGGGATAAAAAATTAATTTTGATATATTTGGTTGAAGACTATTGATACAATTATTAAGAGAGTACAATATAAATATTATGTTGTATCATGGGAGTAGATTATTACTGTAATATTATCTTTAAGATAATATCTTACATGTTAGAAAATTTCATCCTATTTCTTAAACCCTCCTAACAAATTTAAGTATGAGGTTTGAAACAAGGTTCTTCATTATCGCTATTTCTATATATCACTTGCTCTTAAGTGCTCACTGATATTTTTCAGCAATATGAAAGAGGCGGATGATAGAACAGTCTGTAAATTTGCCCACTAGCACCCCTTACTTTCCACCTTATTTTTGTGGATGATATATTTACATTTGGTGTTGTAGATGATTTCTCGATATCCACGGTTAGGAAAATTCTCACAATCTTTGCAATGTGGTCTAGCCAACAGCTTGATTACCACAATTCATCCATTCTTTTTAGTCGGAATTTCCCAATGGAGGGACTAGTTGGTCGTATTGAGATTTTAGAAGTATAAATAATGATGGATAACGAGAAATACCTCGACCACTTTCTCCTCAAAAGTAAATAGCGCAATGCAACCTACCACTATCTCATGTGTAGAAGCTCCTACAAGCTTAATAGTGCGTTTGGATTGGGGTGAAAGGGGGTTAACGAAGTTGAATCAATTAATTCACCTCGTTTAGGTACTATTTTTAATAACTCTACCTGGGTGAATCGGTAATGTTCACATCCATTCACCTCGGTTAACCTCGTTTTTATTTACCTTCGATTTCGAAGGTAACTGAGGTGAAGGTGAAAAAATAAGTAAAATTTTGACCTCATAGAGCCAAAATACCCCTCAAACCCTATACCCCTAACCCGACAGGACTTATTTATTTAATACAAGAGTATAAATGTTATTTGTTTTATTTTTTTAACCTTCATTCACCTCAATTTAAACGTAATTTTTTAAAAATTCACCTCGATTCACCTAGGTTAGATTAATATCATCCAAATAAAATTTTAAAACATTCACCTCGATTCACTTCCATTCCCTTCACCTAGGTTAATTTTTAATGTTTACCCTCACCCTGATTCACCCCAATCCAAACGCACCATAAGGGATGACAATGGAAATATCTATCACATTCTAGCCGCTAAACCTTGATCATACTTATATCAGCATCCATACCTATATACTACACGTGTTCCATTTTATTGCCTAAATCTGTGCTCCACTCATCAATTATGCGATAAAGAAGATTCTTGGAGGGTTATACTGACGAGGCTCCGTATAAGACACTTATAGGGTGACATCATTTATGAAAACCCCAAAATGTGGGAGATCTTGGCATCAAGAATCTGGTATTGGTCGACCAAGCGTTAGTGGCTAAATTATTATGGAGAATGATCGATAACCCCCAATAGATGTGGGTGAGGCTACTGGTTGCCAAATATGTGGGCAAGGGATATGTGTAGGATGTCAAGCAGACACATTGTGATTTGATTCTATGAAAATCCTTACTACGAGTAAGAGAGTCACTCAAGCAACACTTTACGTGGCTAATCATTTGTGCTACAATAATACTTGATGGTAGGGTCACAGACCATAGTAGTGAATACCCCACACATCAAAAAGGAGGGTTACAGACATCATGCTTTGAGATCCACCGAGACGGAATAGGGTCCTTATCACTTCCATCTTTGAGCTAATTGAAAATGCAACTTAATACAGAATGTTGAGATTCCATTACAAGGTATCAAACAATCAGGGAAGACTACCTCATACAGAAGTCGCATTCATAGGGACTTTCCTCAACAAAGTCAGCATACAAGCAACTATGAAAGAAACAACCTTCTTCGTCCATCAAAGCTTTGGACCACACTGCTTGAGAGTTTGAATGGATTAAATGTTGGTAGGCTTAGGGCATTATACTAGTTTTGGATAGTGACAGAACAAAAAGTTATTTGTCGTAGTTGTTGTTTGCTAAGTTTTAGTGTCCCACATTGGCGGCCACCATTGATTTTAACTAGTTTTTATTTCCCTCACTCGTCGTCATGTTTGAGTTGAAAGTTTAGGTTATTTTTTTATGACTAGTGGGCTGGACTATATACTACATGCATACACGCACACCACCATCCGCCTATTTAGCCCAGACCGGTGTGGGTCATAGATCCCGAAGGGTTCGACTTTCTTTTTTGTTGAAATCTTAAACAATTTTTTACTTGGCCTTCTATGGTTTCAATTTTTGTGCCATTGAACGCTTCTTCCATCGTGTGAGGAGTGGAAGACGTTCCACTCTTCCACCATTTTTTTATATTTTAACCAAGTCTTCATCCTTTTGATTGGACGCAAATAACATTGAAGGATGGCTAGTTTTTCCCAAGCATTTTTCCTATTTGATTTTCCATAAAAATTTGGGTATTGAATCTATAGTTCCATTCCTCCTATCATGAGTGCACGGAATTGGAGGCATTTTGTTAACCTTGGGGGTGAACTGACTAAATAAGGATTTTCACTTCAGGGCAGTGAATCTCAATCACGACACAATATTTGAATTTGACAAGCACTGTTTATTATTTTTCTGTTCACTTGATCATTTTGCTACGTACAATTATATTATTTCAAACAACTTGTTTCATTGGAGAACAAAATTGGAGTTGGTCCCTGCAAGACATAACATCAACCGATAGATTGAAGGGATCGACACCGACTGTCCGCTTTGCCATGAGCACCCCTTGGCATTTGTAGTATGATATGGGCATATATATAATGACTTGATGCTTTTATGCTTCAATACTGTTATACGTAGTAGCATAAAGAATGATTAATTGCATCTGTTGGGGTATGCCATTATCTTGGCGGTACAGAAACATTAGAACCATATTGTGTTTTAGGCAAGTTGTGCTTCATATTAGAGCAATGGTTGAAGTTGCAAAGGGTTACTATAGAGATGGCAGTGAAGGGATTAAGGTGGCAGATTTATGTAAGATGGATGAGGGAGTTGTACAATAATCATTCCAACATTGGACCCTGTAATTGGCATGGGTGCAATCACAATATACAACTTAAGCGGGGTCCTTACATGTAGAAACAAATTTCTATTTCGCATTATAGTCACACTCTCCCATCTAATGACTGAACTCAAAGCATGTTGGGTATGGATGGGGCTCGCACTGGAGAAAGAAGTTGCCAGCATCATCTTTGAAAATGATCCATCTCTGGTTGCCGAACTGATTAATGATCCCACCATGACTCCCCTCTATCAGGCTGCTAAACTGGTAGGGAAGTGTAGGGATGCCCTTATTAAATGGCCTTCTTCTAAGGCCGTATATGCACATAGATTTTCTAACAATGCTTCTTAATAATTAATACAACTAATAATTCCTGATGTTTCTAGCTCCACATGGAATGACATCTATCTAGAAGCTATCTCCCATGCAATTATATTTGCTCATTTACAGCGGCATTGAAATTTTTCTCTATTGAGTTTTGGATTTTTTTAAAGGAAATAATCTATTATTATGAAATTATTAAACCATTGACTTCAATTCAAAAGAAATAATAATAATCATAAAAATTTTCCAATGCTTATAAGATATATAAATGACCTCTTAATTTAATATAAAATAAAGTTTCTTTATTTTCTCTCGAATACAGCACAAGACACGTGTACACTTTGTCACTTTAACTATTCCACATGAACTAACGACTCCAATTTCAAAATATAAGTGCACACTGTACACATAATTCTAATATTTTCACAAGTTATTGAAGTTACGAGCTATTGGTAGACTAGTTACTAATTAATGATTACAATTTGTATACATATTTTTAAATTTAACTAGTTATCCGAGTAGCTGAGAAATAGTCATTGGTGGAAAAATTTTTTGCCCCATTTTTTTGGCATAAAATTTATTCTATATGTGTATGTGTGTGTGTGGGTGCGTGGATGTTGAAATTTTAATTACATCATTTGTTAGAAAAATGACAGAACAATTAAGAGGCACAAGATAAAAATAAAAATAGAGGCCTTTTATATGCAAACAATAAAAAATTAGTATCCTTTTTTTATTTATAAAAATAAATTGATTATAGAATCAATTAAATTTACTAAACATATATTTTTGTCATTGAAAGCCTATTCTTTTTATCTAATTTTTACTTATTTGGAAAATTCAATGTATTATTATTATTATAATTTTTTTGGTACTACAATTAATATTTTTTAATAATACTTCTATTATTAATATTATAAATATAATAATAATTTTATATTAAATTTATTACTATTTAAATGACGACTTTTGATAAGTTATGAAAATAAGTTAAGTTGGGCCGAAAAGCCTGCTACAAGCCGAAGTCCCGGCCCGCGTCAGCAACCCGGTTTTCCAGTCGGGCAGAATTGAGACTTGAGAGACGATTAAAAAAAATTAAAACGGATCGCCGACCTTGGAAAATGTAATAAATAAAGAGTAGGGCTACGGGTGGGTTCCGTGTTCCACCCTCTTCTCACGGTCACGGATATTCGAAGAACGGCGGACGAAGGTTCTGCTTTGTCTTCCCTCTCTCACGTTCTGCGATTCTATTTGGGCGGCCCTAAATTGTCTCTGGCTGATCTTCTTTCTTCGGTAAGATCTTTCGCGTCCTCTGATTTTTATCACAAATTCGTATCGACATCGAGAGAGAACAGGATTTATCAACTGGAGCAGATCTAGGGTTTGGTTTTGCTGTTCAATTGGTCGCTTTATTTTGCTTTGCTTTAGATTGCATTTTTTTGTTCGACTTTTGTACTTCTATAGAATTACAAATCATTCTCTTTGATTGTAATTCATAGATCTGGAAAAGAAAAGAAGCTGGACTGTTTTAATATTAGGGTTGGAATAGATTGGGAGTCCATATCTGCGCTCTTCGTTTTGAATTAGTTTTCTGATTCAGAGGTTTCTGCTTATTCTCGATAACATGACGGCAGTCAGGGTAGATGCTTCGGGACGGGAAGAGTTTTGTCACCCCACGAGGAGGGTATCTCATTGCTATGCTGACGGTAGTTATGGTGTTGGCTCGAAGGGGGATATTAAAGGTGGAAAGGATATCAGATTAGAGAGAGATTGTTTGAAAAAGAGGGGATATTGTAGATGTAGTAGAGAGAGATTAGATTAGAGAGGTTGGCGATTTGGTTGATAGAAGGCCATTCGATGATGTTGAGGATGGAGAAGTTGAGGGTTGGGTTGATGAAGACCGTGGTGTTGTGTTGCCTCCTGAGAAGAGGAGAAAGTTTTCTCCTATTGTATGGGACAAGGGCACAAAGTCTTTGCGTCATAAGAGAATCCTAGTCTCAGACCATGAGCTTGACGAGTCTCCTGCGGATATGCTTTCTTCGTTGACTCAACTGACCGGTTCTAGTGACGAGCAAGAACCAGGACAGTTAGATGAAGAGGACTTTAGCCGTGCTCCGAACATATCAACTTCTCGCTGGGCATTTGATGAGGAGGAAGAGGACAAAAGTGGAAAAAGAGGAAAAAATGTGCCAAGTGATGCTTTTGAGTGTGAGGGCTCTGGTTGTGCTACGGACAGATCTTTTGGATCTGATCGAGGTCACAGATCCGGTTCTGGTAGTGGGAGTGAGTTGGATATTGTTGACTTTATGGAGGTTGACGATACCGAAGATGGGGATCCTATTGCTGATCAAACATCTTCATATTCAGAGGAGGATGCTGCAGATCTTTCAGTTCCTGACCAATGCCGAAGACACATGCTTCCAGAATCCAGAAGTGTGCACGAGTACGAGAGACTAGGAAAGATAAGTGAAGGTAGTTATGGTGTCGTATATAGGGCTAAGGACAAGATTACTGGTGAAATGGTTGCATTGAAGAAGCTGAAGATGGGGGTTGACCGTGAGGGATTTCCGATGCATTATTTGAGGGAGATCAATTCTCTCATGTCGTTTAATCACCCTAGTATTATCAACGTTAAGGAAGTAGTACTTGACGACAGCAGTGATGGTCTGGGTAATGTTTACATGGTCATGGAATACATGGAGCATGATCTCAAAGCACTAATGGAGTCCAGGAAACAACCCTTTAGTCAGAGTGAAGTGAAATGCTTGATGCTACAACTTCTGGAGGGTGTTAGATATCTTCACGACAATTGGTTGCTTCATAGAGACCTAAAGACATCTAATCTTCTCCTGAACAACAAGGGCGAGATGAAAATATGTGACTTTGGAATGGCTCGTCAATATGGTAGCCCGCTAAAGCCATATACTCAATTGGTGGTTACTCTTTGGTACAGGTGAGAGTTGATCTTATTTCTCTTGTTATCACTTTTTTTGTCAATTTCACTTATCTGGAACTATTTTAATGACACACATTGGATAGTTTGACTTATCTGAAGTTTTTCTTACATCTGATAGGGCTCCTGAGCTTTTGCTTGGGTCCAAAGAGTACTCAACAGCTGTTGATATGTGGTCAGTTGGTTGTGTGATGGCGGAACTGTTAGCTAATAAACCATTATTTGATGGGAAGACTGAATTGGAGCAACTAAACAAGGTAAATTAGTTGTTTGCAATCGCTTTGCTTTGTAATGCCTATATTTGGTTTTGCCATTTATATGCTACCCTTGGTGATAACAGATTTTCAGGACGCTGGGGACCCCAAATGAGAAGATTTGGCCAGGCTATTCTAAGTTACCTGGGTTGAAGGTCAACTATGCCCACCAACCGTAAGTTATCAGCCAGCATTACCTTTTTTATTCAGTTGACTTTAATAGGGCAAAGTATCACTGCTCTAATGCTCATTTGACTTTGTTTAGGTACAATAAGCTGCGTGAGAAGTTTCCTCGCACATCATTTACGGGTTCTCCTGTTCTTTCTGACCTGGGCTTTGATTTGTTGAGCAAGTTGCTGATGTATAACCCTGAAAAGGTATATACTGGGTTTCTATGTGCTATGTCAGGTGTTTTACGTGTTTTAGGTCTTCTTTTATAACTAATTGTAATTGTCTTTTTCTTATGCAGCGGATTTCAGCAGAAGATGCTCTTGATCATGCATGGTTCCACGAGGTTCCTCTTCCCAAGTCTAAAGATTTTATGCCCACTTTCCCTGTCAGACATGCTGGAAAGAGGTAGATTGGAACTGTAGTAAGATGTAACTATCGCCTGACAAAGTATTCATTGCCTGAGTGATTGGATACCCGATTGATATGGAGATGTCCTGATGCTTTCAAGGAATTGCAGAAGAACGAATGGCACTGAAGATCGTCAATTTGAAAGTGTTGCTGAGTAAAATGTGTTGTTTGTTGTTGCCTTTTGAAACTGTTACTGCGATGTCCTCTTTTTCTACACAGATGGTGGGGCTGTTCTGGAGGTGAGAAGCTGAGGGAGTAGACATTGATCAGCCTGGTATGATTATCCACCAATTGGCTCGGTGTCCAGTTCAGGTGTTAGCTACTTCAGTCTGCAGGATATGATGGCTGGGGCACTTGCATTAGCTGTGAGGTGTGGCAAAGTGAATTATTACTTTTCCCGGAACTGATCCTGAACATTCATACTGATAATCTTTCTTTGTCTAATTTTTTTCCAGAGCTAAAGCTCATGTAAATATTATTGCCAGCTTTACATGTATTCTGCTTGATACTGGCATGTTATATTGGACTAATAGAAACCTTCTTCTTACTTCACTTGGTTCTGTCTTAATCTGTTATTATGTCCGTGTATTTTGCAAGAGATCGCTGGTGTAAGGCAAAGTGCAAGGTTTTTTTAAGTCTCTTGTGCATAAAGAGCACGTAGTCTTACAGTTTCAGGTATATTACCTTCCCCCCCCTCTAGTTTGTAGATATGGAGCTTTGTATTTCTTCTGTTAGATGCTTTGGTTGGCTGGAGCTATCTGTACTTATGGTTACATCGTTTCCTGTTCTGCCACCAAATGTTAGCGTGCAGGATTCTGCCTTGTTACTTAGGATAAACGTGTGTGCTTGGTGGTTGATGTACATTTTTTCGCCAGAATCTACTGCTGGGAAAATATCTAGTAGAAAGCTTTGTGATAGTTTGGAAATATCATGCTAGTCATTCACACTTTGTTTTAGTATGATACTGAGGCATTTGGAAGATCATGTTTTCCTCATTTGGACTCTGGGGCTTGATCCGTCTCTGATTGCATTTTTGATTTAGCATTTGTTAACCATGCTCTATAGTTGGTCTATTTCTATCAAGGTGATTATACAGCTCTTGGATCCTGATGTTTTAAACCATTCCATGTTTAGCAAGTGTAATACTATGCGAGATCCCCAAATTATGTAATTTGTGATGTTGGATCCCTTTTTTTTTCTATTATCAATACTAGTACGTATGTTTATCAATCCATTTTTTATCCCTAGTTAATAGCCAGCTTCAACTGCGGGTTATGAGGGCTGGTCAATTAATTTTCACGTTCTGCTGGAGCGGGTATGTATTGATCTTCCGTTTTCTTTCCGTTTGCCTATTTTCTTTGCTGCTGTATTGGATTTGCAAGGTATTCCATGACCTGATGGATATGTGGGAGTTGTTGCTGCTGGTGGCAACTAAGCTGGGATTTGTATTTAGCTGCACAGATATATTGAAGTAAGTTGCTCTTTAGTTCTTTGGCCTTGTGCTTCCTGTTCTTTCCCCTACTTGTTTTTACGATCAGGTACTGCAAAAGGTTCAGGAATTGATGGGAAGTGAAACCTGTTGATGCACCTTTGCTGTGTCATCTCCCTTGCTAAGTTTTAACCCAATTTATGTATGCATCATTATGAAGTATTTTTCAGATTTGGATTGTATTTTATATAGCGCTAATGGGTTGAAGGGGAAAGCCTTCGTTGGCAGATAAATTGGGAGACTATTTGCTTGCTTATTGCTTTTTCAGATCGGATTATAGCTGTGATTCTTAGACCGAACGCATCTGCTCTGGGTAGGACTTAGGACGAGCTTCCCTATTACCTAATCCTACCAGTCAGTTGTAAGTTATTTTATCCAGAATTTGAACATGCTTACAAACCGACCAAGAAACCTCGGTCCAGAGCTTGCTGTCAAATACATACTGGCTCACTCCTGAACAACGGGCAGCTATAAGCAAATAAAGTAAACGAGAACCTTTAGAACGGATCCAGTAAACAAATGTGAAACTTATTTTTCGTGCACTAATAGTACATTTCTATTTCCGTACCATTTATCATTAATTTACTCTATTTGATAGAAGGTTAAATTTTTTTTTTTCGTTACTAATTCATTTTATACGCTGGTAACGCATCCTAATTACGGAGCCGAATTGGACCACCTCTGTTGCTTGAACACATTCGTTATTGGTAGTGCAATTGTCAAGTTATCACAAATATTGTGGGGGAATAAATCAAAAGGGATCTGCGCGTTTTGCTTTACTTGAACATTTGCCTTACTAAATTTGTTCCCAGCGTGGGCTATATGAATTAGTAATAATCTATATGAAAATGAGGCTCACAAACTAGTAGAGTGCATATTGGGACTGAATACCGTAATGTGGATCTCCTGTCTCATGTAAAATCCATTTGGGTTCCCTAAGAACTTATGGTCTGCTAAAACAGATGAAGGTGCATGTTTGCGAAGGAGTTTAAAACACTGCCCGGGGCAACAGATGGTGCCAATTGGGCAAGGGTTTAAGTAGAACGGCCGGATGAGCTTTACTCAATATGTTTGTTATGTTTGCCAAAATTGGAGAACGCGTGAGTATGCCCTTTTTCTTGTTTCAGGCCCCTGAAGCCTAGGTGCTAGACGCAATCCGCAGGTGTGCGAGGCGTTAAAATTACTTGTGAAAGTTAAAAAATAATTAAATGATTTTCTTTAAAAACTTAGTTAAAAAAATAGCAACCTATGAGTTTAATACTATCTACATTCAGAGTTGGCCTTACATTTTGGGGGGGTCCTAGGTGTATAAATTAAATGATGCTCATCGTATGTATCAAAAATAAATTTATGAAAAAAAAATTACTTAAATTTAATTTTTCTTACCTTTTGAGAAGTAAATTCATTGATTAGGTGATGTAAATCAAGTTTTGACACTAAATATCTTTTGATCGATATAATGATTAAACTATTTAGTCTCTTTTGAGACATAGTTGATTGTAATTTTTTTTTATTAATTTTAACTGAATTTTTTTTTTGTCAATGCAACTTTGATAGGAATAGTTAATAGTATTTGATATGCAACCAAGACATTTGAAAAATATTTTAATTTTTGCATAAAATTAGTAGTGTTTAATATGTCTTTTGCTTCATCTTTAAAGACTTTCTAAAAAACTTTTAGTTCAAAATATAAATCCAAACCATCGAGATATGAAATTGTAACATGTTTTAAGAATCTTTAAAGATTATGACATTTTGTTTTAAAGCTCTTGTCGTCTAATGATTTCAACTTATTTAGGTCATATATAAAATTAAAAACTTCTTCATATATTCTAATTTGTTCAAACGTACTTTTAAAAGAAGAAATGGTTTGATCAATTCCATAATAAAAATAATTAATTTTAAATTATTCTTCGAAAGATTGTGATATATTATTGGTATTGGTTTTTTTTATCAAAGTGCTTCTTTCTACAAATTACTCTTCTTTCATGTAATATTGGTTCTATATCCATTTCAAAAGCTAATTCTTTAACTGAAATAAGTGATGCGGTGAATCCATTTTTTCTATAATTTTTCAAAAATTTAATAAGGACTTTTAAATGTTTTATAGCAATATTAATATGCATATCTTTAGCTTGTAAGGTCTTACTGACTACATTAACAACAAATAATAAAGCCTACTAAAAATTTAAAATTTTCAAGTTCATATGTAGGCAAACAATAAGCTTCACCTTTTGTTTTAGGATTGTCACTAGTTTTTACTAACTCAAGTAGAGCATTTCTTACTTGTGAAACGTAAAATCTAATTACTTTAACACTTTAAATTTGTGATAATGATTTTACTGTTAAAGAAGGGACATATTCTTTTAGAATTTTCCATCTTTTAGTAGAAGACAAAAATATTGAATAGATTTGTTGAAGCACTCCAAAAAATGTAATAACTTTAGAACAATAACTAGCCATATCAGAAAGCAATAAATTAAGATTATGAAAACCAAATGGTGTATAAAAAGATCTAGGATTTATATCTAATAACCGTTTTTGCACACCTTGATGTTTTCCTTTCATATTAGACTCATTATCATATCCTTATCCTCTCACATCACTAATATCAATATGAAGATTATTTAATGCACTTTTAAGTTCATAAAAAATTCCTTGATCAAATGTATCATTTACATTTAAAAATTCTATAAATTATTCTTCTATTTTTACGGAAAGAGATGAAATATTTACACATATTAATACAAGGGACATTTGTTTTTTATGACTTACATTAGGAGTACAATCAAGTATAATAGAAAAATACTTTGATGCTTTGGCTTGTCTAACACTTGTGCATTTTATTTCATTGGCCAACAAATAAATTAATTCATTTTGTATCCTATGACCAAGATAATGATCATGTATTTCACTTGCCCGAATATGTCTAAAATGTTCTTGTATTATTGGATCAAATTCGGCAATCATTTCAACAAGACTAAAAAAATTTCTATTGCTATCTTCATAAATTTTTTCATTTGTTCCTCTAAATGTCAAGTTATTTTTTGCAAGAGTTTTTACTACATCAATAATTTTTAATAACACATTCCTCCGGTGCTATTTTTCTTTCTTTATATGATATTATAATTTGTCATCAATTGTTTTTTCATCTCGTAATCTTCTATTCACATAGATCCAACAAGATATATTAACAATGTGTTCACTACTTATTTCGTGTGTTTTGAGTTTAGTGCCAAGATTTTTTCAATCTTTGTAACCATCATTTACTAATTGAAAATTAAAACTTTACTTTGAAAACAATTTACAACAAAAACAAAATACTCTATCTAATTTCATTGAGTAAACTAACCATGTTCAGTCATGTATTTCTTCATTTCTTAATTTTCTAGTGTAATATATTGTGGAAAAATGTTTAGAGTTATAATTTTTAGGAAATTCTTGATTGTTATATCTAATAGGTCCTTTTTCAACTATCAAATCTCTCAAGTTACTACTAATATTTTTTCAATTTATAGGATCATATATATCTGCATCTACATGTGAATAAATTCCATCAACACATTTATTTTTATCCTCAAATCCTTCATCTTCTTCATTATGCTCCAAAATATTACTAATATTAATATCACCAAGAGGTTGTTCATTTGCAATATTTTCACGTATGTTTTTAGAAGTATCTTGTTTGCTACTACTAATAAAATTTTCAAGCGCACCTTTTTGAGAATAAATAAATTTTTCAACCTTTCTCTTTTTCTTACGTTTCTCATAACCAGATTCATATTTTATAGTAGATGTCTTTAGACACAGAAAGAAAGAAAGAAAGAAATAAAGAAATGATGATAAAAATATACAATAAGCTAATGAAAGAAGTTGGAGAGAACTCCTGATGGTTGTTTTGGAATAGCTGCAAATGTAGATTGTAATATTTTGTTATAATATTTAAGTGCTTGCAAAAAAATGAAGTAAATAAAAAGAATTAGTGTTAGGAATACTGAATATAATTATACAAATGAATGGAAATATAAATTAAAATTTAGTGCAAAACTATAATGACAATTAGTTTAACCTATGAAAACTACTGTAATAAAAATCAAAATATTTACTTGAAGTCTCAGTGGAGCATTAAAAATTGCTAATTATATTAATTAATTATCTATATGTAATTTAGTCTACTATTAATGTAAATTACTTACCGGCTAGCATTTTCGTTCTGTCTAAATATTTTTTGTGTTTAAGTTCTTACGAAGCGTAAAACATGTCATCCGTCTCCACCTCTCATTTAGACCTGTTTTTCATCCAACTGATTGAAGAGTGAAACCTGTCATCCAACTATTGAAAACTATTTATACAATTTCGTCTCCATTTACACTTTTTTTTAATTAATCACAAATAAAATCTACAAAACTAACTAAATAAATAATGGAGTAAGGGACTTACTTAGTTACTTACCAATTATTGACGTAAATTAGTCTGGTCAAGTGTAGCAACACTCCACTATAACAATTAACAATAGTTGTGTCTGTTTGCTAGGAATAGAAGTAGAAAGTAGCAATCTAATTACAACTGCAAAATTGTAAATCAACAACTTCAAATTAGCATCTAGTTTTTTGTTCTTTGAATTTAGACTTGATATCGAAATTTCAATTGATACTTTATTAAATAGAGAAGATAAAAATAATACTAACCGTTGATGCTAAAATTACAGAGAGAGAGAGGAAAAGATTTTACCGGTTGATATGTCTGATAGAGCTACAAGAAAATGAAGGAATTCCATCGTCATCTTAATTCTTGATATTTGAATTTTTTCCTTCTCTGTATTTTGTATTCAGACTTTGCGAGCAGATGCAGCATTTCTATCCTATTTTTTGTGTGCTATTTAGCAAAGTTGTAAAGGTAAGCTTTTTTTTTTTCCTTTTATTTTCTTTTCTTAGTATAATATATGGGGACAGAGACCAGGGCCCAAGGCCCTTATTATGTTGCCACATTCACTTTTTTCTCTTTAATTTTAGTCTTATATATATAGTATATATATACACTAACTATTTGGAGGCCCCTGTTTTTGAGGCTCTAAACAGTGGCCTAGTTGGCCTAGCCCAACGATCGAGCTTGCCTACACTAGCAAGTTACTTAGAAAACATAAGTAGATTTTTATCATAGGATGTATATGATTTTGACACATAGCGTTTATCATCAACCTTATTTTTTCTTCCTTTATTTCTTGTCTAGGTATATATTTTTGTGAGCTATTATTGTTGCCATTAAGTGCACCAAATTTTAAGTTAAATTTCTTTTCATCATCTTCAAAATGCCAATTTCCTAATGTGTAACACACAAGAGAAAAACAGAAGTGAAAGAAAAGGCCAAGCAGTAACATACTAAAATTACAAAGTGCGTTATATGTTTTATTTTTTAATGCTCTCTTTGTTTGTTTTTTGTAGATATACCTTTGTTTTCTTCTCAGTTTTTTCCTAATATTCTCTCGATTTCTTTGTAAATATACTTTTGTTTGTCCCTAGTGTTCTCTGTAATTTTTTTTTTGCAAATATAATGATATATATTAATTTGTTCCTTTTTTTTGCATTAGTAATAAAAAATATCTGCACAAAATATATAGGATAAAGGGGGACTAGGGAAAATAACTGAATAAGAACAAAAAAAATATAGGACGAAAAAAGGTAGATATCTTCAAAAAATGTGGGGGACTAGGGGAAAAAGAAAAATATTTATATTTGATAGTACGTGAATTTTGTCTTTGTTTTTGACTCTGCTTCTTGTAAAAAAATATGCTCTTTTTTTTTTTATATTTTATAAGGATCAATGTAAGCTTGAAGCTTGTTTTTATATTTTTCAAAATAAGTCCCCCCGAATCTCCATATTAATTATAGAATATTTTTAATGCAATTAAGATTATAAATAGGCTTTTCCATTTTTTTTAAATGTCTATTGAACTCCCCTTTAAATCTCCACTTGATTATTTGTTCAAAGGCATGCACCTTAGCCACCTTACGAGTGCTTCATTCAACTCACTTAACCTAACAACAGAAAAGTCCCACCCCCATTACCTTGCACCTTAGATTCGCTTTTTCAAACATATATATATAGGAAAATAGTAAGAAAGGAAATACTTAGTTGGAAATTACTTTCCAGCAATGTGGTTGCTGAGAAAAATGATAAGGAAAAGAAATATCAACAAAAAGGGGTTAGGAAAGTTTCACTCGAGCATTTTCCCTAACCAAACATATGGAAAATAAGATACTATCGAGGAATTTTTTACCTTTTCCCGAGCTTCTTGGGACCTCGACTATAATTTCTTCTCATTGTCCCCTCTCTTTGTTAGCATCGACTTCGCCTCTGACACTATTAACCTTCCATTAACTACAATTGTCCATCTCCTTTACCAACTTGATATGAACAAGTATAGTCCATTTTGATTTTATTCTCAAATTTGAGGTTTATTAGATTAAATTTTGATTTGAAAATAGCAATTTAATTTTGGGCATTGTTCTCTCTCAGTTTTGTTTGGTTTTATTAATTAAGGAAGCATTTAGATGGAAATTATGGTGTGCGAATTGAACTTGGGTCTTCGTGTCTTCGATTGGGTTTGTGGCTGGCGATCGTAATGGTGGAGTACTTGAAGACCAGTGTGTCGGAGAGGAAGTGGTGATAGTGAGTCTTAAAAGCGGTTTATTTCTTTAGAGTGTGTTTGGTTTAAGAAAACTAATGAGGAAAGGAAAAAAAATTAGAAGGAAAATATTTAGGTAGTGTTTGGTTAGTAGGAGAATTGTAAGGAAAGAAAATAAGGAGGAAAGGTTGGGGGATTATTATACTGCATCATTTTCCTCACGTTTAGCTGAGGAAAATAACACGGAAGGAAATAAATCGAACTCCCCCGACTCAAGAGCCTGGCCTCCATCCTTCTCTGCTTCATTCTTCTTCGTCGACTACTTGGTTCTCCATCGAAGCTTTCATTATGCTCGCCATCAAGAATTTGCCGACCTAGAATCAACGGGCTCGGCTGCCGGAGTTCGTCGTCGTTGAAGGCGTGGGACACTAGACAGCAACGCGGTTAATTTAGCCGTCAAATCACGGTTAATAGCTCTCTCAATTGAAAAATCTGTACCGATCGACGACCGCAGTTAACAAACTTAGAAAAGCAAGGTCCAAACTAACGATAATATAGTGAAGGGCTTCCTAATTCTCGGTAGGTGGCTCGGTAGGAGCCTCGTGTACTTGTTCATCGGTTACGATCGTCCCATTTGATTTCTCGCAGGTGAAATGGGTCCGAATTCTGTACGATGACTTTGGGACATTCACGAAGGACCAGGAGTACCTGATCTCCGTCAACGGAGACATGGAAGGAGGAATATTCACTAGCTTTCACTAATACAGCAACACAACTGTTTTGGCCTGTGAATCTTATTCACACTTATTTTTCTCCTTTTTTAATTGAATATTTCTTCTTCTTCTTGGTGTTTTTTTTTTCCTCATTCCTCCTTTTTAATAGTTGTTCGAATCAATTGAACGCTTGTCACTGTGAATAAGTGTGTTGGGAACGGGAAATGTAAGCTTTCTTAAGAGGTAAACGCTGTCAAAATGAAAAAGAGTTTCGCTTCTCTTGTCCTCAAAGATAATTGAGTTGTAAGGGATGGGAATAAAAAAAAGATGCATATGAAAATAATTTGGTGTTCGTTGTTTGGTAATTCATCTCAATCTACTTACAAACGTATGATAATCAATTATATTATTTTATCATATAAGCTTAGTCTGCCTGGCTAAACGTGAAAGCCTCCACACTCACCAAAGTCAAAAGATTTTTTTTTCCATTTTATGTTTGTTGCGGCATATTTTAAATAGAAAGGAATATAAAATATTTTGCATATTCTTATAATTTTTTTTAAAATTATTGTAAGTTATTCATGTAATATTTTATAATAGTTCTATAAAAAATTTTAGAATAAGTATTGATTTTATGGAGTTTTTATAAATTTTTTAGAAATTTTATGTAATTTTGTATATATCAATATAATATTTTTAATAACATTAAATGTATAATAATATTTAAATAATAACATTTAACTTTTCTTAGAATTTTTTTTGTATATACCAAACACTAAAAATATTTTCCAAGAATTCAATTTTCCACAAAATTTTCTCCAACAACCAAATAAAGAAAAAAAAATAACTTTCTTTCATTTTCTTTCCTATACATTTTTCTTTCCACCTCATTTTCTTCAAACCAAACAGGGCCTTAGAGTACTACGACTAACGCTAAAAGCTGGTCTCTCTAGAGCTGTAGCTTGGAGAATAATGCTCTCCCACCCTCCTCAGTCCTCACTAAAGAGTAAAGCTCATTCACATGTGGTGAAAGAGATTGATATTGGGAGTTAATTACAACGTCGGATGTTTCTTGGAGATTGAGCTTAAAAACTGTGTCAGCCGCGAAGGTATCGGCAAATGGGTTCATTATTTTATTTTTGTGTAGTTCATATCTCCGTTAAATAGTGGTTGTTATAATTTAGCAACATTCAAACATAAAACAAAAGGAAACTAGGGTGATGAACATGTAGAATTTATTAAGAGTGACAGCAAATTAAAGAAATTAAAGCGCATATATTTTGTAAGGTAAAGTCACTGTTTTATTTACCACTTCGGTAGTAAAATTGCTAGGACTTTCAGCAGGTTGTTTATTGATCTCCCGCTTTATTTGGTACTCTATCAGTTTCATAATATATATATCACTCTTGGTTTGTTTATATTAATTAAAAAATAATAAATTTGAGGAAGAAAATTATCTGAGATGACTAATATACATATATTTTTGGTAACTCAATCATTAATTGATTAAGGAGAGAATAAAGGGCATAATAGAAAATCTAATATTTAATTTTTATGAGTTTTTATAATATGACTTTTTGTTTAAAGGAAAATGCTAACAATGGCCTTAAGGGCTATGGTTAAAAATGTAAAAATAGAAATATTTATCACCCATTTATGTATTTGACATGTATTTCTAATTTAATATACCATTTATTTGTATACGAAAATGCATGTAGGTTTCACTGGCAAACTTTGGTTATTAATTTTTTAAATTTATGTTTATAAAAATTATGAAAAAATATTATGAAATTATTTTTTAATGCGACTATAACAACCATATATTTATATTAAAATATATTATATTTAAAAAAAATAAATTGTGAGTTTTTTCTTAAAAAATATGATTTTTTTTTCTAGAAATGGAGGGAATACTATTTTAGGAATAAAAATAAATATTTATCAATAGCCAACTATTATTAGTAAAATCATATTTTGTAATACGTTTTTAGAGAAAAAGTAACTTATATTGTAAAGCAAAAAGAATACCTCGTCTCTTAAAATTTACAAGTTGAGATGCATGTTTGTGTTTCATCTTCAATGTAATTAATGGCTGCTAAGATATCCTGGGCTTCCGTCCTTCGACTACATACATTTTGTCCTAAAAATATGAAACAAAATCTTTGTTCTTGCTGGAGTACCTTGCTTTTCTCTCTCTCTCTCAGACTAGGAAATTTGATCGACCTAAGGTGCTCATGTCTTAGTCCCTTTAGATGTGTCGCCTTCCTGTGAAGCAAAGTAATTTAGCTTTTGGTAACAATGGTAAATAGCTAATGTGTGGCTTTGTTTCTTCTTTGTTTTTTAACCAAAAAAGGACATTTATATTTCATGTTTATCCTTTTATTTAGAATCTAGCCTTAAAATCCTAATTTAATTATTTTATTACTAATCTTTGATATGTAATACAAATAAATTTTTAAACAAACTATCCTAATTATTTTACCATTTTTCTTCATTTTCAAACCCCATCCTTAACCTTAATTTTTTGCTGATTTAATTTTTTTTATCTGGGTATCCTAATATATCCGAACTAAATCTAAAATAAAAATAAAATAATTCTAATGACACTCTTAGCCTAGCCCCCTTGTTGTACCATATTTCCCCCCACCAAACAATTCTCCTCGTCTTCCTCTTCTAACGTTACATTCTTTCCCCGCCCTGCTCCAAGACCTTCACCTCTGTGGAACCGTTAATAGAGATGGAGAGAAATACGAAAACATTATTCCTTAAAAAATTAGAAAATGAGGATGGAAGGAAATGATAATATATATTATTGAAAGAAATGTATATATTCTTTTTTTAGTTAACAATAAATACATATATTATGCTTAAACTTTATTTCATACATTAAAAAAAAAACTCATCTAATAAAATTAAAAGAGGCAACCCCCCTAAAACCACTACCACCCAATGATTAAACACCCTAAAGAAAAAGAAAGCCTAGGCTCTATTTTTTTCTCTTTTTCTGCCATACTTTCGTAGTGGTGCACCTCTCTTTTTTCATAAAAAAAAGTCAAGTGTTGCTTATGTAGTATTCCACTCTATCTTCTAGTTTTTCATCCATCTTTTAGGTTAGTAAAATATGATTGTACTAGTAGCTCCTCACTAAAACAAAATAATTGAAATCAATGGAAGATGGTAGTAGAGGAACAAAAATTGAAGAAGATGTAGTGGGTACTGGCTAATCTTGTAGCAATCCAAGTACCTTCCTCCATAGGTGTTGTAGCTTGTCAGCCTTAATATTTTCTGTTCATCGTCGTAGATAACAAGTGCAAGTTATGACGGTAATTTCTTTATGTTCCATTGAAAACATCAAGATGGTTAAAACCTACCAAAGAAGCTCTAGATGAAGAAGGTAGGCACTAATTCAGATTACTAGAGAACTCAAAGTAGTCCATACTCAGATTTCAGGTTTTTTTTTTGGGACTGATCATTTTCAGTCATAGTTTGAACGTTTCTAGTCACGTTATATTTTCGGGACATCCCAAAAATGAAAAAAGACTCTTCTCTATAGTTTACATGCTACAATGACCATAACCCGTTCAACTAATTGCATCTAACTTCTGCTACCTCTCCATTTTTTGTTCGGTATTTCCTAGCAATCCCCTTAACCATCTTCTTCCATCTCCTAGTCCCCTACTTTTAGTGTTCATATAAACTAGCCCATTACTCGACCATACCCTTTCCTTCTCCTTCTTCTTCCTCCCATAGCTGTGCTCTGGTTTTTCATCTATACCCCACCATCACCCAACCCTCACTACCAAGCCGTCATCACCCATAATCACCACATAAATGCCCATATTTTTAGTTTGTTGATCCTTAGGCGTGCCCTTCACAAGATTCCACCACCATTCATTAGCAACCGATCACCGCTAACTTCCTTTCATGTAGCGTTATCCTTCACAATCTTCTCACACCATCACCAACACTGCCAACAACCACCACCCTCACCTTTCCCTTACCTTGTGCTAGCAACCCCATCCCCACCATCCTCACCTTGTCTACCTCAACCATTGTTTCCTAGTGTCACCACCCTCCTCGCTTCTCTGCCCAATTGTGTCAATGATGCACGCTGCCACCTCCCATGTAGTGTTGACCCTTCATGTCGCCCGTGCATAACTACATCGAACTCCATCACATCCCATATCCATCACCAATTGTCCCACTAATCTATGCTAACCTTTCATTCTTTAGCCTTCACCTAGTCATCATCTCAAGCACCACCCCATCTGCCTCTCTTTCTTTATCTCTCTCTCACACACACAGAGCCACTGACCACCATCTTTGCCCATCCTCACAACCTAACTCTTCCACACTTCTCCTTGCTACGTTGAGCCATCGCCGCTCACCTTCACCCAAATCCTCCCTTCCAACCTTGCCTCCCTGTTCTATCTCCAATGAGCCAACACCTTCACCCTTTCTCTTCTCCTTGATAAACTGTAACCCCCTTCTATGTGCATGACTTACGTTGCCAACCCCATGTAGTGTGAGTTTTATTTTATTTTTTTCATTTTCCTACCCAATTTGAGGGTATTTTGGTTATTTTAATTAGGAAAATTATTTTAATATTAATTACCATTTCATGAGTTAGATATTAATATATAGTTTGTTGGTTTTAAATTTGGGTAAGAGGTTGATTAGTGAAGCCTAATAATTTTATTAGGATGCTTATATTGTGTGCTTTTGCTGGAAAATGGGTAACTAATATGCCTTGCTAAAACATTAAATATTGCATGATAACATATTAGGGTTTTGAAGTGTAAATCATATTAATCATGCTTGCTAAGTTGTAATTATTTGTCTAATAAAGCTAGTACAAAATTTAGTAAAATGGAGTATGTTAAGATGTGTACAATATTATGTGTGCGGAAACGTGTTAAATGGGTTTAATGTTGGGAATAAATTAAGTATAATATATTTGCGTAATATGATAGGTTGAGCATGCTTAGGCATATTTTTGGCATGATTATTATTATTGGGTTTACTAGGGGGTATTTTGGTCTTTTTAAGTGTATTGTTATATTTATTTTGATAAGCATGATTAACATGTATTATTTAATGTTGAGTATATAAACATATGGTTTTGATGAATTAGATATGCATCTTAGGGTTTTACGTGCTACATCATGTTTGTCATACTTGGTAATTATTTGCACGCTAAAATAATTTAATTATTATATTTTAATCTTTTCATAACAAATCATTAAATAAAATGAGATTTTGAGGATTTCGACAAGGTAAGGTCATTTTTTCCAATCGTGATTAAATGTAAATTTTTAGTGTTTCTAAAGTGGAAATAAATTTATAATTTGTGAAGTATGTTACAGGAAATGTTTGAGGAATTTGGGAATAACATATGTATAATAAAATAAGAAAATAACTTAAATTGTGAATGGTAACCTTAGAGGTATGCGTGTTATATCATGTGTAAGATATTAGAGTTCAGATATGTTGTTAATAATATTATCTTAGGATGATGTACTTAATTTGGTGACGAAATAAGTCTTATGGGATAAGTTATGCTTGACATGTAAAATTAGGGTTTCTCTGGGGAATAATGACATTTTTTCTTAGGGAATGTCCCAATCAACTAGTTGTTTTGTTGTATGTGCCTTGCATAATTGTATTTATGTTTGCATAATACTATAAAAAATGACCAATATATTAATAAGGCATCAATTACTTAAACTGAAATACTGCTTAAGTTAGGATTAATGTATTATGTTAGTTTAAATGGAAGATAATAGTGGCTAGGAGCATTTTTCCCTTGAAGGTGCATCATACCATTTTATTAGTTTTGAGAATAGTGGCTAGAAGTCTGTTATCTTGGGAGTTGTTGTGTATATTCCACCAGATAATAATAGTAGCTAGACATGTTTTGCCTTATGAGGCAGTTAAGTCTTTTCCATCAAATTAAGAATAGCAAGATCTTGAAGTTAATGTAAATAAGTAATTAGATTGAGATTATACCGAATAATGAAACATCGGTTTAGTTCTTCTCTTGTGTTGTATCATGTTTAATCAGCATGCGTGATTATTCTTCCATGCGATATGATGTGTTTGCATACCCTTGTTGTTAGTTGGTAGTTGCCTATGTCTACTACCCTTGTTTGCCGTCGACTACCCCAAACCCTACATGCATTGCCCTACTGCCAACCTCCAGTACCCTACCATTCCCTCTAAACTCTATAAATACCTTTTGATTGGTTGTCTTCGAAACTTTTCCCCAAAACCCTAAGAGCCTACCCTGTGCACCACCGCAACTTCAAACGATCTTTCCTCCGTCGTTAGCCAACTTCGCTGCCACCTCTGCCTACCAAAATCTTTCCTACACCGCCCTCTAGCTAACTGATCCACCCATGTCCTTCAATTCTTCTCGCACGAGCCACCCCAGCCGTGTGAAGTACCCTACCCATCAAACTAAAATTTTTACCCCCACAACCTTTGAGCCACCGTCCGCCACCACATCCTCCACTTCTACTGCCTTCTGCACCACCCATCCATAAGCTTCTTTTCTCCTTTCTCCTTCTCCTCCCCTCTTTTTCTTCATCTCTTCCTTTCGGCCGCCACCTCTATCGTGCACCGCCGCCCCTTGCCTCACCACCCTCACTTTACTCCTCTTAGCCTAGGCTACTACCAGCACCTCAACCACCACCCTTATTCTCCATCTATTCTTCTCAAACCCCAACTTTTCCCCTTTTAACTCTCTTTTCTGGCCTCCGCCGCCGCCGCCGTGCACCACCGTCAGTGCCACCTATCTCCGCCGACTCAAGGTGAAACCCTAGATCCTCTCAACCCTTTTACCCTATTTATTTAAATTTATTCTATTTTTATTCCAATTTCCAATATTGATTCGATTATTATTATTATTATTATTATTATTATTATTATTATTATTATCATCATTATCATTATTATTATTATTAGATGTAATATTAATGCTAAATTTTCTTGGTAGGGTCGAGAGTAGTCTTAAGTTAATTAAGTTGTTAGTTTCGAATTATAGGCATTTATTTGTATTATTATAAGTTTTATTATCATTAATAATAATAATAATAATTATTATTATTATTAGTATTTATTATTATTATTATTATTATTATTATTGTTATTGTTAATTATCTAAGAAGGGCCGAAGCCCTATTTCAGGTTAAGGATTCGCATATTGTATCCTATTATTATTATTACTATTTTTACTGTTGTTGTTGTTATTATTATTATCTTTATTATTTTTCTTATTATTATAAGTAATATATGTTATTAATATTATTATTTTTATTATTAAATAATACTTTTATTATTTGGAGGTAGGGTCGAAAACCCTACATTGTTTTATTTAGGCTTAAGTTATTATTATTATTATTATTATTATTATTATTATTATTATCATTATTAGCATTATTTTGGTGAATGGTAGAAACCCTTATATCACCATCCATTTTAAATTACATTGATATTATTATTAGTATTTTTAGTAGTGTTTTGTATAGTTATTATTTGTATATTATTGTTTTAATTAAAAACCAAGTCTTAAGGTAAGTTAGTAAATAATAGTATTTTTAGGAGAGAACTTAATTCTAGTTTTTTCCCTATAATAGGTGAGCCTAGTCAAAGCCCTCTAAAGGTATAGGAGCGTGCTCTAAGACTGGTGACATTTTAGGTAAGGGATTACTAAGGCCGCTTATGTGTTATGTGTTTTATATGCCATGCATGCCATGTGATGTGAATTATAATGCATTTTATGTGAATTTGTATAATTGTTATATATGCAGCATTATATGGAGTTGAGGTAAGATCGTACATTAATTTGTGGCATGTGTATTATGTGTATTGGTGTGTTATTAATATGGTATGATGTGGCCCATAAGACATGCATGATAGGGTTGTAAAGTAATGATGGGGAGTGTAATAATTTGGTGTTAGGGTTTTGCATGGAGTTGTGGGTTACATAGTGTTAGGGTTTTGCATGGTGGATTTATGGTTTTCATGGTGGTATTAGGGTTTGCATGGTGGTATTAGGGTTTCGCATGGTGGTAACAAGATTTGCATGGTGGTGTTAGGGTTTCGCATGATGGTATTAGGGTTTACATGGTGGGAATTAATGGTTGCGTAGGAGTTAATGTTGCATGGGAGTTAGGGTTTGCATGGAAGTTGGGGTTGTTATGGCTACCATGGTTTGGTGTGGTCAACTAAGGTTTGGAGGATAAGAATAGTAGGAGTTAGTCATGCATGTCTGGGCAAAAGTTTTGAATAAAATACTTAAGACACTAATCATTTAAAGTGAAAGATTATTGAGCCGGGTCTAGCCGATCCACTGGTTTAGAATAGTAGTGTGGACTGTTGTCCTGTAAGTGATCGATCCACCGGCGAATAATAGTGGCGTGGACTTTGTCCCACAAGTCACCGACCCACTGGCAATAATAGTGGGGTGACTCGAGCTCAATAAACACAAACCAGAGTTGCTAAGACACTTAAAAGATACAAATTACTTACAATGGAACACCATGTGAGTAGGAACCAGCCGATCCACCGGTTAGGAATAGTGGTGTGGACTATTGTCTCGCAAGTGACCGATCCACCGACAAATAATAGTGGTGTGGACTTTGTCCCGTAAGTGATCGGCCTGCCGGTAATAATAGTGGGGTCTTTCTATGCTTACATGTATTTGAAAAAAGGCATGGTGTGAATAGACTTCCGATAAAAGATTAATTAAATAAATTAATTTGGACTAGTTGGGCCTTTATTGTGTAGGCTTGATCATATATAAGTTGTGACCTTATGTATTATATGTGTGGGTTTGAATGTGTACGTTGAATATTGTCTTGCATGATTTTATATGTTTATGTGTTGGCCTTAGTGTTCGGTTACCTTGCTCAGTACGTAGTGTACTGATCACCCTTTTCATAGGTGTTGCTCATTTCCACGAGTAGAAGGCCCGCCTGACGTGTTGCAGGTAGGAGATGACTATTTTGATGCCATTAATGTCTATGGGACATCAGGGGGGCCGAGTGATGATTGGGTTGGATTCAATGTCCTAAGAGTGGCGTGACCAGTTTCTCCATTGATATTATTGTTATTCCCGTTATCTTTTAATTACCTTTGAGCCTTCGGAAACAATTTTATTATTGCAAATCTTGTTACCACCATGCGAAACCCTAATACTACCATGCAAACCCCAATACCACCATGCAAACCCTAATACCACCACCATGCAAAACCGGCCACACCACTCCTAGGACATTGAATCTAGCTCAATCATCACTCGGCCCCACTTGATGTCCCATAGACATCAATGGCATCAAAATAGTCATCTCCTACCTGCACACGTCAGACGGGCCTTCTGCTCGTGGGAATGAGCAACACCCATGAAAAGGGTGATCAATACGCTACGTACTGAGCAAGGTAACCGAACACTAAGGCCAACACATAAACATATAAAATCATGCAAGACAATATTCAACGTACACATTCAAACCCACACATATAATACATAAGGTCACAAATTATATATGATCAGGCCTACACAATAAAGGCCCAACTAGTCCAAATTAATTTATTTAATTAATCTTTTATCGGAAGTCTATCTACACTATGCTTTTTTATTAAATCCATGTAAGCACAATAACACCCCACTATTATTGCCGGCAGGCTGGTCACTTGCGGGACAAAGTCCGCACCACTATTATTCGCCGGTGGATTGGTCACTTGCGGGACAATAGTCCACACCACTATTCCTAACTGGTGGATCGGCTGGTTCCTGCTCACATGGTGTTCCACTGTAAGTAACTAGTATCTTTTAAGTGCCTTAGCAACTTTGGTTTGTGTTTATTGAGCTCGAGTCACCCCACTATTATTGTCGGTGGGCCGGTGACTTGTGGGACAAAGTCCACAATACTATTATTCGCCGGTGGATCGGTCACTTGCGGAACAACAGTCCACACTACTATTCTAAACTGGTGGATCGGCTGGACCCGGCTTAATAATCTTTCACTTTAAATGATTGGTGTCTTAAGTATTTTATTCAAAACTTTTGCCTAGACATGCATAATTAACTCCTACTATTCTTATCCTCCAAACCCTAGTTGACCACACCAAACCATGGTAACCATAACAACCCTAACTTCCATGCAAACCCTAACTCTCATGCAACCATTAACTCCCATGTAACCATTAATTCCCACCATGCAAACCCTAATACCATCATGCGAAACCCTAACACCACCATGCAAATATTGTTACCACCATGCGAAACACTAACACCACCATGCAAACCCTAATACCACCAAGCAAAGCCCAGTACCACCATGCAAACTAAAACTCCACCATTTAAAACCCTAACACCATTAGGGCTGTTGACAAATCAAGCCGGCTCGCTTGATTAGATAAACAAATCAAATCCAAGCCTCGATTTTAGGCTCGTTTATTTAACAAGCCAAACTCAAGCTTAGGTTGACTCGGCTCGTTAGCTTGCAAACCGACTTGATTCGAACCCGACTCGAATTCGGCTCGTTTGTTCGTTTATCAAATAAGTTTTGAGAATATATACAAATATAAAATCAAGTTTAAAAGAACTAATTATTTTTTTTACAAATAATTCTCCTAATTTAAGTCTTTTTTTAATAAAAATAATTCTTATAAGTTTTTTGTTTAATAAAAATAATTTTTATAATTTAACCGGCTGGACCGCTGAATCGTTGGAACCGGGCACGACGAACCGGGCGGGGCTTTTAGGCTGATTCGACAGCAGTTAGCGGGGTTTTTTGTTTTGAATTCTTCTCGAATCCCATCCCCACTCCCCATCGTCAAGAATCAAGAGGTCAACACTCACTCAACAGCCCTACTCACCATACCAGACTCCTCCCCGTCGTCCTCGACCCCCAGTCGGCCAGTCCCACACTCCTACTCCCCCCGACTCTCGACTCTCGAGTCCCCGTCTCCCCGACTCCCCGAGGACCTTGACCCCCTGACTCTCGAGTCTCGACTCCCCGACAGTCCCCTGCCCTCTGCTCTCGTAACCTAGCCAGCCCTAGCCTCCATCACCTCCCCCTTCTCCCTTGCCCTCTGCTCCAGCGACCGGCCTCCTCCTTCATCGGGCGACAGCCACCACGAGCGACGCACATCAACAGCGGGCGACAGCAACAGCTGACAGCGACGAGCCGCGCTGGTTGCGCCGCCGTCCGGCTCCAACGAGCCTCTCTGACCACCGGCGAGCCACCCCCAGCCTCCGACGAAGCTTCCCCGACCTTCCCTTGCCTCGATTCGTTGATTTTCGTGTGGTATAATTTTCTGAAAAACCCTAATATTAATTCGTGTAATTGAGTATGATTTAGCTTGTGATAAGCTAAATTAATGGTTTGGTTATGTATATATGTGCTACGGGAATGATTTGGATAGTTAATTGTATGGTTATGCTGGAATTTTGGAAAAATTGGATTTTTGGCCGGGTTATGCTCGAATTTTTCGGATTCGTCCGATTTAGCTATTTTAGGTAAATTGATTATACAGTATATTTTAAAATGTATCCAATTTCATATTAGAACTGTCAATTTGAGAAATTTACATAGGTTTTATCGAAATTTGATTCCTAGGTCAAAATTCGGATGTAATGAAATTGGGTCATATAAATGAGTCGTTCCGCTCAATTGATTTTATAATATCATTTGAAATGTATTTAATTTTATATCGGAAGTGTTGATTTGGGCAAATTGTGTGTAATTGATCAGAATTGGATTTTTAGGTTAAAACTCTTAAGAGATTAAATTGGATTGTGTAATCGGGTTGTTTTATTCAATTGACTATATAATTTACATTAGAATACATTTAATTACATTTTCGATTCGTTAATTCATATATTCTAGCAAGAATTGATCGGATTTGCGTTCCGGGCTCAAAAACCCTAATTGTGCTAAATTGTGTATTTCTTTTATTGGTTTTGAGCAATTGATTATTTGATATGTTATAAAATGTGTTTAATTGCATGTCTAAACATTCAATTTGATTAAATTAATAGAATCCAACCGAATTGTATTTTTGGGCCTAAAACCCTAGATTTCAAGTGAGATTATGAAATTGGTTATTGTATAGTTGTTTTTCTAAAATTAAATTTATACAAGTAGTTGAAATGATCCTAATTGTATTTGGGTGGAATGCTTGGTTTGAGAGAGTAAGCAATCTGGAATTTGATCTATCGGGTTTTATCTTGTTTAAGTGTATTCCTCTTTGGAAGTTACAAGCGTTGTATTTGAAATTTCAGGTTGGAGATGTTTTCAAGCTCTTGTAATTGAAAATATCAATAAAACACTTGGTCAGTAGCTACTAGCTAGCAGCATCTTTTGATTCTTTTCTACTACATTATTTTATAAATATTTTGTTTAATTTTATGTTTTTAAATTGAGCAATAGCATTATTATTTTATTATACTTTTTCATTTTGTTAGCATGATCTTTTCTAATAATTTCTTTTACTTTCTTATTTGGTGTTATGATGAACAATTTTGTTATTATGTTATTCTTAAAAGCCACATATGTTATATTTGTTGAAGCTTATCAAAAATGATTTCTATATTATGACTTTGGAGGTTAGCATTTTACATTTTCCCTCAATTTTATTTGTTATCAAGTTGTTTTTATTTGTACATATTAATACATCACACATGTAACTTTTTTTTTCCTTTTTACTCAACTTGGAATTTTGAACTTTAAATTTTTCCCATATATTCTTTGTTTTATAATAATGTTTTATTTTGATTAAAAAAACAAATAAAAAACCATGGTGGTGATTATTAATTATTCATAGTTTTATGTGTTATTTTTGCTGCTACCTACTGCTAGTCTGCTACCTTGTGGTTTTTTTGCTGTTTTTAGTTCAAACTTATAATTATGTCAAATTTGGTAACTTCTGATTTTTCTTCTAAACAATGATCTTCATCTCCTGTATCATCGCCATCTACATCAACAAGAAGCCCAAAGTGATGCTCCTGTATTTAGATATGATTATGAAGGGTGAATGAAAGTGAAAGTAATATGCACTTTATGTACTCATGCATGAATATCCATTTAATATGATGGAACATGTAGGGTTTAATGAATTTCTTTGAGCCATCTCTGATAAGTATCAGCGGATTACTCGTCATGCTGCTAAGGATGCTTGTTTTACTGTGTATGAATTTGAAAAGAAGAAGGTGAAAAATATTCTGAAAGATGCTAATAAGATTAGCATAACAACAAATCTTTGGAAATCTGATGTCCAAAAAATTCATTACATGGTTGTAACAACCCACTTAATTGATAGTAATTGGAATCTTCAAAAGCATGTTTTGAATTTTTTTCACTTACCTTCTCCTGGTAGTGGATTAAATATATATACCGCTTTATGTGGCTGTTTGGTGGAATGGGAAATTGAAGATAAAGTGAGCACTATTACGGTGGATAATTGTAGTGCAAATAATGTTTGTGTAAGGCATTTGAAAGATCATTTTAGTTTGATGAAGAAGCTTTCTTTTGTTAGAAAAATATTTCATGTTCGATGCTGTGCTCATATTGTGAATCTATTGGTGCAAGATGGTTATAAGGAGATCAGTAATGTTATCTCTAATATTCGCACAAGTGTGAAGTATTTGTCTGATTCTGATGCCCGTTTGATGAAATTCAGTGAGATTGCTAGATATCTAAAATTTCCTACAAAAAAGTTGATTCTTGATGTTTGCACACGTTGTAATTCTGTGCATGCTATGTCATCTGTTGCATTAGAATTTAAGGATGTGTTTCCAAGATATGCAGAGCAAGATCCATCATATAAATGAGCCCAATCTGTTGAAGAATGGAGACAAGCTGAAATAGTATGTGAATTTTTGGAGGTTTTTAGTGAGGTAACAAATATAATTTCTCGAAGTGAGTATCCAACACAAATCTGTATCTTCCTGGAGAATTAAAGCAGTATTAGATGAGAAGGCTCGTTCTGAAGAACCATTTATTCAAAGGATGGCTTTAGTCATGAAAGAAAAATTTGATAAATATTGGGGTGAGTGTAATTTATTAATGGATATTGAAGCTGTTTTAGACTCTAGATGTAAGTTTTCTTTGGTCGAATATACATTTCCCAATATTTTTAGTCATGATGAAGTTGACAGGCATATTCGGCTAGTTCGTGATCCTTTACGAGTTATATTTGATGATTATGCTCGAGACCATACACGTAAATTGGAGAAATCATTAGTGGGATTTGAAATGGGTGAAGGGTCATCTGCTTTTAATACTGGGGCAAAGAAAGGTGCAGGTTTAGGAAGGATGGGATTTAAGCAATTCATTAGGCAATCTGGCACATAACTTCCTACAAAATCGGAGTTAGATATATACTTGGAGGAGAGTGTATTTATTTGTGATGATGATTCCGAATCTTCTTTTAGTGCCTTGGAGTGGTGGAAGGCAAACACTTTAAAGTTTTGTATCTTATCACAAATGGCACGTGATATCCTGTCCATACCTATCACCACAGTTGCTTCAGAAGCTGCTTTTAGTGCTAGGTCAAGGGTCATTGATCCGTATAGAGGAGCACTATCTACTGATACGGTTGAAGTACTTCTTTGTGCAGGTGATTGGATTCGTACAAAAAAAGGGCTAAAGAAGAAGGTAATAATATTTTTATGTTTTCATTATTAATTTTGATCTCTTGAAATTTTAGGAATTAAATTCTAATCAGTCATATATATATATTATTGTTGCTCTCTTAATATAAGCAGGTTGCAAATGCTCCAAGCATGAAGATCATAGATCTTCCATAATATGGTATATTTTTTGATCAAATTTAAGGTATAATATAATCAAAACTTATGGGATTGAAGTCTTTCTCAAATAACTATTACTAATCTAGTTCTCTTATTTATTCATAAAATTATCCTTGCAGATATGAAGGTTAGTGGATTTTGGTGCCATATTTTGAGATTCGGTGTAGAAGTGCTTATGATGGATTGGATGAGATGAAGGTTGCAAATTTGCTATAATTCTGGATATTGGAATTTAGAATTAAGGATTGAAGAATATGATTTTGGACACATATAAATTATTTTTTTTGTAAAAGCATGCAGGGTTGAAGGCACAATCTTTGAATATTTTGTATGAATGATTTGATATTGTAAGGTCTATGGTCTTATTTTAGTATTTATAATCAAGCCAAACAGGTCTTTATTTGATATTTAATTTTTGTTGAAAGTTACAGGTTTAATCGGCTAAATTTTCTAATAAACGAGCCGAACAAATCAAGCCGACCAAACCGAGCTCGAATCGAGCCGACCAAACCGAGCCGGTTTGGCTTGTTTAAAATTAAACGAACCGAGCCAAACCGAGCCACAAATCGAGCCATGAGCCAAGCCTAACGAACCGAGCCGATTTGGTTCGTTTTCAATTAACAAACCGAGTCGAATAGCTCGCGACCTTTTTCCGAGCCGAACTCAAGCCTTACAAAAAATTTAACGAGCCGAATCGAGCTAGAGAAGGTTCGGCTTGATTCGATTTGTCAACAGCCCTAAACACCATACAACCCACAACTTCATGCAAAACCCTAATACCATGCAACCCACAACTCTATGCAAAACCCTAACACCACATTATTACGCTCCCCATCATTACTTTACAACCCTATCATGCATGTCTTATGGGCCACATCATACCATAATAATAACACACCCATACACATAATACACATGCCACAAATTAATGTACGATCTTACCTCAACTCCATATATTGCTACATATATAATAATTATACAAATTCACATAAAATACATTATAATTCACATCACATGGCATGCATGACATATAAAACACATAACACATAAGCGGCCTTAGTACTCCCTTATCTAAAATGTCACCGATCTTGGAGCACGCTCCTATACCTTTTGAGGGCTTTGACTGGGCTCACCTATTATGGGGGAAAAACTAGAATTAGTTTCCCTCCTAAAAATACTATTATTTACTAAAGTACCCTAAGACTTGGTTTAATTAAAACAATACTATACAAATAATAACTATACAAAATACTACTAAAAATACTAATAATAATATCAATGTAATTTAAAACGGATGGTGATATAAGAGTTTCTACCCTTCACTAAAATAATGCTAATGCTAATAATAATAATAATAATAATAACTTAAGCCTAAATAAAACAAGGTAGGGTTTTTGACCCTACCTCCAAATAATGAAAGTACTATTTAATAAAAGAAATAATAATATTAATAACATATATTACTTATAATAATATTAAAAATAATAAAGATAATAATAATAATAGTAAAAAATAGTAATAATAATAATAAGATACAATATGCGAATCCTTAACCTAAAATAGGGCTTCGGCCCTTCTTAGATAATTAATAATAATAATAAAATACTAATACTACTACTAATAATATTAATAATGATAATAAAACTTATAATAATACAAATAAATGCCTATAATTTGAAACTAACAACTTAATTAACTTCAGACTACTCTCGACCCTACCAAGAAAATTTAGCATTAATATTACATCTAATAATAATAATAATAATAATAATAATAATTATTATTATTATAATCGAATCAATATTGGAAATTGGAATAAAAATAGAATAATTTAAATAATAATAAAATAAAGGAATAAGGAAGAAGACCACGGGCGAGAGCAAAAAGAGACAAAGAAAAGGGCAGAAGAAATAGAGAGAAATAAGAGAAGAAAGTAAGAGAGAAAGGAGAGGAGGGCAAGGGACAACAAGAGCAAAGAGAGGATAAGGAAAGAGAGAAAAAAGAGAGGAGAAGAAGAGAAGAGAAGAGAGAAGAGGGATAGAAGAGGTGAGGAGAGAAGTAGAAGTGGCGTGGTGGTGATGGTGGCGGACGGTCAAGGCTGGTTGTGGGTGAGAATTTTTGAGTTTGATGCTAGGTAGGAGTGATCTCACGGCTGATAGATGGCGGCTGAAGTGATGAAGAGATTGAGGAGGAAGCTTATGGATGGGTGGTGAAGAAGGCAGTAGAAGTGGCAGATGTGGTGGCGGACGGTGGCTCAAAGGTTGTGGGGGTAAAATTTTTAGTTTGATGGGTAGGGTACTTCACACGGCTGTGATGGCTCGTGCGAGAAGAATTGAGGGACATGGGTGGCTCAGTTAGCTAGAGAGCGGTGTAGGAAAGATTTTGGTAGGCAGAGGTAGCAGCAAAGTTGGCTGACGGCGGAGGAAAGATCGTTTGAAGTCGCGGTGGTGCACAGGGTAGGCTCTTAGGGTTTCAGGGAAAAAATTTCGAAGACAACCAATCAAAGGGTATTTATAGAGTTTAGAGGAAATGGTAGGGTTCTGGAGGTTGGAAGGAGGGCAATGCATGTAGGGTTTGGGGTAGCCGGCGACGTTAATCGACTGACATAAATTTAGGTTGTATTCGAACTTTCGTGAAGGAAAAGGGAGACTTCGAGTGGGAGAAAAGAAAAATGGATTGGACCATGCCGAACTACGATTCAAGAGGAAGAGAAAGAGAGAGGAAATGGCCAGTCAAATCACGCGTGGCTAGCGGTGCCATTTTTGGAGCATCAAAGGTGTAGGTCGACGGCGGAGGAGGAAGGAGGAAGAAGGAGGTGAACCGGGCGATCGAAAGAAAAAGAAAGAAAAGAAAAGGAAGAAGAACCAGGCCGATTGGCAACGGTTATAAGGACTTAAATGGAACGCGGCGTTCCATGGAAGGAAGCCACGACACACAACGTTTGGCTGCCGTAGGAAGGAAGAAAAGAAACGGTGTTGGGCCGTGGGATAAAGGAAGGAAAGAAAAGGATTGGGCTGCGCCTCAGGTGTAACACCTCAAAATCATGACTTGAAAATTTCGTTTAAATTTTGCTTTGTTGAAGCGGAAATTAAAGAAATGCGGGTGTTACAGCCACACTTGACATAAGTCCGGTCTCCTCACCATCCTTACGTCAAGTGCTAAGGATTAAAACAAATCAAACCAACCAAAGATATGAGAAGTACAATACATAATCAAGAGTTTTGCAAAAGAAAGATTATTCATAGCAAATGACTATTTAGGAAATTAAGTAGCCAACCATTTAGAAAATAACAACAGAGTACATAAAAGTCATTAATGGTTTGCCTTACACTCTTACGGTCCATCAAGTTACAAGGAAAAGGGGAAAAAGGGGTGGGGTCCACTTGCTCCCTAAATCTACCTATTCGCCGGGATGACGCTCCTCGTAATCCTTTAACCAACGCATGCCATGGACGTACTCTTCTGAAAAGTGATAGTATCAGTACGACTTCCTCGTACTGAGTAAACCACAATGCCTCTGGAGAGGTAGCATACCCACGTAGCATTCATTATACAAATACGGAATTCAAATAGAACATATGATCACATGTAAGGCCACGATTTCAAAACACACATCCACATCACAATTAACATTATGAGTTAGGTCAAAATCCCTATCGAAGGCATTTAAAGCATGCTTATAATTTCTCAACCAATTTAACTTACCAGCGACCATACATTATGGCATAATAGGAAGAATTATTGAACTCCAAGCAATCTAACCAAGGTCAAGTCATTCCTAATCTGATTATTACAGAAGTATTATGGTGGGTGTCTAATCCGGTTATATAATTTATATAAAAATCTCAAGTGAAATACAATCCCATATCCATGACAATGATCATCAAGGAGGGTGGTACCAAAATAAATCACTCGATTCCAGGGTAAAGCTTGCCAAGGAAGCCACACGACATAACAGTCGCCCATACTAAACCTTAGAACTCACGACCTTAAGTACACGTACTTCCTATACGGTGTATGGAATACCTATAGAGAAGAAGTGAGCTCCTTGACCCGAAGGCCCAAACTATGCACTCGACGGCCAAGTCTGAGGCATGAGATTCCTTTCCAACTAGAGTATTTCTCTTTAAGTAATTATTGTCTTATGAAATTCCGGGTTATTATTTCTTTTAGAATATCGAGATTCATAAAGTTCAACTTAGTCAACAATCAACAAACAACGTCACATCCAAAAGACCGCGGGGTCACAACCATTCCAAGCCAACACGGCCCAGGGTTAGGCATTATGCCATAGCCCGAATAATTATTCGATTCAGTATTCAAGCCAATTGTCCAATTATTCCCAACATTATTTTAAGGCCAACACTTAATTCACCTAGCCCAATTATCCACTTTGGAACGCCTTTTTGCCTTAATGACTAAAATACCCCTCAACCTATAACTACCACATTTTCCTTGTACTTTTATTATCGAGTTTACTTATATATGATATTTGTCATGAAACGCTAGCATAAAATAATTAATTATACTTTACATATGATAATTTCTTCGGTTCTACAAAAGACCATATTATTTCTAACCATTCACCATACATAGTACACGTAAACACTATTAGCATGCATTTTTAATATTTCATAATTTCATACAATTTCCACCAATAAATCTCAAACACAATCATGGTATATAAAATTACATTTTACCTTAAACATACTCGTCTCATTTTACTAGCATAAATCCAAGTTCGTTACCATTAGCATACACTTCTTCACATTTTAGAATATCACTTAGGCATATAAAAAGATTGCATGATAACACATATTAATTTACATATCATGATATTCATGTAGGAATGGACTACAACATGTTCCCATATAAGAATACATTTTACCTTAAACATACTCATTTCATTTTACTATCATGAATCCAAGTTTGTTACCATTAACATACACCTCTTCAAATTTTAGAATATTACTTAGGCATATGAAAAGATTGCATGATAACACACGTTAATTTACACATCATGATATTAATGTAGAAAAGAACTACAACATGCTCCCATTTCCCAAAAACATACAATAATTTTATATCTTCATCCTATCATGATTTTATCCTAGAAAACTAGCCTATCATTTTCACATAAAAATTCTATCGTCTACGGATTAGTTGGATTTACCTTGAGCTAAGAAATATTAACACCACGAGCTCCTTCCACAATTACTCTAGGTGGGGTGGAGATTACCTGGAAGTGAATACACCATCCAAACTACAATCATTAATATTTATGCAAATTAAAATAACCAAAAGACAACCTATATAAGCTAATACTTGAAAAACGATTAGGAAAATAAACGAGGCGGCCGACACATGAATTTAAGCACCAAACCCACCAAAAGATAGAGTACTTACTTGGGGAAGAAAAATGTCTGCTTGGGGAGGTGGAACACAAGGCAAAAGTTGGATTATTTTTTAGACTAAATTCGGTGAGGGGGAGGGGAAGTTTGGGGCTGCAACTATATTTTTGTTGCTGGAATTTAGGGAAAGGAAGGAGAGGGCTGCAAGGGGAAAAATTAGAGGGCTTAAAGGGAGAGTAAAGGAGGGTGTTTTCTGTAGATTGGGGCTAAATAAAAAAGGAGGGGAAAGTAGGGGGAAAAAGGGTGCTGCGTGGGTTTGAGTTTAAGGGGTTGCAGTGGGAAGTGATGGTGTCGACAGTTTGTATGGAGATGGAGGTCTGCAAGGGCAGGTATGAGCATGGAGAAGGGAAGGGAATGGAGGGGTAGATGGCTAGAAAGGTGGGGTAGGTGTGCAGGTTGAGAGGGGGGAAAGATAGGGGTTGCAAGTTGAGGGAAGGCTGAGGTTACGTGAGTCTTAGCTGCTAGTTGCTGAATGATGTGATGGAGGATGGCTGGGGTTATGGGCTGTGGTTTTGCAGGTGGAGAGGCATGGGAAAGGAGGGAAAATAGGTGGGTAGATGATGAGAAGATAGAGTAGGGGTGCAGGTTGGGGAAAGGAAAGGTGAGGCTGCAAGTTGGGGGGAAGGGCTGGGTGTCGAAGGCCTTTGCTGTAGGTTGGCCGAGAGATGTGATGGAGTGTGGCCGGGGTTGGAGCTGCGATTGCGGGGGATGGGGTGTGGCGTGAGAGGGTGGTAATGCAGAGGGGAGATGGACTGTGTTTGGGGTAGAGGGAAAGCTGCAAAAAGGAGGATGGTTGCTGGACAAGAAGAGACATATGCACGGGGAGGAGAGGGAAAGGTGACGGGTTGCAGGGCTGCATGGGCTGTTATGCTTCGACAGGTTGGGGGAGTTTTTTGGCTGGGTTTAAGTGGGGAAAATATGGGGGGTTTGGTTAAGGATTGATTAGCAAAAGCCTCCCCAAAGTATTAAGCTTGCAAGTGTGGTTATTAGGAAAAGAACCCCCCACCTAAGCAAGGTTTAATTTTCTCAAAAAGAAATCATGATACTAGTATTATTATGATCAATATTATTATCATTGTTTTATCACTTCCCCTATTTTATTTTATTTTTGTAATTATTGCTAAAATTATTATTATTCTTACAATCCTTGTTATGGGTATTATTATTTAAAGTGTTATTTATAAAAGATTATTGGTTTAGCCATCCCTTCTATTTTAATTACTCTCTTCTTATTATCGGTATTATTATCGTCCTCAATTTTTTTTTACCTTATTTACTCTTTCTTACATTTAATCTGAGTTATTTTTATAAATTAATATTTATGGACCTACTCGAGACAACAAGGCGATCGCTTAAAAAAATCTTATGGTTTACTTCACCTACTAATCAAGCTTTAAGTCTTGCATGTCTAAATTAAGGTTTAATTATTACGGGGTATTACATCAGGCCCAATCGGAAGAAATAAGGAAAGGAAAGAAAAGATAAGAAAAAGAAAGAAAATAAAGAAAAGGGAAAAAGGAAAAAGAAATGTAGGGAAGCTTTCCTCCTACAAGTGACGAGAATATTCAAACCTTGTGTATATTCCACCAGACAATAATAGTAGCTAGACATGTTCTGCCCTAGGAGGCGGTTAAGTATTTTCCATCAAATTAAGAATAGCGAGATCTTGAATTCAACGTAAATAAGTAATTAGATTGAGATTATACCTAATAATGAAACACCGGTCTAGTTCTTCTCTTGTGTTGTATCATGTTTATTCAGTATGCATGATTATTCTTCCATGTGATATGATGTGTTTGCATACCCTTTCTGTGAGTTGGTAGTTACCTATGTCTACTACCCTTGATTTGATTATGATGGTTTTTGCTGCTATGATGTTTGCTAATATATTAATAATTAAATTAAATATCAAGTAAGTCAGGATCAAAGTATTGTGTCCATTCTAGCGAATGATAATAGTGAGTTAGGAGTGTTTTGCTCTGAGAGGTGCTTAAGATCGCTCTATTAATTTAAAAATAGTGGTTCAAAGCATGTTGTCTTGATTGGTGTTGTGTCCGTTCTATCAGGTAATAATAGTATATTAGGAGCATTTTGTCTTTAGAGGTGCTTCAAACCGTTCCACCAGATTAAGAATAGTGGAGGTCCTTAAACTCAACGTGAATAAATAATCATAATGATCGTAATCATTGATTGGTATTGTTTGTGGTTAAGAATAAATGATATGGATGTTGAGTTATGAGATATTTTATGAATGTTATGATTATTGGGTCGACAATTGGTTCTAGTGGTCTTTACTTCAGAAATCATCCCTTGGTTGATAAGTTTCATTTATGTTTTAAACGATTTAGTATAAGAAGCATGTGGCCTTGGTGAAGTTTGTTTATCTAGCATGGTTATCGTACTTGCTATTTTATGTATATCTTAGTATTTTATACCATGTTATCTTGTGATACATTTTATATGTTCTATGTGATCTTTTTATATTTAGTTTTGTATAGTGGGTTATTTGTACCGTTGTACTGACTTTTTCGTTTCATAATCTCTTATTTATTTAATGGGCAATGGTAATTTTGTAGGATATTTGATGGTATTCACTGATTTAATACTTTCGTTGTGTTTGTGGTGAGTATAATTTGGTTTGATCTAGAGTTCGTTATCCTAATTACTTATTTCTCTTTGGACTTTTATGTCATATATTTCCTTTATACAAGTTTTATTCTCTCTATTCCATATCCTATACCATGGTGGAATCAAATGCTTTCCATACTTGATTCTTAGGTACAATATTACTTTTGTATTGTACCCAACATAGACTAATTATAGGGAGTACTTCTTCTATGTTGGATGCGGCGTAACACTCTTGTATTTTTTGTTTGGGCTTCCACAATCACCTCTTTAAACAATATTTTTAATTGCTAAAAATGGGGCTATTACATGCACAACAAAACTCATAAATACAAAAGGTAAAAGAGAGAAAAAGCATAGGAGATAAAATTAGAAGCTAGGGATGTTTTGAGATGAAAATGCATAGAAGAGAGAAGATGAAGGGGACAAAGAGAAAGACCCCATCAATCACCTTTGATTAATCTGGTCCCCAATTCTTTTTAGGGTAGAAAAAACATTCGAATCAAAGATTACAATACTCTTGAAAATGATTTAGAGACATTATAGAGTTTACTAGTCATGTTTTTATGATCATTGGAAACTGTTTAAATTAAGATCGAGCATGGAGAACTTTTAGGTCAAACGAACCAGTTGATTGGTATGACAAAACCAATTAGTTCTTTCAAACCAAAAATCTAACGAGTAGATAAACTAGTTAACTTAGGTCAAACCCATTGATTTGTTTCCTTTGAAACCAAGTGCTTTTAAAATTTGACCTAAAACACAACTCTAGATCACAATTTAACACACTTAGATTATGACTACTCACACAAATTAACATGTATTTAGGGAAAAAAAGTGGGATAATACAACCTTAACTTTGTACATGACTAATAGTGAGTATCACTATGTTTAGAGATTCATGACTAAGCATCATGTTGCATGCCTTTCTTAGATGTATTGTTATGTACAACTTTTATATTATTTTTGGTTCGTATGTATGAGTTTTCTTTTTATAAGTAGGACATTACACACACACACATAATTAAAATGAAGCATTTAGAATTCTTGGGGAGCATGTTCCATTACAATCATCATCTAAAACATACAAAATAAAAGTAGGGTTAATATAGAAAAATATACAGTCGAGCAACATTTGATGTTGAAAAGATGCTAGCCTATTAGTTGATATGTTTGCCTTTTTGAAGATGTGAACTACCTTCTTATTAGAGAAATTTTGTATTAGGTCATTGAAATCCATAATAATACCATGGTAAAAATGAGAATTAGGATAGATATACACAAGGTTAATCATAGAGAGTCCATCGTATTCTATAATTTTTTTTAAACCCAAGGCTTATGTTTGTTGCAATCCTTTCCTTAAAACCCAACTTTTGGAAAAGATGTTGTTAGTTGGTTGTATGTTCCTTGAAAAATCTTCTAACTAATTACCATAGTGATCTCTAATAATATCTCCTCCCTCTCTGTAAGGTTGTAAGATAAAGTAGAAGTGGAGCTGTCTGTATTAAGCTTTGCCCAATTTTGGTCTAGTGGCTTCCACTTGACTAGGACCTTATTTTCCGAAGCTTTCTTTATTGACCAATTCTTTGTAAGGAAACACATTCACCTAGAGAGGAGAGTGAAAATATTATGACTTTCTTCAGAATTCTTTACAAGGATGAATGTACACCCCTAAGGTATTTTTCGAATTCATTCTTCCTAGTCTCCTCAATTTTCCCTCAACCACCAAACAAAGATGCGTCGATTTGAAAATCCCGAATGTGTAAGAGTTGCTTTCATTCTCTAACTGATTTAGCTTGCCCATCTATGTTTATGATTTGTGTTATTGTTCAAACCCTAATCACCTCATTCCAGTTAGGTTATGCTGCTCTTCAATAACCCATTTATTTAAGTAGTGAGGCCAACAAGATGAATGACAAAAGAAAAGTAGGGTTTGCCAAGGCCAAACAAGGTGGTCTAATAATGCTTCAACACAGTTATAACTTACGATTGATGGAACAAATATTGTGTGAATTTAGTATATGTTAGGATTAGCGTTTTGTATTCAACTAACTATTTTTTAACTACAGTATTTTCATAATTATGTTATTTTTGTAAGTTCATTTTATGTTTAAGGTAAACAGATGATAGCAACAACAAAAAAGGTCTTATTTTGTGCTAAAGTAGTTTAAAAAGCATAAGCTAAAATAGGTGAAATCAATGGGAGAACGAGGAGGGACGGAGGTTAACTGTTATTTTAATAGTTACTCAAATTTTATTAATTTGATCTAGTGAGCAAAACAAACACAAATTGTGTTTCATATTATTTTTATTAGATTTTCAATTGATTTAATAAACTGCTATGGAAACGCCTTGTTTCAATTTACCAGCAATGAATTACGTATTATTCTATATTCATTTAGTTAGTTATTTTCTTGTCTTCCTTCCAAGAATTCCTCAAAAAAAAAAAAGAAATAAAGAAAAAGAAAAAGAACACATGCTTCTCGGTACTTAATTTAAATGAATTACATGCGGTCTATTTGAATGTGGCTAAATATGCCCGTTTTTGTCATGTTTTCTGCTCTGCGTTGTGAGCCATTATCACAACAATTGATTTTTACAATAATGAACTTTGAAATACACTCGTTGTCCTTAAGCTTTTCTGAAATTTTATATTTTTTATTGAGCCTACTTCCTTTTTTTGACAACTACGGAACTTACTTTTTGATGTCATAGTTCATTACCCTCCACCTGCATGGCTGCGGCCTGCAAAAGTAAAGCAGCAACAATAGCTCTAGGTAGAATTATTTTGATCACCAATAATATTTTGTCATTATTTTTGAAGAAATGAATAGTTCATACATATCTGCTAGTTTACATAATAAAATCATCCTTTTTTTAAATCAATATCATCATGTAATTATTAGCAATTTAGGAGCTCTTAAAATCTCTAGAGAGTAGTAGTTCATCATAATTTTATCTAAAAAATTAGCGGTTATGAGTACATAATATGACTCTTTGTAAATTTAAGTATATAAGTATGTCTTATAACTTATAATAATTAAAAATAAATAATTAAGATCCTGTGGCATTATACCATTAGCAGAAAATGGATTAAAAAAAATTGTTAGGTAGAATTTATACAAGCAATTTTAATGAGATGAAGGTAGATGCAGTGGCAGTTTGGTAAGGTATATATGTAGTGGTGGCGTTTGGGTGACAGGTGAAGGTGGATGTGTTGGTGGTGATGGACATGAAGGTGGTAGTGAGGTTGCGGAGTGAAGGAGACGGTGGAGGTGATAAGATAATTTCTGTATTTGTTACATATAAACAGTAAAAAATTATTTAGAATTATAAATACCTATAATTTTTTGATATTTTTTTCTTCTACAAAATGATATGCAAGAAATTATTTTTTACAAAACTTTCTGGAGCAGAATAATTTCACATCTTTTTCGTTTCCTTTTCTCCGCACTTATCTTATATCAAATGAAGTGTATACATATATATACATATACATATATATAGGGCAAATGATGTCTCAACGTCCTCATACCTTTACCAATTCGAACGATAGTGATCGAGAGGAGCATGAAATAACAAAAAAACGGACAAAATAATTGTACATGAGCTTTTTGGGCAAAATAATTTTCGCTTCCTTTTATTTTCATTTTATCAACACTTTTCTATTTTCTTAGATAAAATAGAGTGCGCGCGTGTATACACACACACACACATATATACACATACACTGACTCGAAAGCTAGTGGCCGAGTGGAGTAAGAAGTAACAAAAAATGTACAAAATAATTATAAATAAGCTAAACGTAAGGCATCATAACATCATAAATAGGGAGACCCTCGCTCTGGCATGAAAATTTAAAATTAAAGCTGCAGTATTTTCTGCGGAGGTCACTTTACGTGGCAGTTGCTATTTACTGACGGTGACTGTTGAGTCTCAGCGACCGCAGCTGCAGTTTGTTTTAGACAATTCAGCAGGGTTTAACGGTAACATTGACCCTGTGGGCTACAGTCTAGCTAAACTATTTGATACAGCTTGATCTATGAGCACTCTTCTTAAGATTTTTCCAGCTGCTGATTTAGGAACAGAATTGATAAAAGAGACGCGCCGTATCTTCTTATATGGAGCAACCTGAAATGCAGTGGAAAAGCACAGTAATGCTCTATTTGGTTTTAAAAATGTTGGAAGGAAAAGAAGCTTAATTTTTTATAAAAAAAAATCTGTAAGAAAAATTAAAAAGCTAATCTTCAATAATTTCACTCATTTTTTTTCTTCTATCTTTTATCCCAACAGCTTACGTAAACTAAATACAAAAATAAACAATAAAAAATGGAAAAAAAGGTAGTATAATCTATATTTGCAGATGACATGGCCACAATGCTCATCCGTTGTTACTATTTGCTGCAATCAGGACATTAATCCAACATTAATGGCCGTACAACAGTGATACGGCATCACAAGTGGAGACTAATGTAAATGAACCATACCTTTCGGGCTATAAAATCCATGATTTGGGCTCCGGTAACGCTGCTCCCGGGTTTCCTGACCACAAATGCCATAGGGATCTGTCCTGCCTCTTCATCCGGGTACCTGCACGTTTTGACCAACATTATCATACGGAGATATGTAGTAACGGCGTCAGTATACCTAGCAGATGGAGTAAAATACTGAAACGGACCAATGAGTATACACAGGCATCTCCATACCAGCTGTAAGATTAATAATGTATTTGGTAACACTAAAAATAACTTAAAACTTATCAAAACTCTTTTTAAAAAAAAATTATGTTTGCTAAGTAGCCTTTTTATAGCTTATAAAATTGTTTTTATAAACTACTTTGAATAACTTATAAGTTTTAAGCTAACTAAAGCTTTTAAATTTTAAACTACTTTTGCCAAACATACAATAAAATGATAGTTTGAAGCAACAATATCAATCATTACTAGTTGTGAAATGTCTACTATTAAACTAGTCGAACTTTTAGTCTTTAATTTTATACCCGTTTATTATTTGGAAGAGTTTAATCGGATCATTACTGGCCTGAGCAGAAGTTTGTTTACAAATATCTATGTTTGTTTAAGGCCCTAGGTACCTATTCTTAAGCATTTGGAATCGCATTGCATGAAAGATAGATGGAACATATGGAGCAGTAACGGGCAGGAAAGGCCAATTCCAGCCACTGCGTTGCGTATGTTACTCTGCAAAACTGTTGCATAGTAATGGAAGAAAGAATGGCAAATTAAAAAAGATAGTATGCATACGGGATAACAGCAGCATCAGCAATATCTGGATGGGAGAGCAACAACTGTTCCAGCTCAGCCGGGGGCACCTGCAAATGCACAATGACGTCAGTGTATGACAAAAAAATAGACCTGTGTTGGGGTGGGTGGCAGTAACGAACTAATCATGATGTACAATCAAAAGTTTGATCTGTCAACCTGATATGCCTTGTACTTTATCAATTCCTTCAATCTATCAACAACATATAGGAATCCTTCAGCGTCAAAATAACAAACATCACCAGTCTTCAACCAACCATCTGGATCCAAGGTCTTGGAAGTTGACTCGTTGTCCCCAACATAACCTGCAGTTTATAGCACAATTAATTTACAGTAGAAGCCTGGCCCGGAGGTAATGCCTCAACTGTCATGCTACCACCTTTCATTATTGTTGGTCCTCTCAACCACAACTCCCCTCGCTGGCCAGGAGGTAAGGCCTCACCGGTCGTGGGATCAACTATCTTTGCTTCCAGAAGCTCAGCTAGACGGCCAACAGATCCATAGCGTTTTGACTCATCAGGATCCATTGGCCTTGCTCCTCCACCTCCAGTCTCCGTCAAACCGTATCCCTAAGACAGCCAAAAATAGAAATTAAAACCATGAAGTCCATACATCAGCAATAAATATGTATGCAACAACCATCAACAAAACAGACAAGTTCCAAAGGATGCAAGTGCTCTTTTGAATTGATTCAAGAGTATAATGAAACTGATTCATGAACTGGTCTGTTGAAAGAATCCAATTACAATTATTTCAACCTGGAGAAAAAATTGGCATACATAACTATGTCAAAAAAAAACTTTCCTTCATAGGTTAATTCAATTCACACACCCCTAACCTCTAACATAAGGACTCTTAACTTTAACAGTCTTACACTACAAATTTGAGAGGCTTGTTAGCAGCACGAACATCCATGACAAGTAGACATGATTCGCCCCTCGATGTCGTACAGCAAAGAATGTTCAATTTACCATGGCATTCTAGAAAGACAATGAACGCAAAAATCTCAGAATAAACATAACGAAGCTATGAGTTAAGACCCTAGCTGGCTGTTACAAGGACCGTTTCTATTAGCTTGTTCACATATGAAGGTGGCAAATGGGTTATTCACATTGTTTTCAGTTTGGTTCATTTCTAAATCATTTTAAGGCCAAGTTTACTATACAATTAGTTCGGATTTGGGTTTGTTTGATATGGGCCTACTTTCGTGTTGTGCTACTTTGTTTTGTTTTTGGTATAGGTCAAATATCAATTGGAATAGATACTGAAAAACCATTGTTTTTTTCTTCTCTCTCTCTCTCTCTCCCATACAAACTTTGGGTTGGATTGGGTATGCCTCACGTTAAGTCGGTTCATAATTTATATTAACATTAACTATTAATATGTTATAAAAAAATAATTTATGAGCTTGAAGATTTATTATTTTATTTAATTTGAATTAAATCTATACAATTGTATCAAATTATTTATAACTAGAGATGGCCTGCCTTTCATTTTTACGATATTACTAATTGATGCGGAGCTGCAAGGATTTTTCATGTATTACATAAAATACTATTCACTCCGGGTATCAAATAAAAAGTCTTTTTAGCAATTTACATATTTTTTAGCAACTAATATAACTAACCATAATATTCCAATTGCACATTTCATTAAAAACAACAGTCATTAATATGGAGACGATAAAAGTATAAAGGTTAAAAGTAGTAATGGAAGTTAGTTTTTGACTTCTCCAAAACAACCTTATTTTTTATACAAAAGATTAAGAATAATATTCTGGTGTGTTTAGAGAATTATAATGCGAAATATGAAATTAAACATAAAACAAATTATCATCATAATAAAAAACTAGTGATCTTTTTGGTTAGCCTAATGTTAATTGCTAGTAGTTATTGTCACATATTATTTATCTTTTAGTCTAACTATCAAATAAAAGTAATGAATATCATTCACTTAATTAATTAAGCATAAATGATTTTACTTTGTTCTTTACGGTAAGTTGATATTTTTGATATTATTTGCTTATTATTACTTCAGGTCATTTTTTTGTTGCATATTATTTTCATAACCTCATTATCTATATTATCTACTACATATTATTACTTCAGGAGTCAGCCCCCTGTCTTTTATTAAATATTTAAACTATTTTATACTTTTACCTTTATACCTTTATTAATTAAACCCACCGACCACATTCCTAACTCTTTTATTAAAATAAAAAATGTTCAAAATTGTCAATATATGTCATTTTATTTCATAAGTTGCCAAACACTATTATTACTTCATCAACTTTCACATGTAAGTAATATGTGCTTACCAAATATCATTATTCCTTCAACCATATTATTACTTTAGACGCATTATTACTTTAAAATCATATTATATTAAAAATGAGTTTACCAAACGGTTTGTATAGTGCTTGATAATTTTCTTATGTTTTGAATTTTTAAGAAATATATATGCATGCTATAAGTTAGTTGATTACGGTTAGCGTTAACTTTGCTAAATACTACAACTTGCCAAAACAATAATAAAAATTTGTGACTATAACTTTATATTTGTTATTGAGAGTGCTACGGATCCCGTCTCATCACGTCTAGTGGGTCCCACCTAGAATCCCGAGGATTATTCGCCCAGGAGGCCCCACATGTACTCGTCCAGAAAATGCCTAATTCCACCTAAAAGCTAGCTAAAAAGTAGAGGCTTGATTCCTATATAAATTGTCTAGAGATCTCCTTAGAACTGATGTGGGATGCATCAGAGACTACAATAGCTGCTTTCCAAAACGATATACATTTAAAACCAATATATTTATATATTTATTAATATTATAATTATTACATTAGAGTTGATAATTTTGTACTCATAAGATTGAGCTTGAGTTCTTTTATTTCTGGTTTATGTTAAAGTGTTTGATTTGTGTGATTCTCAGTTGGAACAGTTTAAATATAGATCATTATCAAATAGACTAACTTTGCACTAGTTTTAATTTCGTTTGGGTTGTTTTGCATTTTGGATTAAGATCGGTACAGGTTGTCAGGGCCGGGTCACCTTCCTAGGGTCCATATAAGAACTCGAACTAACTTTTGGACTTCGACACAAGAACTCATGAGATTACTCCCACATATTGAGCAGCTGCTCCAAACTCCATATGATATACTGATACGATTGGACTAAGCTACATCTCAAAGTTAAAGCCATGCTGAATGAACAGGAATTCTAATAATGTCTAGCATATACGATATGATCATGCCCCTATTCCATAGGATTAAACATCACAAAAAAAAGATCACAAGTTTGGGAGGTTACAAACCGTAGGTACCCCATCCCGGCCACAGGTTTCACCCTCCCCCTTTTACGGGGTCTCCATTCGGTGTACCGCCCTGTACTCTAAACAATTTTTTTGTGTATCTACAACGCTTCAGGTGAAGCAAGTAAAAAACCTTTTACCTTGCCAAAAAATAAAAAAATGGAGCAAAAGAGAATGGGAGCAGGATAAAATTGTCCTTCAGCGGAACGAGTGGAGTGGGGCGTGACAATCTTCCACCGACTACTACCAGACTCAAAAAATGAAGTACTGTCCGTTAAATAAGTGACACTAAATCTTAAAAGGCCACGAATGACGATTATTAGCAGATATAGCTTTGTACAGACCAAGTCATCGTAATATATTTACCTCTTTATCTGAGAGATATAGCTTTATTGAAAAGGGGATTTACCTGCACTATCTCGACTTTGGGAAATTTAGTTCTAAAGCGCTCCGCCACCTCCTTGCCAAGCGGCGCACCACCGCACCCAAGCAACTCGAGTGAACTAAGATCATACTTATTGGTCAATTCCGACTTAGCAAACCCCAACACAACCGGCGGCGATACCGGCATGTAAGTAATTCTATACTTCTCCACCGCGCTCAACATTCCCTCAAAATCGAATCTCTGCATCAGCACCAGCGTCTCGGCCATAGCGACCGATCTAAGCAGCATAAAGAATCCAAACACATGGAATAGTGGAATTGTGAACAACGACACCGGATGGGTCATTTCGTCGTCCGGGGATCGCGTGTGGTGGAATCCAGAGATTAAGGCGATTAAGTTCCGGTGAGTCAACTCGACGCCTTTGATCTTCCCCGTCGTGCCGGAGGAGTAGAGAATCGCCGCAGTATCAGACTGTCGTATACTTACAGAATTGAGCGCCGACGGATTCGCAATCGGACCGGCCAGCATGGAGTCGAATGCAGGAGAGTCGAGGCAAACAATGCCGAAGGGTAACGAGGCGTTCGGGAGCTTACCAGATAACGAGGTCACCGTGAAGGCGATCGACGGTTGGGCGAGACGAATCATGTGAGCCAACTCGTACTCAGAAGCGAGCGGGTTGGCCGGAGAAACCACCACTCCGAGGGACAACAGAGCGAAGTACAGCACAGGAACGTGGATCGACGCAGGAGACAGAACGAGCGCCACTTTGCCTTTGCTCAGCTTCGGAAGGAGCTGCGATTTCAGAGAGGCTACACGGCGGAGGAACTCGGAGTATGGTAGGGAGATTTCAGCCGCGGCATCGACGAGGAAGGTGGCCGCGTCTAAGTCAGCGGAGGCAGCGGTGGAGCTGAGGAGAGACAGCACGTAGTCGGCGGCGGATAAAGGAAGCGTCTCCGGCGGGAGAGGGACCGGCGGACGGAGGTTGTGGTAGGTCTTTGTTTTGGAGCAGTAGCCGTTTTTAGGATCGATTGAAGATGAATCCATGATGGTGGAGGTCGTGGTATTACTTGTTACTGGATTTCGAGCCGTCCGCCATGAATGGTTGAGACGAGAGCACTGTCCGGGATGAGGAGTTACTGATGTAACTATGTAATGTAAGGAGTATATGCGATTATCCTTTGGTGCGCTTTTGTTAAGCATTTTTCCCTGTATATTAGAAAATTAATGGTTGAAAAATAGTTTTAAAATTTTAGTTACGATCTTTCTTAAAATATAATAAATATAAATATAAATAATAAAATAAAATAAAATATTTTAAATTTAAATTTTTTATATAAAATTTTAATAACAGAATAATTTCTCTTATACGGAGATAGTGTATGAATAAATAAATAGCCTCGTCAATAAAACAAAATACTAAAATAAATAAAAAATTCAAATTCATTGTCAAAAATAACTCCCATCCGCCGATCAACCTTATTTATTTTCATGCGTTCGTGAGCTATCTAGAACCCAATCGTTCGGGCTTTTATTTTTTATCGTGGAAGCGACTAGCGAGGCGACTAGGACAGGTCAAGCTAATCTTATCGGGTAAGTCGAACTAATTTTGATAAGGCTGACAATGACCGACGGTAATGAATACTGCAGTACAATAATACCGGTGAGACATTTAGTCTTAAAAATTATACTCAAAATTTTATAAATAAAAATAAAAATATAATTTTATATTAAATAAACGAACGCCGATACAAATTTAGATTTAAAATTTTCTTATTTATATTTATATTTAAATTCGACAAATATTTTTTTATATTTAAATTTATATTTATTATTTGCGGGCAAGCATACACTGACAGAGGCAGCGGTCAGTCAGCAAGCAAAATGGTATGGAATATTTTTTTTACTCAAATAAAGTAACGGAGTTTTATTCTATCGGACACGATCAGTCATCACCGATATAAAATTCAAGTAGTAAGTAGAGTATATTAGTACTTTATAGCAATTTGAATGCATCATTTCTGGTTTTTGGCGGGCTTCCAAGGCCCGTAACATTTGTACGCATGCGGTATGGAATCATCCTCGCCTAACCAATTTCACCTTATTCCCCCCCCCCCCTCTCCCGCGGTCCAACTCTTTTAAATATTTGTATTATACGTGGAAGAGGATTAGATCTACTGCGGAAAAAAAGAGAGGCAAAAAAACTAGCAGTATATATGTAAGCTACGGAGTTAAATTTCTTTTATTGTCAGAATTTGGAAGAGTTAAGATGATTTGGATTTCATATTGTAAAAGTATTTGTTTCGTAATTGAATTTTAATTTATTAACTATAGCTGTTCCCCCCCCCCTTTCCCCTCTTTTTCTTGTCCTTTCCTATTTCCAGTTTTCCCCCCATTCCGCTAATGTGTTCTTCCGTTCTGTATCAATGTCCTGGTAAATTATGAATAAGAAACTTCGTCTTGTCTGGTCTGGTCTGGTATAGGACCGACCATCTCTTTATTAAAACCAAACTGATCACGAAAAATAGATTTCTCGCTCGTCATAACATGACACAGCATCATTATTTATTTATTTATTTTGCAAGTGAACTTTTTCTTGTACTTTAACTTTGAAGAGAATAGACTATGATTGGATTAGATTGGATGTGATGAAAAACATTATTAGAACTCATCTTCATCTTTTTTAAAAAAAAAAAATATTATTTAAAAGACATAATATAGAGGCAAAATAAATAACAGAAATGTAACCGTCATATCTACCATAGTAAGAGGTGTGTACAACACCTAATTTATATCAAATAAAAGGTTGGGTATAAAATAAGTAAAGTTAAAACCTTACAAACCATAATATACGTAAGTATTTGTACCGAAAAAGTTTGCAACCTAGAAGATAACGACAACTGAGGAGACGGGTTAAGTAAAAAGGGACATGACACAGTAGTAAATTTTAAACAAATCACAAAAACGATGATTCTTTATACCCTGACCCTTCTAACTCTTGGAGTCAACTTCCTTGTACTGAGTAAACCACAACTCTTTTAAAGATATAGCATGCACACATAACACATATTATACAAAACACATAAGATCACACATACTTTCACATATAAAACCTCACACCATTCATAACTTAATAAAAAGGTCACAAGCACATGATATATCAACAACTTATCTCAACTACTCAAGTAATGGAACATCTCATCATACTAAAGGTAACCCATTTGTTTCCAAAAACAGACTAGCTAAGGACATCACACAACCACCTAGTCGTGTACATTTCAACCCAGAGATCTAAAATCAACTCAAGAGGGATTACAATCTCATCCGTAGCTTAAATGCCAAGGCTAAAAATATCTTACTTCCAAGACATCTATCAAGGAAGCCATTGCAATAGGTTAGTTGCTCACAAAAACTAAGTGTTGAATTTCTTACGTATGCGCACCCTTCAAAGGGTTTGTGATTTTACTTATGTAAGTAGAATGGACCCTTCAACACGAAGACATTTAGCACTTAGGACTAACCGAGACTTGAGATGTTCCTTGACTCAAATAATCTTTCAATTCAAATATCTAATACTCTAACTCAATCAAGGATCCTAAGATCAAAATAACAACCATTCGGGTTAAGGACACAAAATGATCAGATCAATGACCTAGGGTTAGGCATTGATCCTTCATTTTCCAACAAATTATCATGTTTCTAAGAAATATATCAAAAATAATTTTTTAACAAAAACCTCATATATAATAAGCCATATCAGCACAAAATAGGATCACACACCAATTTTAGAAAAAATTACTATTTATAATCGACAAAAACATCAAATTATATCAAGAGTCGCTATAGCAAAAGTCGATAATTTTTCATGTTGGGAATTACTATCCATGATTGATTACTATTTACATCAATTAACTATTCACGCTCGATTACTATTATGAATTCAAAGTTTATAATAAGGGTTAACAATCACTAATAACCTTTACAATGTTTCTAATCAAGCCTTTAGGTATAATTATCATATTAACCCTAATCTAAATTAAAATATAAAATTTAAGTATTCACATTATTTCCACTATTCATTACTATTCACCTAGTTATTCTAATACTTATAAATTAGCTAATAAATACCAAATAATTACCAAAAATCATAAAAACTAGATTTAAACATGGTTAACATGATCAAAACACATTATAACTTATAAATCAACAAAACAAGACTTTGAACATATGAAATGACAACTCTACCCCTAAAGAACCTAAAACTAGTGATTAAAAAAATTCAAACCGGACTACCCAATTCAACCAATCCGATCGGGTACTAGGGTGCCCACCAATACGAAACTATTTTGAAAATACTATACAGACAAAAAAAAACTGGGATGGACCTGTAGAATGGTACACCCTAAACATCATCGTTTCAGTTACAAGGGGAAAGTTCAAGGGTGAATGACTTGGGTCCACCTAATCTAACTAGTTGAACCTGAGGATCATATTGGGTTATACCAGGGTCACATCAATTTTTTTTCAAATACAAGATATTTTTTATCAAACCACGGTTGAACCAACTGAACTGTATATTGAGAGGTCCACCGGGCTGATTTTCTAGTCTGATTTTTAAAACATTACTTAAAATATGATTTTGCCATAAAATCTAGCATACTTAAAATTAAGCCATCAAACTTTACATGCTTAGCATATTGAACATGATACCAAATTAGAAATCTCCAAAACCATAAAAACACACATAATGTGTAAATTAACTATTTTACCCCTAAATATGTTCAAACTTCAACCAAAATAAACATAACACTAACATACTCAAAACTAAACATGTTATGAATCAAAGTTGGGCTAAATAACCTCATGAACTTGTTTTTAAAATTCTGCAAGATTAAATACAACATTAACCACATCAAACAACCAAAAATCGAAGAGAAGGCATAAGGGCCAGAAATGGCATAAATAAGAATCCAAGCATAACAACACTCAATATTATACCATATAAAGAGTACGAAGGGTCTACCTAGATTCCCCTATATAAATACAAGAAAAAAAAAAGCCTCTACAAAGGTTGGAATCAAAGATTCCTTAAAAAGCCTTGAAACACAAGAAATATTGCTAAAGATTATGCCAAATCAAACCAAAAGACAAAAATAAAAGGAAAAAACCAAGATAAACTTTCTACCTAATTTCAAGCCCCAAGTATGATGGGAACACAAATCTTCAACCCAAATCTTAATCTAATAATCTTTTACTCAAAATAAAGGTATAAGGAGATTAGGAACAAAATTAGAAAATAGAATTTGAGAAGGATTAAGATGGGTGGTGGTGGTGCAATTTTGGGGAATAAATGAGAGCTCAAGACTAAGCATCGAAGTAGAAAAATTAAGGAGCAAAGGTAGGTAAATATTTTAGCAAAACTTAGGAATCAAGTTTAGAAATAATCAAATAAATAATAAAAGGAAAAAAAAGGCAGGTGGAGCAGATTATGATACCCAAAAATCAAATATTTTCATCTATTATAAGATAAATTAGTGGAGAGGAGAGGTTGGAATAAAGTTTAGACAATGTTAGAGGTGTACAAATTGGTTTTGATAATGTATAAATGTCTAAAATTATATAAAATGGTATAAAAATGATATGAATAACAATGAAATAATTTAGTGTCATATTTAGCTCAATCATACTAAAATAACATTATCTCTAAAGTTTCTGTAATACCTCATTTTTGGAAACCTTAATTAAAATTTTATATTTATGTGTAATTATTTATAATAGTTATTTTAGAAGGTTTTATAATAAATGTGCTATTAATACGTCTATTATTATAACATAATATATATAAATTACATTAGGTTATAATTTGATAGAAATTGAGTTGTTAAATTTAATCATAGTTTAAACCCCAATCGTTGTCGAGTAACCTTAATTTCGGTAACCGGATGTTTTTACCCTGGTTAATCTTCATACATTATTACCCTACCCCTATACTAGATAGTGGCCATACCCTACTCCCTATAGCTACGTGTGACCTTACTCTATACCATACCACCATACCTCATGCACAATGCCTCCTTCTCTCCCATATTTCCATCTCCCTTGTTTTACTCGATTCTCCCCTTCATGCCACCCTCCATTTAATCCCTTCCTCCTCCCATTTTTGTGTCATGTATTAGCTCCAAGCGAAGCCTATACTTCTTCTCCATTCCCCTATCTTCCATTTTGTAGTATATCCCCAACCTTCTCCTTCGTTGCTTTGCCATTAGCTTTGAAACCTTCAATGTCAAGCATTGTAACCCCACACTACCTCCCCCTTTGTTGTGTGAGTAACTCACATTATACCTCCATTGGAAGCGTGAGAAACTCATGTGTTCTTTCCCTATCCTGCTATTTTTTCCTTGGTTGCGTGTACATGTGTCATTTCTCTCCCTTGTGCTACATCAAACTCCTACGCTTCACCCCACCTTGTTGCGTCAACCTTGCACGTTTCCTCCCCTGCCTATGTGAGATAGTGATGTAGCTCCTCCTCCTTTTACCTGAGTGGGTGACACTACTCAATCCTTGTTGTATGAGAATCTCACATTGCTAAGCCTTTACAATGTGAGTTTCTCTGTCGTTGCACTGTTGCTCCATCATCAACTTGCGTAATGTCCTTTGCCCTGGTTAATTCCTAACCTTTTTGCCAACTTATTTTTGATTAATTTTGGTTGTTGATTGTGTTATATTATATGCTAATTTGTGTGTTGGTTGTGTTGATGAAAGGGTTTCAAGGAGGTTGAGTGGGGACTAGTTTGGTGAATCTTGATTGTTTGTTTTTTTTACTTGGATAAGAGGTAACTGTACCATTCTACTAAGATGTGAGACCATTTGGTGTCATATAAAAGTCGCTATGTGTTTAGGGTATGATTTATGCATGAGTTTTGAAAGGATATATGAATGTGTTATATGCCAAAAGTTTTATAATAGGTATGCAAGTGGTACGAGTAGGTGTAACATGAAAGTATAATGTTGAATATCTAGCATATATTTGTTGTGTCATTTAATAGAAGATATGAGCTGGTGTATTTTGTTGAACGAATAATGTATACATGTCTAGAGATTTGTTAGGGTTTATGATCTTGACAAATTATGATGGAATTGCCATAATTATCATTGCATGTTAGCTAGGGTTGATACAATTAAAATAAAAATCATGCACACACGATTATGGTTATAATACAATAATTGTTATTCGCATGCTCTAGGAATAGAAATGCTTCCTTACTGCACCATGATGTTAATTGTCCTACTAAATGCCATATTATGTTATGGATATGTATTTAGGTGTTTCATGGAATTTATATCACATTAGCAATGCATGAGTAGGGTTTTGTGGACGTAACTTAATAAATTCATGAAAAGTGGAAAATATAATCAATCGCTAAGTCGTAAATATTACCTACATACTAAAATATTATAAATCATTACCTTTTAAACTTTTTATGACAAAAACTCATAATAATAAAGTATTGTATGAAATTTGGACAATAATGGTGAATTTAGGGTTTTGAGGGTATTTTGGTCATTTTTGATGTAATGTACCTATTGTGAATAATTGAACATAAGATGCCCTTATAATTTTGATAGGTTGACCTTAGTATTGAATTTGACTTGGACATAGACCGATCACCTTAGGGTTTACCTTAATAGTTGGAAATAAAGGAAAAAAGTTAAAAGTATAGATTGTGATATGTGTGAATATGTGATCACTCTATAATGTACTAATGCATAAATTGTAAGACCTCAAGTTCAAGAATTATTTCTATATAGGGGTAGCTACCCTAGAGACGAGGTAGGATCCCTCAGTTAGTTTGGTTCACTAGTGTGACGTTATGTTCTAGTAAGGCCTTAGTCTACTTTATAAATGACCTACGAGTTTATAGGAAGTATCAATACTTAAGGATTAGGTGTCCTATAATAGGAGGTTACCTTATGCACTGGTATAACTAGAGTGCTAATATGCCTCTGGGTTGGACGGTTAGGAGGGTACCATGATGATTTGTGCATTGGTATGATTGGTGTACTTTTATATCTTCGAGTTATTATTGTATCCACCTCAAGTAATTAAAAATGAAAGTAAAGATTGTGTAAGAATGTAAAGGGATTGATTTGAGTATTATTTTGGTATTTGCCGTTGTGCACTACCCAGTTTGGTAGTTGCTTTAGCGCCCTACCTTGGTTTTGGAACTGATTTGGATGTGTTGTTTCGGTAGCTACAGTAGTACTCCATCTTTGGTATGTGGAGTTGATTTGATTATGCTGGTTGTTTCCATTCTATGATTGTATTATTTTCCTAATATATCCCTACCATGTTATTATCTATGTGTTTCATGTGGCTTTGCATATCTGTGTTGTGTAATGGTTCACTCAGTACTATAGTATTGACGGATGCCATTTGCGGTTCCCTACCTATTCAATGGACAGTGTTTACCTTTTAGGAATACTTTGAGGGTTTGGTTTGACGGCATATGTTAAAGGTTGAGAGTTAGGACTACACGATATTCACTTCGACATCTTTTGATCTGGATATTCCTTGGACTCTTATGTCCTATTCTATTTTCTCCTTTTGTTATATTATAATTGAATTGCTTGATCCTTTTGTATTTATCATGGTAAAGTTAATTTGTAATGAGATTGCTATTTTTCCTTTCATTGTAAATGTTATTTAAGTAAAGTAGCATTTTAGCCTTAACATTTAGTATAAAAATGGTAGAGGATATCAGACTTATATTTAATGTGGTGGTAACACCTATTATTTTTAGTAATTAATGCTTCCACAAAATAAAATTTTAACTCGTAATTTTGGGGGTGGTATAGTTTTAGAAAATCCAAAAAGAACTTTATAGGGATCAAAATGTGTAATTAAGGCCTACTAGAGTGATGAATAGTATCTTTTTTCCAATAACTAAGTTTTGAAATTTTAAAAAATCTTTGGAGACTTAGAAAAATATGATGATTTCAAATAAACACATTAAAATTGAGTCTCATAAGATTTCAGTGGCCAAAAGTGGCTCAAAAGTCTTATGGGAGTCAATACCATAAAAAAGGCTAATAAGCCATAAAAAAATGTTTTAAAAATGTAACTAGGGTTTTGAATCATCAAAAAGATGTAGCAAAACATTTCAATAAGACTAATTTTTTTTTTTGGAATATAGATTTCGTTTTATCAAGGTTTCAAGATATAAGGTATTACAAAAATGTGTAAGGAGCAATGAGTATGAATGTACTAAGCTAGTAAATGTTCAAGATCCTTGGTTTCTAGGCACCAAAAAGAGTTGTTATCCTTTTGAGCTTAATAGAACTGATAATATTGAAGGCAAATGCTCTTTACGTGCTTGCAAGGGGGGACACAATCATAAACTGTTGAAGCATAATGAACTACATTCATTTTTGGGTAGGCTGACTAAATACTAGATGGAAATAGTTAAATACTTAAGCAAAAGTTATATGAGAAGATGTTTCAATACCAACACCATTATTAGGAGAAAACTCTATAACACATGAAAAAAGCTAAAGGTGGAGGAAATAGATGTTCAGATAGCTTGGCACATACTCATGCAATATACCGAGGATAATGGTTACATTCAGTGACATAGAAGAGATGTGGATACTAGCACTTTAACATATTTATTCTTTACACACCCTACATCAATTCATTTTATACATACGTTTTCAAATTTTCTACATAGGGATTCCACTTCTAAGACAAAGTAAGGAAAGTATGCCTTTATTAAAGATTATTGGGGTTAGTTTGATGAAGAAGAATCTTAATTTGCATAGGTTTCTCTTTCATCAAAGAAGTAAGATAATTGTGTGCGGACAGGGAATAGGATAAAACCCTTAATGGATTCATTTATAACAATGACTATACTTACAAATAGGGAGATTGGACTAATATATGTAGTGGATCATATTTTTCCTAGCTCAAAGTCCCTATTATTCAAGTTTCATATTAATAAAAATGTAGAGGAAAGGTGCATAATCAATTTAGGGAGTATACCATTTGCTAATGCTTTTGTTAAATGATGAATCAACTTATAGATACCTTAGATGAAGGAAAATATGAGGATCAACTAGCTTTACTTGAGAATGATTATAAGAATATACCAAATAAATTCTCTTATTTGTAGAATTATTAATTGGAACCATTGGAAGATATGTATGCTTATTATTAGGTTGATCAATTCTTTTATATCAATGAGGGTACCCTGGACAAGTATTGTAATATGCACTGAAATTACTAAAGTATTTATTTACATATTGATCGACAAGTGTGAGCATGGATGATGAAAGTCCATAATTTTCCCATGTTCTCTTCCTTTCTTCTCGTCTGAATCCCTCACTGAGTGTACACGAAGATGATACGGATTTCGAAAAGTAAACGAGATATTAATTTCAGATGGCAATTTGAATTGATTTTTGATGCGAAAGGATTTCGGGCGAAAGACGAGTAGAGCACAAGCGGAGGACGGTGCACTGCGGTTTAAATATCTTAAATTTTAAATATTTAAAAATAATATTTGATATTTAATTTAAAATTCAAAATTTAATATCAAATATAAATAATATTATTTAAAAAAAATATTAAATATAAAAAATTATTAATTTATAAATATATTTGATATTATTCGATATACTGAACAATATACGATATGCTCAGTAAATATTCGACTTATTTAATAAATATTTGATATTAAAATAAAATTAAAGTTACTCTATTATAATATTTAATTAGATTCTATCCGATATAAAAAAGAGATTATATTAAAAATATAATTTTAACTAAATTAAAATTTAGTCTAAATACTAAATCAAGTAAGTAAAAATTATACACACACATTCATCAAAATTGATTTTTATATAATTATATATAAAATAAAAAAATTATAAAAAAATATATAAATATTTTTTTATATCGAATATTATTTATATTTATCAGGTCGGATATTTAATTTATTTGATATTTTATTGATCAGATAGAAAATTTAATTTAAAAAAATTAGTATTAATTATTTATTTTTTTAAAGTAAATCATTTAATATATTGAATAAGATAAATAAATATTAAATAAAATAAACAACCCAAAAATACGTCACACGGACTTTACATACATTTCAAAAAGTAGAAACAAACGTAGGATCCCAAAGGAATAAATAAATATATATATTTGGCATCGGACAAAAATGATAAATCAAATGAAGTTTTTAATAATGCTTTTCTTTTCTTCTGTGCATTTCCATCTCTTCCCCCCTCCCTCATCTTTTCCAACAAACGGGATTTCGGTTCCTCCTTCGGCGACTTTCGGGTGAGAGTCTAGCAGGCCTTTCTAGATAGACCGACGGGTACGTGGTTGATAAAGCCAATGACATAAACATAAAGGCATCATTTAAATCATATTTTTATTTAATCATGTCATTTTGAAGGTCACAAAATAAAATTAAAAAATTAAAAACAATACTCTTCGTTGTTGAATTTTTAATATTCTCCTCCTTCTTCGTATTTATTATTTTAATGATAAATTCTAATTATTAATATTTTTTAATATATAGATACTATTTATTTTTATCCAAGTATATAAACGGTAACAACATTCACATTTTTAATTATCTATAGAAATCCATTTCGATGTCAAAGTGAAGATAAATTATATAAAACTCAAGTAATACAAAAATAGTAAGTCAAATGTTGAAATATTCTAATAAAATTTATTCAAATATTTTTTTAACTATAAAAATAATGATAATTTTTTTATTAATATTTATTATATTTAAAATAATAGTAAGAATTAAAGTATAATATGGAATTTCAAGAGTGGCATACGTCATGAAGTTAGAACAGTATCTATTTTGTCCTTAAGTATTCTATTTGTTTTATCTGTCCCCTTTTCATCTTCAGCCGATCAACTCACTCATCATCAACGACACTGAATTGAAATCAAGCAAAAAAAGAAGAAAACTCCATAATTAAACAATAAGCAAGCATATATTTGACAAAACCAAATCAAAACAAATAGATAAACACCCGGTGAATAAATCTATAAAAAAATATTATTCATCTAATTATCCAAATCTAGCAAAAGGAATGAACAACCAAAATGGAAGAAGAGTTAGATTGAATTATAACACCGGTATTGTTCAAAATTGGAACAAAAAATCTCCATCTATGCCACTCTTCTTCTTCCTCTACCCTCGATCAGACGAGCCTTCTGCTCGTGGGAATGAGCAGCACCAATAAAAGGAGTGATTAGTACGCGATGTACTGAGTAAGATAACCGAGTACTAAGGCCAACACATAAGCATATAAAATTATGCAGGATAATAATCATTTCTTTTTTCTGTTTCCTTTTTTTTTTCTAGTGTAAGTCTGTCTGTCTTTTTTTTAAGTTCCTTAAATACCAGAAGTTTGTCCAGTTATCCTGCAAACAACAATCCACAGGCGTAATTGTAAAGAACTAAAATGACGCTAATAGAACGCAAAACATCTAAGTGGACATAAACATAAAATCACGTAAAGATTGGCTAACCAACTACTCTCTCTCCTCCCCTGTATATAAAAAAATAAATCATTCTAACATTAAATATATATATAAAAATATAACTTAAAAAAATTATAACCAACTTTTTACTTTTATCCTTATTTTTTTATCTATTTATTAAATATTTTATTATATTTCAATTTAGGATATAATTAAAAATTTAAGACTACATTTATTATTATTTTTTAAAATATCTAAATTATTAAAATGATTTTATTTTTAATAAGAAGAGAGTAATTAAACATAATTTCTGACTTGTTGACCGCAAAGAATGGCAATGGAGCATAATATCAACAAATCAGCTTATCCAGAGACAATAGGAAATAGTATAATATTTAAGTATGATAAATAAAGTAGAAATTATAAAATCAATTGTAGCTTACTTGTGGGGATGAGTTTGAGATACATAATACATCTGATATCGTGGATTCTGATGGATTTAGAATGTGAAAAAGAGAGAGATTGCAAAATTCATTTTTTGTTCTCTAAGATACTATCATGTAGTATCGTGGTGTGTGTTGTTCTTGGATGTATATGTGAAAAGACTTATTGCTGTTATTGGTTAAAAATCAGCAGCACGTTTGCGCAATACATCATCTACATCAAACTTTTTCTTGCCTCGACATCACTCTTCCTCTCTTCTTCCTTGCAACGTCTGTGTAAAGATCACCGTTGAAGTTCCCTTTCCCTTGTTACCATAAGGCGATAACCCTCGCCCCAGGACCCCAACCGCCGGCCCGACAACTTTTCCCTTTAAGTTCCTTTTTCCCAACTCTGCTAGTGGTGTATCAAAATCATTTTCTACGTTCTTTGTTGTTCTTACACCTGCATATTGGCCTCCTTCGGCGCAAGTGCTGATTTGCCGATAAATTGAGTGCATTCTCTATCCCACACCAACACTCGAATATTACTTGTGCCATTAACTACCCTAATTTGTAATTTGTATCTCAAACTCCCCTTTCCTTTACTTTTATTACACTTCACTACAAGATATATAGTTAAATAGAGCAATATTATTTACCCTATTAGATAAAAATATTGCCCTATTAGTTTAATGGAGGAGAAAAAATTACCCTATTATTTGCGTCCTATTAGGGTTATAAGGGTAAAAATTTTGATTGCCCTATTTGTTTTCACTCTAATAGGACAATTGTAATTACCCTATTTGATCATTGTCAACGGGGGCAATATTATCACCCTATTTGAGTTGAAGCTACTAGGGAAAATTTTAAAATATTGTCCTATGTAAGTTATCTATTAGGACAAAAAAATTGCCCTATTTATCTTACCTATTAGGGTGAAAATATTACCCTATTACCTGTTAAGGCGAAAACATTACCCTATTTGAGTTACCTGTTAGGGCGAAAATATTGCCCTATTTAGCTTACCTATTAGGACGAAAATATTACCCTATTTGAGTTACTTGTTAGAACAACAATATTGCCCTATTTAATTCCTTAAACACTTTTCCTATTTTATTCTAATAATTTATATGCATATTATAATCTAGAATAATAAATTTTCACATAATCAATTTGACACGAGAAAAAAGATTCGGTATTGAATATTAAAAAATAGATATAATACATTAAGAAAAAATGTATATGTATTAATGATTTTTATATAGTACTCCCTCAGTTTTTTTTAGTTGACGTTCCGGCACACACTGTGCATTATGCCGGAACGTCAACTAATAAAAAACTGAGGGAGTAATATCCAATCAAATAAGGTTAAACTACAAATGTTGACTATGGAATTATAAACAAATAAAATAATTTGGCAAATTCCTTGTTTATGATATTAGTTTGACATCCTAAAAGAAAATGAGCTACAACTAATCCATATCGATCAAAGTATGCGCAATCCTATAGCAACTTCATAAGTTCCAGTTTTTACTTCGGCATAACCCTTGTCTTTCACTTGAATGTTGTCCTACTACAAAAAAAAAAAAGAACAATAGATGTAGTTATTGACAATAATATTGAAATATTATTGTTCTACCTATGAAAACAAATAAACACAACATAGAAGGATATTTGTAATATTCTAGTCACGCTATTTAGATGTATTCCACTGTACTTGCATATATAGCTGCATATATGTACCCATTAGTTGCATCAATCAAGTACATAATATTTCACACACAATAATCTTTGTGTTAAAAAAAAATACAAACAGTGAGCTCAGAAGTAATAATACCTAATGAAATTAAATGAAAGGTATGAATATTTCTGAATCTTCAAGCAATATTAACTATTGTTGGGAACATCCAAGCCTATGGAAATATATTTGGAACTTTTGGAATGTATTTATAGATATAAATACTCATTATTTAATTAAATTTTAATACATAAAAAATGAACATAACTTAAAAAAAATTAGACTAACCTTAAGATAAAAAAATGATTCATGAAATCTCGAACCTTTGCCATTTCTGCTTTAAATTCAGCACGAATCTTATCCTCTCTTTCCAAAGTTTCTTCCTCCTTTTGAGCATTAGCTCGCAACTACTCCATCTCGACTTTCATCTCAAGCTTACGGTGCGAAGCTGCTCTATTTGAGTTTGCATCGGAGACATAGTTGTCCTCCCACCCTTTTGCATCACTGGGTGTGCTCTTCCTAAGCCACGAGCATATCCACAAGAATGACCAAGTACAATGTCATATGCCTCATCTATGCTCAAATTATCAATACCCTTCTCTGCTAACTCCTTCTGATGCAACTTTTCAAACTCAATCAATACTAACTCTGCCTCATCATTAAGCTTTCCATTTGCATGCCTATGATTAGAAACTTAATCATTAATTCTATTTTGAATTAATATGCCAACAAAATCACAGGTATATATTACACCTGAGATCAAGATTTCAATATATATAAGCATACAAACGATTTTAGCAGACCGTAACAGCAACAGATGACAACAATTTAGTTGTAATAGAATATGCCTTGTAAATAGGATAACACTTTAAAATAGATACCGTGCATCTCATATAGAGTTGCATCATTCACGAATTTGCAGCTTGAAATGAACATGGAGTACTCGTGAACAAATTCCACACCCCCTTGGCTCCTCATTATATATATAATATATATATATATATATATATATATATATATATATATATATATATATATATATATATAATATATATAATTTCTTCTGTTTATGTGATTGGGAATTGATCAGTATATTGCTTCCTGTGTTCGCAAGGAACTCACGTTAATTTGTCAATTGTTTGCCCCCTCTCTCTCTCTCTCTCTCTCTCTCTCTCTCTATATATATATATATATATAATTTCTTTAAGTTCATCAATAATTGGATCCAAGAACACATCTATGTCATTGCTAGGTTGCTTTGGCCCTGGAATCAAGAGTGATAGCATAACATATGGACTTTGCATGAAAAACCATGAAGGGAGATTGTATGGCACTAGAAATATAGGTCATATGCTATACCCCTTCCCAAAACCATTACTAGGATGGAACCCGTCAGCGGCAAGGCCTAATCTAACATTCCGTGGGTCTATCGCGAAGTCTGGATACATCTCATCTACCTTCTTCCATGCCATTGAATTAGCAGGATGTCTTAATATGCCATCATCTCGACATTTCTCTTTATGCCATCATCTCAAAATTTCTCTTTATGCCATCGCATGTGTCTTGTAATTTCAGGTGTGATATCAAGCCTTTGGAGTCATGGCGTTAAAGGAAAATAGCGAACAACCAATCGAGGAATTCTAGGCTTTGTCTGTGAGCCATGTTGTGATTCTAAAAAATTCGCACTATCATTAACATCTCTGGTGCCCTCTTGCCACCTAGGCTCATGACAAGATGGGCATATGTCAACATCTACATACTCTTTCTGATAGAGGATGCAATGGTTCACACAAGCATGTATCTTGACATAATTTAACCCTAACTTTCTTGTGTATATTTTTGCTTCCAGAGAAGTCTTGGGGAAACAAAGGTCATAATTGAAGCACTAAGCAGCCCGGTAAATGACTTGTTACTCCAAATACCACTAACCTTAAGGTGTAAGAGTGTTATAATAAATGATAGCTTCGAGTATGTCTTATACCCGGGATACAAGCGCTCTTCTGCCTTTTTTTTCAATCTATCAAAATCATCCGGTATCTCCTTGGAGCCCTCATCCATATCCTCTACATCATTAGCATTCATCAAGGAAGCCATCTCATCAGATATTAAAGGATTTTCTTCGTCATAATCATCACTTTCCTCCTCCTCATCCATCTGTCCATCCATAGGATCAACAAGCTCTTCTTCACCATGGAAAATCCATAGATTATAGTCAGGTTTTATACCTTTTCAAAAAAGATGGAAACACATGGTTTGACGATCTAGTACGTAGTAATTCTGACAATGCTAACAAGGACACCTCAACTTTATCCCCGAGGTAAGATTGACATCCTTAAAAGCAAAATCTAAAAAGTCTCTAACACCTCTTTGATAAGCCTCTTATTTCCTACTACGAACCCCTTGAATGTGCATCTAACTCCTATTACATTCCATCCTAATGTCAAAGAAAAACAAACTCAAATGTCATACGATAAACCATAATGAACCATAAAATATATTCAATCAAAATCCAATGTACTAGGTTCAATCATAACAAAAATATGAAAGAAAGAAAGAAAGAAAAGGGTGAGATTCTTTTGAATGTCTCATATCAAATATGAGGTAACAAACTTCAATTATTAATTTTACTTCTGATTCTTCAAAGGAGGAAGCAGAAGGTGTGGCTTATCAGTGGAGATATATGGTAGAAAATGGACATGAGTGTTAGGTCTTATATTATTTACTGCTGCATGTTCTTGATATTTTTCTTATATAAACAGATAATCAAATAGCAGGGTGGAATTCTTATTTTTCTCTATTTTATTATACATATTCTCAATACTTAGTCCATGCATAATTAGTATAGTTATTTTAACTATCGTTATCTATCAATCTCATCTGTCATATAATGATTCCCAACAGAGAGACGAGATGTTATAAACTGCTAATGCTATCTATTTGTGTAGAAGGCAGGATTTCCTCTTTTAGGTTTATCGATCTAGAGATATTAACTTGTACAAAACTACTAAGTTAGGGATAGCAACGTTACACATCTTGTTTGTCAGACTTGATTAATTAATAACTACTAGCTATTAACTAACTGGGGGATAAGTTGAAAATAAAGAAGTAGTTTGCTGCATGTCGGCCTGTTTCCTCACTAGTATCATTTAGTCGATATTTAAAGCATTCTATGAATTAGTAATAGATTACTGACTTTCATTTAGGTAGAAAATCGGGAGGAAGAAGGAATTCAGGCTTAAAATAATCTTAACATTAATTACTATGTTATGATCTCATCAATAATTGTGAATTTTTGTGGTTATTGTTATAAACAATAACAATCCTATCCTATCCTATTTCTGTAGGAGTGATTAATGCGGAAGGAATAATAATAATATAAGTTAGAAAATGTTTGTTTATAGAATACGATTTTAGTCTTTTCTTTTTAATAACTAGATACAACAAACAAAAGAGGAAAATGGCTGTTCAGGTACATGCTTGTCAGATAAATTCTGCTTCTTTTTCTAAACAATGAATGCTATATATAAATGTGAGCTACATCTGGGTTTACTTAAATTACATTGCTTCTATAAATATGATAACCACATACTGTCGGCATGATGTTTTTGCAACACTAAACCTAAACTTAGTGTCTTGAATACATGATTGTAGTAGCATCTTGTACATTATTAGTGGTGAGACTTATACTATCGGTTTTTGTTTTAACGCTATGATATGATATAAGCATTTGCTTTCACATGATAACATAATTCTTTTATCTAAGTAAGAATTAAATGGGAACAAAAATTTGTGGCGATCGATTATTGATTGATTTATGAGAGTTATATTTTATTAGATGTAGAATCTTATGGGTTGGGTCAAGTTAATTTATAAAATAATACTCCATCATTAGTATTAAAAAAATTGTTCCATTAATAAGTTTTTATATTTTTAAAAAGTTAAAATTATTTTATTATTTTTTCTATTATATCTATATTAAATATTTTATTAGTTTTTAATACAAATATTTTTATTAATTTTTGTAAAAAATGTTCAAATTGTTAAAATGATTTATTTATTTCATAGATTGGGAGAAATACCTAATAGTAAACAACCAACTAAGGTAGCTTTTCCGAATAGGAATCTTAATGGAATTTATAATTCGGTTTTCGTCCTATTCTTTTAATCGGGCTAATTAAAAAATATTATGCCTGGATATTTCGGTAGAAACTCATGCATCATTCTCCAATAGACAGGAGGATATACCTAGATTTTGGCAGAAACTTACAATCTGTTTCCCAGTGTTAGGTAAGATATCGCACGATTTAGATGCATAATTGAATTCAGTTAGAGCTTTCAACTTACAAAAGTGTATGGATTAAGCACAGAAGGTCGGATGGCACAACTCACTCTTCAAGCATTGTAGCTCCATCAGTAGCTTCGTAGCCCTACTAGAAATGCCAAATGTTAAGGAGGAAGGAGGACTAAAAATATGAGAAGATATTCAAGAGTACTACACGTTGTTGGTACCTCGGTGATGGGGAAAAATAGTGCCGAATAAGAGGAAGACAAGAGAGAAACAGTGTCACACAACTGAAGAACCGAAGTCCACCTCACCTCAGACCTCCATGTCAATCAGCAATGAGAAGGTAAAAAAATTAGTAGGAAGTTGAATTAGTACTCACCTGAGATGGAGAATGGCTTGTGTTGCTGCTTGATGTTGTCCTCTATGGTGCGGGTGGTGCTACTCCGCTCAATAGTGTGGTTTGGGGTGGCGCTGGTTTTGCGGTTGCCTAGTGGTGGCGGCCTGTTACTGCCTCTGTTGGCGCCATTAGTGACCAACAAATCACTAATTTTCTGCGTCATTGCTGGCTGGCATTATTCCTGTTGTGGTGCGGCGATGGCTTGGGTCGAAGGGGAGCAATCCTCGACTGTCTTTCACCGATCTCGAATGTTCGGTGGCCTAAAGAAAAAACAACATCAATTCCCCCTTTTTGATATATGTGAATGTTAGAGAAATAATTGATCTCATACGCCCTTCTTCGAGCTAAATTCTACCTTTACACGTAATATATATATATATAAGAATTTACCGCAAGCCACATAGAGCAAAAGGCCAGGCTAGACAAATCGACGTGTAATATAGTAAATGTTAGAGGTAAAGGGACTGGGGAGGGGGTCCATCCCTTTACACGTAAGTGTAATATCCTAAAATTTACTATTTTTTTTTAAAAGCGAAAGAAATTACAATAAAAATATTTAAATTAAAACTCGTGAATTCTGGGGATGTTGCCGCCACACTTAGTACCAGACCGGTTCACTCCGACCGTTCCAGTACCAAGTGCTAAGGCTAATAGAGAAATTAGAGTGCGAAATCCAAATTCATCAAAGGGAATACTCTTATAATTAATAAAAGGTTTATTTTAAAAACTCAATACGAGGTAATAAATCATAAAAGAACAAATGCGATATGAAAGAAATAACATAATGAAATAAAATCACATGAAGAGGAAATATGGCCACGACACTCTCAAACTTTGAGCCAAAACAGGCTCAACACTCAGCCCCAACTGATGTCTCACCCACCTGCACAAGGTTAGAAGGGCATACTACTCGTGGGAATAAGCAGCACCCATAAAAAGGGTGATCGGTATGCTACGTACTGAGTAAGGTAACCGAGCATTAAGGCTAACACATAAGCACATAATCCATGCAGAATAATAACATGGCATAATCACCAACACAATAATATAAAGGCAAATGAATGATCAGGTGAAAATGCCAAGATCCAATATAGTTTAGATTAATTACTTCATTAATCCTTTATTGAAATATTTTCACACCATGCTCTTTATCAAGTCCATACGATTACGGGAACCCCACTATTTTAGCCGGTGGATCGGTCGCAAGGGTACATGCCCTGCCACTATTTTAGCCGGTGGATCTATCGCAAGGGTAGCATACCCTGCCACAGCCACTATTATATGCCAGTGGATCGGTCTGGCCCCTTCTCGTACGGTGTTCCATTGTAAGTAATTAGTGTCTTCCCACATCTTAACAACATATATAGTTTGGTTTGTCGAGCTCGGGATCCCCCACTATTATAGCTGGTGGATCGGTCGCGAGGGTACATGTCCTGCCACTATTTTAGCCGGTGGATCGGTCGCGAGGTAAACATTTCCTGCCACTATTATGCCGGTGGATCGGTTTGGGTCCTGCTCAACATCTTCCACTTTACGTAATTAATGTTTTAAGTATCTTATTCAAAAGCTTTCACCATGGATATGCACGAATCATTCTCTTTATACTTCACACATCACAAATCATTAAATTCCACCATCATAATTACACTTTAATCACCAAATACACATGATAATATAACAATTCTAAGCAACCACAACAAACCCTAATTGTCCACGCAAACCCTAGTTCGGTCTCCTACAGACCCTTATATAATCTCCACATACTAAATAACACTTACATTACCTTCCTTATACCCCAAATTAGCCTTTCATACATAAATTTCACTCCCATGCAAACTTTACACTTCCCATGCAACCTTTTGAACTTTTCATACAAACCCTAAATTCCATGCAATTATTAACTCCTATGCAAAACTCTAACTCCACCATGCAAACCCTAATACCACCATACAACCATTAATACCACCATGCAAACCCTACATAAAACCATAAATTAGATTCTCCCTCATGAAACCATAAATTTTCCATTTTATTCTTCCACTTATAAATCATTAAAATACTTAGGTCAATTCACATCCCTTGGTCAACTTCTTTCCCCATCCTCCTTTTTCATCCTTTCTCCCACATAAACCACATCAACATCCTCTCATGCATGTCTTACAGGGTCACAACACATAACTTCACATACACATAGTACACATGCCATATAAAAACATACTTCAACTCCAGGTCATACCATATACGACATAAATAATAATGATAAACATATGATACATAGCATGCGAAGCATATAATGCATATAAGCACACAAAAGGCCTTAGCACCCCTTACCTAAAATGACACCGGTTTTGGAGCACGCTCCTACGCCTCCTTAGGGCTTTGATTGGTTTTACCTATTATGAGGAAAAAGCTAAAATTAGACTCCCTCCTATCAAAAATACTATTAATCACTAACTTAATATAAGACTAGGCTTTTGATAAAATATTAAAATAACAATAGCAAAAATACCAAAAATAATAACAATATTAATATTAACAAGAATAATAAAAATAGTAACGATGATAATAAAAAGGGCATTACTCAAAAACATAGTGAAATAAGGGTTTCGGCCCCTTTACCAAAATAATAATAATAATATTATTATTACCAAAATTAGACTCCCTTTACTAAATTTAGTAATAATAGTAATCATGAAATAATAATAATAATAATAATAATAATAATAATAATTATTATTATTATTATTATGATGATGATGATGATGATAAAAGCCATAATAATATTACCACATAATAATAACCATAGTGGTAATAATAGTAAGGATAATATTTGAAGATAAAAAGAAGTAGGGTTTCCACCCTACATTGAGTAATAATAACTTAATAAATAATAATAATAACATTAATAAGAATAAATAATAATAATAACAAAATACTAATAACCCTAATAATAATAAGACATCATATTTATAATACTACTACTAAAATTTAAAATAAGCACAATAGGGTTTCAGCCCTATATAAAATAATAATACTAATAGTTGAAAATAATAATAATGATAGTAATAATAATAATAATAGTAATAATAATAATAATAATAATAATAATAACAACAACAACAACAACAATAACAATAATAACATTATTAACAACACTAATGGTAAAATAGTTGTATTAATAATAATGGAATAAGAATAATAGAAATTCAAAATAGGAAATAATATTATTAATTATACTTATAAAATATTAATATTAATAATAGTAATAATAGAAATAATAAGGGTAATAGTACTAAAATCGAATTAAAAATTACAATAGGGCTTCAGCTCTCAATAGAGTAATAATAAAAACATAACTATTAATAACAATAATAATACATATTAGAAATGGAAATAATAATAATAATAATAATAATAATAATAATAGGATTTATATTAGAATAAATGAAATAAAATAATTTAAGGCTTGTAAAAATAGGGAAAAAGGGTTGAGAGGGTCTAGGGTCCAACCTTAGGCTGGTGGGGATGGGCGGCACCGGTGGTGGTGCACGCGGCGGCAGCGGCAGTGGCCGGAAAAAGGGAAGAAAAAGGGAAAAGTTGAGGGCTGGGAAAAAGAGAAAGAGAAAAAGGGTGGAAGCAAGGGTAATTATGGTTGTACAGAAGGAGGGGAACATAGTAGGGGTGGTGGTGCAGCCAAAGGTGGTGGCGCACAGCGGTGGCGGCGGCGGTGGCCGAATGGAGAAGAAGGAGAGAAAGAGAGGAGGAGAGGGAGGAAGAGGAAAAGAAGGGTAGGGCAAGGTAGAGGGTGGTTTGCAGAATAACTTGAGAGGTAAAAGAAGCGGCGGAAATGGCGGGGGAGGTGGCTAATGGTGGTTCGAAGGGCGGCGGCGACAGAAAATGGTTTGGTTGAGGAGAGAACTTTGCATAGCTGGGGTGGCTCATGCAGGAAGAATCGAGGGAGGAGGAAGACACAGTTAGTTAGGGGGCGGTGCAAGGTGTGCACGGGTAGCCAGAACGGGCGGCGGTGTTGGCCAGAGGCGGCGGAAGTGCCATCTAAAGGGGCAGCGGCGACAATGTTGGGGAATTCTAGGTAAACGCCAAAAAATTGATACAAGGCTCAATCTGGGGGTATTTATAGACTGAAGGGGAAGTTAGGGTTGAAGGAAAGGTGGGGGAGTGGTAGGTAGGAGTGGGCACCGGCCGACGAGGACAGCCGGCGTACTCCCCGATCGTGGTCTACAAGTGGCTAGGGGAGAGGGAGATCGTGCGAGGAATGGAGGTGTGGATTGATTCAAAATGGCCGACGAGTCAGGGGGAAGAGAGAGGAAGAAAATGGCCGGTCAAAACGGCCATAACAGGTGGCAAAATTTTTGGAGGTGGCAGTGAGTTGCAGGTCGGTGTCGATGGGGCCGGGGAAGAAGGAAGAAGAAGATGGGGGGAGAACCGGTGATTCGGGGGAGAAAAGAAGGGGAGCCGGCTGGTCGGGCATGGTCATTGAAACGATCAATAAAACGTAGAGTCTAGGGGGAAAAAGAAGACAAAACGCGGTGCGGCAAGGGAGAGGGAAAAGAGGTTGGTTGTGCGGGTTGGGCCTCGCAGAAGGAAGGAGGGAGGGGGACTGGGCCGCTGGAGAGGGAAGCCCAACGGGGAAAAGGAGAGGAAAAAGAAAAAGAAAGGAAAAAGGAAGAAAGAAAAAGAAAAAGGAAAAGGGAAAGGGAAAAAGGAAAAAAATAATTAGATCGGGTATTTAAATTAATTAAAATATTTGGGATATTTAAAAATAATAATATCTAAATAAATAATATTTAAATCCCTTTTTAGGCTAAATTAGGATTTTTAAAAGATTTTCCATAAATTCCACTTTAATTAGCAAATCACTCTAATTTTAATAAATTAAAATATTTATAAGATTCCTATTAATTTGAAATTATTTTCTCCCTCTTATTTTAAATAAAATAATTTATTTAATTAATTCTTAAAATAAAATCCTTATTTAGTTAAAATACTCAAATATCCTCTAATTAAAATACTTATAAATTTCTTATTAATTTAGCCTAATTAATTTCCTTTTATTTTAATAAAAATAAATTATTTAATTAATTTTCATAATAAAATCTTATTTAATAATAAATAATAAAATTAGAATTTTCGGGGCATTTCAGTAAGACTTGCAACTAAAAGAAGGCTAGAGAATACATGAAATCTGTCACGAGCAATGTCATTGTGATACTTGTTGGCTTTAATATAGTAAATGTCAAACATCGCTCGCGCACACACTTCTAATAAAGTAAATATTTTAATAAAAGTAATTATTTAAGATAGTTTATATTTTTTTTAGTAAAAATAATTATTTTAATAAGTAATAATTTATTATTAATTAATTAATTACAAATACACTTATTAAAGGCGGAAATTTTTTATCGTGAATCTTTTTATTTATTTATTTAAAATATACATTTATATTTCTTATTTAATTGATATGATATATTTCTTATCTACCAACTATATACAACTATCATGATATATAAAATAAAATAAAACACATTATAATTATAAATAGGGGAAAAAAATTCACCGCCTTATTTGTTAAGAATAAATGGAGGAATTTCAATATTGCACTATTTATTATGATCAAATAGGAAAATTTTTATTCATTGTCCTATTAGATTGGATTAAACAAGGGATATTTTATATTGCCCAATTTGTTAAAATCAATTAGGGAAAATTTTAATTACTCTATTTGATCATCTATAATAGAAAAATTTTATAATTACCCTATTTAACATTCTAAAATTACCCTATTTGACTATATATCTTGTGGTGTTTGTTTGAGTTTTTTAAGACATCCCTTGCGAGTAGAGGTATGTAAATAAGCTGAGTCGGGTAAGTTTGAACTTGCCTTGTTTGTTAAACAAGCATAAAAATTAAATCTTGAGTTCGATTGAGTTTTAACTAACCAAGTCGAGCTCATGAGCTATTGTACTGTAAATGAGATAGATTCCAAGTTTTTAATGTTTAAGTTCGGCTTGTTTATGAAATGAGCTAGGCTTGAATTTTATTTTTAGGCTTGTTTAACTAAATAAATAAGATGAACCAAATATTTAATGAATCGAGTTTAAAATACTTATGAGTTAGTTCTGTTTGCTTATAGTCCTACTTGCAAGCTATGTAAAACCAACCTCCAATTGTTTTGATGCACATGACTCTCACATTAATCCAAAAGAACTTTCTCATCTATAGATTTTGGAAGTTGTTAGAAATAATTGATATAATACCTATAATTATCTAAGTTGAAATTATGTTAACCTCATTTTATTGTACATGTTTAACTGTTTTTGAACATATACCTTCCACTAGATATCTCATTGTACATTGTATGAGATGATGAAAGTGATTTTGGGTTGCTTATTGTAAGTCAATAATTTTAAGTAAATGAGTTTTCCATTATTGTAGGAATGTTATGCCACACATTATTATAGTAGTTTGTGATAACCTACACCTAATAAGTAGTAACTAACAGAGATAATATAGGCTAGCATTATCTTAACTCTCTTAACAAACTCCTATTATATCTCTTATTATTCATAAAAATATATCAATACACCTCCTTATGGGTGTGTAATTCTCAGCATTAACATGGTATCAGGCGTCTAACCCCTTCCTAATCCCTTATCTCTATCGTGCTCCTCTGCATCCATTATCCATTCTCCCCTTTACTCTCCTAATCTCCCTTTGCAATTGCTCATTGACTTCCAGCATCTCCTATGGCCATTGCTTCCTCTCCATCTGACGCCACCTCCACCATATCCTCCTCCCATTATGCTCTTTACACCTTCAGTGTATCCAGTATCAAAACACATGTTCCCATTGCTCTGGACTTCAAAGATTCCAATTACGTAAACTTTTTCTAGTTACCGTCAGCAAATTTGCTCTCAAAAACCACATTGATAACAGCTTATCATCTCCCACTGATGAAGACTGACAACATCTTGATTACCTGGTTCTTTCCCGTCTCTATGGCTCCATCTCACTTGACATCTTTGATATTGTCATGAAAGTGAATGCCTCTACACACATCATCTGGGTTACAATTGAATCCTTATTCTGTGACAATAAGAAGAGTCATGCCATTCAATTGGAAGCCAAATTTCGTGGCTTTTCCCAGGTCCATCTCGCCATCACTAATTATTGTCGACGGCTGAAGACTCTTGTTGACAATCTAGTAGATGCCAACCAACCTATTTCGGATGAAACTCTCGTCCTTCAAATCCTCTATGGCCTCAATGAAAACTTCTCCACCATTGCATCTATAATCCTTCTTCAATCGCCCTTTCCCTTCTTTACTGCCACTCAGTCCATTCTTCTCCATGAAGAATCCCGTCGCATTTCACTCCTTGACTCCTCCAACACCACGACACTCCTTGCATCTTCCTCACAAAATCCTAATCGACCTGATAAGGATTAACATAAGGTCTAGCCTTATATTTAGCTGTAAATAATTATCTTGTTATCTTTGATTTGTTCATAGATAATCTAGGCGGTAGTTCCCTACTTTATTGCTTAATGTTGTAACAATTTATGTAAATCCTACAACTGTAATCTTCTATAAATATTTACTAGGGCTGTAAATGAGCTGAGTCAGTTCGGTATTCGGCTCGGCTCGGCTCGTTAAAAGCTCGGTTCAGCTCGTTTATTAAACGAGCCGAGCTCAAGCTTGAAAAAGCTCGGCTCGGTTTATTTTTTGGCTTTGGCTCGTGAGCTCGGCTCGGTTCGGTTCGTTAAAAGCTCGGTTCGGCTCGTTCGTTTAATTAAATGAGCCGAGCCCAACCAACATTTTAGACTTGTTTAGTTAAATGAGCCGAACACAAGCCTAGGGGTATTCGGCTCGGCTCGGCTCGTTTACAGCCCTAATATTTACTAAGATAAATAAAATAATCATCCCTTCGTGATCAATTCTTTACATGGTATCGAATTCTTGATCCTCTTCCTCTCCTTCACATGGCAACCTCTGTTAACTACACCCCTTCCTATCAAATTCCCAACAGCTCAGATTCCACCAAGCCGTTCACTTTTCTCAACATCCACAACACCATTAAACTTCAACCCACAAACTATCTATCCTGGAAGATTCAAGTTGAGGCTATTCTCATTGGCCATGACTTGTACAAATACGTTGATGGCTCTCATCTCTGTCCTCCTCTCACTATTACCTCAAATGGGACGGAACTTTCGAATCCTGACTACCTATTTTGGCTCCGGCAAGATAAACTTCTTTTCGGTGCCTTAGTTGGAACACTCTCCCAAGCCCTTGTCCCACTTGTCTCTCAAGCCAAAACCTCCAAAGATTTGTGGGACATTCTCACCAAGACGTATGCCTTAACAAGTCGTGGCCACATCAAGCAACTCAAAGACCAACTAAATCGCATCACAAAAGGTAATCGTTCCATCACCAAATTTATGTAAGCCATTAAGTCCTGTGCAAATCACTTGGCAGCTCTTGGCAAGTCGGTAGAACATGAGGATCTCATTGATCATGTTCTCCTTGGTCTTGATGACTCATACAAGTCTGTTATTGACTCTGTCAATGGTCGGGACACCCCTATTTCTTTTGAAGAGCTCCATGAAAAACTCATAAACAAAGAGCTATCCCTCCAACACAGCCAAACAGATTCCCTGCAACCCGCCTCTGTGTTTGCTGCTACATCTAAAACTTATGGTCGCCCTAACAATCGCTCTGGTGGTCCGGGTCTTATTCCCACTCCCAACACCAGCACTACCTCCAGACCTCCCCCTCGTCCATTCTTAGGCAAGTGTCAATGGTGTCATGAGCAAGGCCACGTCGTCTCTCACTGCCCAATTTTCACTCAAAAATTCCCTAATGTCTCCCCCATACACTTCCCATCGTCCGTCTAACCCCTCCAAACCGCAAGCCAGCATGGCCAACATTGCTTCTTCCTCCTCCTCCAACTGGCTCCTGGATAGCGGCGCTTCTCATCATGTGAACAATGATCTCAACAACCTCTCCTTACACACTCCGTATGATGGTACTGAGGAATTAATCATCGGTGATGGTACGGGTCTAAAAATCTCTCATATAGGCTCTCTTTCTATTTCTCATCTATCTTCTACTATTAAATTAGATAACGTTCTCTATGTTCCTTCCATGTCTCGAAATGTTATCTCCATCTATCAACTATGTCATGATAATAATGCTTCAATAATATTTTCACCTTCCTCTTTTGCTCTGAAGGATCTCCAAACGGGGAAGTGTCTCCTCCAGGGTCCAGTTAAGTCTGGCGTTTATGAAGTCCAGTCTGTCCCTCCCCAAATCTTCACAAGCACAAAAGTAGAGTCTCTCGATTGGCATCATCGTCTAGGCCATCCTTCTCACAAAATTTTTCGGCATCTTATTTCTAGAAATAATTTAAATGTCTCCAGTATTTCTACCTTAGATTGTAATGCTTGTGCTTGCAATAAAAGTCATCGCCTTCCTTTTAATGTCTCGTCTATTTCTTCTATAGCTCCTTTGCAATATATTTATACTGACTTATGGACCGCTCCAATCCTATCTCATGACAACCACAAGTATTATGTCATTTTTGTTGATCATTTCTCCAAATACATATGGCTATATCCTCTAAAATTTAAATCGGATACTAAAAATGTCTTCATTAGGTTTAAAGCCTTAGTCGAATTTTTTTTTTCAACTTCCTTTAATCACTCTTTACTCTGATAATGGAGGTGAGTTTGATGCTTTAAAAGATCTACTTGCTATCGATGGTGTATCTCGTTTAACCACTCCTCTACATACTCCTCAACATAATGGCTTCTCTGAGCGTCGTCATCGCCATATGGTTGAGACTGCTCTTTCTCTTCTTACTCATGCAAACATGCCTCTTAAGTTCTGGTCACATGCTTGTGCTACTACTGCCTATCTCATTAACCGCCTTCATGATCAATTCTTTACACGACCATCTTCCTATCATCAACATCACCCGCTCTCCTCCTCTGAACATGGTGGTCACAACAGCCATAATGGCCGCCCTAACTATCGTGGTGGTCGCAACAACTGGGGGACGGTCGTCCCAACAATCACTACTCGTCTCCCCCACCCCCTGTTATCCATTGTATCCTTACCCCTTGCCCTATGGCCTCAACATTGGCCTTTTTCCCATTTTGGACCCCGACTTCTTGGCCTAAGACTACAAAATTTAACTATTGGTCCATCTGCTGTTTGCAGGTTTTTTTTACCTCACCACTCTAATTCCTCACTTAGCACCCAATGGACCCCACCACCATCATCGTCCCCGGGATTCCATAGCTCTTATTCATGCCCTTCATTAGATGAGTTTTCATCCTCATTGACAACACTTGGTACATGGACTTTGGAGCCTCTGAACATATAACATCACACACAGTTATGCTCTCGCCTATTTCTCGTCCTAGCATTACTGCATCAAATCATATCATTGTTGGCAACGCCTTTATTAAAGATTCATAGGATCATCGACCAATGGATTTGATACCACTGGACGCGAGATTGACTCCAAGGTGGCTTCACAACATAAAAAGGTCAAAGGAGAGTTTGTGCGCCCCATTATCCTCACAAAAACTCTTAGGCAAGCGAAATACCGACCTAGCATAACTCGGAATAGTCTATAGCACCACTTTTATCATCACTTCTTTACCTGCTCTTGATAGTGTGTCCGCTGTCAGCGTTGTCTAACATTTCAAACGCGACCCTTCAATGATCCGAACAACTCCTTATTGCTCCTCCCATCAAATAAAGAAAGTCTTCTATATGTTAAATCTTTTGCTCTTCCAGCATGCATCCAGGTTACGGTTGAAGTAAATAGTCGACTTATCATAGTTCACTAACTGGCCTGAAGCATCTCCATAGGCTTTTAGAATGGTCTATAGTCAACCTAGCTCCTCTTCTGTAGCCTAAGAAACGAACGTCCTCAACAGGTAAGGAACCGAGGTGGCATTTATGCCGACTTTGGATCCCAGAATCACCGCCGGCCGGATTGTACATCATGAATCAAATGTGACACTGCATCAATACAGATAAGAGGAACAAAGTACGGCAAAATTGAATCATCCTGCCGGTGACCTCTCTAGGGTCAGAGACCAAATGAATTTGTTATTCAACATGAAAAAGAAAAAGAAAAAGAAAGGCACTCGACACCTGTAAAACCCTTCACAAATAGACAAAACCAACCATCACAAAGCCTCGTACCCCGGTCAAGAAAGGCCAGCTAACTTTATCACAGGCCTTATTCATATCTAACTGAAGAGCAGCCATGCATGGCAACTCCGTGTCCACTTCTTATCCATCATATTGATCGTCTCATGTGCAACAATAAATTATCTGCTATCAAGGATGGTGGAACCGACACTTGAGTATGATAAATGTTGATTTTTATTTATAGCATATATTATGCTTTCGTCATTGAAAATAAAAAAAATAATGCTTTAAATTTGAAATTTAGGCATAAGAAAAAAAGTTATAGTAATTAGTTAATATATTATTAGATAGAGTTATTGAGAATAACATTGAACATATATTGTAATTAATTAATATAATATTTATTTATAGTATTTATAATGAGAAATGTGGAAGATAGAAATTTACATGGATTTATTCACAAATTAAGAAAATAACGAAATTATGAGAATTGAGATAATTTTTTTTAAAATATTTATTTTATTAAAATGAGATTTCTTTGTTATCATTATGATATAGGTAAGGTATTAAAGTTATTTTAATAAATATAAGTTGGGTTTAAAGAGTTTTAGTCAAGATATCCCTTATTTAAACTCGGTTTATTTAAGAAATGAATTATCTATTGCAATTAAAATAAGTTTGAGTTGTCTTAATTTATTTGAGCGTTAGTTGACATGAGTAATTACAAAAAGTTGAGTCACCTTAATTCATATGATTGTGATCTCATTTGTTGACTTGATTCATTAGACACACATTTTTGATTTATAGTATGTTTAACAAATCTACCTAAACAGTTAGTTGAAAACATATAATTTGTACTCAACTTGTATAACTAATCAAATGAGTTAAGTTGGACCTTTATTAACGTGGTCCTATACTCAACTCGTGAGTTGGTTAACTCATTTACTAATTCTTTAAAATAAAATAACCATTTCTCTATAATCTAATAACATCGATCAGCAAAACATTTCTCATAATATTTAAAAGGACCAACCGAAATGTCTATCAGCGGCGTCCTTTTTATATACACTTTGCCAACGATAGTGATACTCACCTTTTTCCCCCGACTAGGGTAGTGATGATCACTTTTTGTACTATGCGACTTGTATTTGTATATGCCTGGTATTTCTTTGCTTAGAGAAACGGCACTTGGTCAGCACGTCTCACGTGATTATTGGTACCTATGCCCATAGTGTCACGCTATTGATCATATGGCGTTCCTTCTTTTAGGCGAAAAAGGCTTATGATCTTAAAATGACAATGACAATCCTCTCATAAAAATATATATATTTAAATATGCTAATATTTGATATATATTTTTGTCTAGGATGAGCACCTGCACATAACCCCCAAAATTATAAAAACCTCCAAAACCAACTAATTTTTTTTAGGTATATTGGAGGGATATAAACCCTAGAAAAAAAAAAGAAAAGCTAAATCCCAATATTTCTTATCCTCACCCTCCCACTAGATCATACAAAATACGATCAACAATTGGGGGATGGAGGAGAATAAAAAGTGAACACCAAGCACAAATTATGATCCAATTGAGCCAAATTGTGTGCAGTGAAATTAGCTTATGTATAGTTGTGTTGAATTTGACATTCATCAAACTTGGCATCGAACTCTTGGCAAGCCTTCAACAAATTGGCTAGTGGGTTATAAGGAGAAAAATGACTAGAAAGTAGCTTGACCGCTACCATAGAATCACAACAAATGACAAATTGGCGAAAGCCTCTATTATAAGCTCATGATAAAACAAACCACACTCCCCAAATTTCGACGTCAAGGATATTTTTATAGCCGTCCTTCACAACAAAACTAAAGAGCTAATTACTAGTTGAATCCCTCGCAACCCCTCCCATTGAAATAAAACTGAGATTGGAATTGTTGCTACCATCTACATTAATTTTAATCATGGTAGAAGTAGGCGGAGACCATCCGACATAATAATTAATTTTCTCTATGTTAGGATGAGATAATCACTTGAGCTTTTTTTCCAAGTAGATGCTTCGTGACTGGTACAAGTCTTCACTAGCGATGGCAATGGATCTTGGACCCGATCCAAATTTACTAGACCCGCCTCATTTTTAGTGGGTCTGGGTCGGTTTAGGTCCATATATGTCTTAATGGGTCTGGGTCCAGTAGTTCCAGACCCAGACCCAGACCCGACGCGCTAGACCCGTTTAGTATATATATATATGTGTGTGTGCATACACACACACACACACAAACACAAATACACACTAATATTATATTTGTCATTATTGTCATAATCTTATTTGAGCTTCTTATTCATTTTTTTAAAATTTTATTTTTGTATATTTACTTTATAAGAAATATGTACAATATTGTATTCTAAAAGCATTAAAACACCATTTGAAAAGTTAACGTAACTATTTTAATATATTTATTTTTTCACTTGTAGGATTTTTTTAACAAAAAAATACATATTATGTTATATAAAAAGTAAATGTATTTGTATTTACATAGATTTTTTTTTAAATAGTTGGACCCATTTAGGATCTATTTATCCGTTAGATCCAGTGGATCTGGGTTTGGGTCTGAACTTTTGAGACCCGACGGGTCTGAGTCAGGTATAGGTCTAGGTAATATAAATAGGTCCGAGTCTGGGTCTGGCTCGACCCAACCCAGATCTGAATTATTGCCATCCCTAGTCTTCAGCCATTACACAGTTTCACTGCACCCAAAATCAACACCCTGAAAGACTTGCTTGTTTCTAATTTGCCATAGATGCCAACAAGTTATAGCAAAAAGCTATGCCTAGCTAGTATCATATGAATCCTGCTTCCTTTGTTTTCATAACTTTTCTGCAATCCACTAGTGGAGCTATGAGAAGAAAAAAATAGCGACCTGATCAATTTCTAGAAGAGACTTCCAAGCATCCCTACTAAATGGACAATCTCTCAGCATATGTAAAATATCCTACCTAGTGGAAGAACGGAGATGGTAGGATGATTCATCAGTCAGCCCTCAAAATAAGGGTTCAACATTAGTTAATAACTTGCCCCTATTAGAGAGCTAAAGAAATAATTTAATTGTTTTCCAAACTTTAATTTTTCCAATAATATCCCACATGACTAAAATGGGAGTATTATCGCTATCAATCACTTCATAGGCTAAGGCAACCGAGAAGGACCCATTCTTAGGTACTCAAGTAATGGAGTCCTTATCATCAATATTGAAAGAAACAAATGTTCAAGCAATTTTGGCAATAGGCCTAATAGATAGAAGGTGTTGGAAGCACTCCCATCTCCGACCATTAAAACTGTCAAAATAATCTTTCACTCTCTTATTCAAATAATAACAAATGATATTTAGCTACATTAATGAGTGTTCTATGGAAGACCCACCAATCAGTCTAAAATCGTATTGATGCCCCATTCCTCACAATCCATCAGATACCTTAAAAGAGAATCCGAGAAGACTTCATAATGTCTCTCCAAACATAACTTCTCCAAAAACTACTACTATATGTTATTAGTTCATGTATATTGCAAAGTATTTATTATGCCGTAGTGGCAAGATGTGCCTGATGAAAGGTGTAGGAGTTAGGCTGAAGGGCTGGAGGCCATTTTTTCCCCGTTGATGGCCATTTTTTGTATAAAAAATATGGGTTCTTGGACACTTGTTAGAGTTACTAAAACTATAAAAAATATTAATATTTATTAACACCACATACTAGGTCCTTGTACATATGCAACCAGTCCTCTAATTATATTATTTTAAAATATAAATTAAAGCATCAATATTTTTATATTAATTAAGGCATTAATTATACTAATATTTCAGTCAAATTGTAAATTTATTCAGCTTAGTAAGCCTACATTTTTATCATCAACATTAGGGGTCCAAGACTCCAAGTTCTCATACATCCCTAACTATTACTCCATTTGTATTTAAATTAATGTCGATGCATATGTCAATAAAAAATTTAACTATTAATATCTTTTAATATATACTGATAAAATAGATAAAAAATATTATAAAAATACTTTTAAATATAATTATAATAATTATATTTTTATATCAAAATATATTATACTTTGAGAGAAATCAATGATTAAATTTTATCATCAAAGTGCACAATGACAATCTTTTGAATATAAAGAGAACACTTTTTTATATTCTTTTTTTCCCCATAATGTTATTATTTGTCGTAATATAATATTTGACTTAAGTTTAAATTCTTCTAATTTTATATTAATTTGACATTTAATTTTTAACTATTGTTATATGATGTTTCTTCAAATATAGTAATTAATTTAGTAAATATTTGGCTATTTAATATTTGAGAATACATAAACCCTAACATTTTTAGACTACTAACCACAACACTCATAAAGGACTTTTTGTTTAACTAAATATCTTTCTCAACCTCAACCTAAAATTAGGAGTGATAAGAAGAGAGAAATCAAGAATCTTCAACTCTTTCTAAACTTTAACTCTTTTTTGTTTAAGGAATATAAAGAAGTATTAAAATAAAGATTAATAAAAATAAAAAAGAAGTAAAATAAAACACAGAAGTGGAGGAATAAGAGGCAATAGCCTTAGTTCATGGAGAAACACTCATAAAATACAACACTCATAAAGAGAAGGCTTCCTAAGTCCTTTATGGTTGCCATCTACACAAGAGAAAGAGAGAGTGAGAAAAGTTGACAAAGGTAAAGGGAGTGGTGGACTATAAATGACAAGGGGTGTAAGTGATTCCATGACAAGGCATGGGTAGGATGGGAGAAAATATATGTAAAGATAGGGAAGGATAATTAAGGAAGCTATTACATGCAACCTTGATTGGTAGAAGAAAGGCAAGGGAAATGCAATTGGTTAGAAAAATATCTCAAAAAGTATTTTTAGGAGATTTTTAGCTAAACAAAGTTGAACAAGGATCCATTTATAATGAAAATAATCTCACAACACCAAAATATGGTTATTAATAAGAAGAGACATCAATTATAAGTTTTTATAAGCATTTGAAGAAGAATCGAGGCAAAATAATAAAACACATGAAAGCTTTAACATAAATAGTTGACTGGTTTAGCAAAATCATTCAATTGGTTTCACTAATGGATTGGTTTTCACCAACCAATTGATTGGTTCTTCTAAAATAAAAATTCTAGGTTTCAAGATGAACCAATTGACTTGTTTAGGATATTACCAACCGACTTATTTACTCAAGATTCTTATTTTCACCCATTTTCAAGCTCTTCCTAAAACCTAAATATTTTTATTTTATATTAACATATTTTGAAAAATATTAGGATGGGCTATTACATATAGTTAAGAGGTGATCGTTGTAGATCACCTTAATTTTGATATTAATAACAAGATTTTAGGAAATAGTAATGTGTGTTGGTGTGTGACATAAGTTTTGTGATCACAGCTACATAAAATGATAATAAAATAATGTAAAAGATAATGAGTAAGGATTAGGAACCTTTGGCCTTGAGATGGTCTCCAAGGTAGGGTTATGCAGTAACAAGATCACAAACATTATCTTTTAGGATTCTATATACCACTTAGAGGATATGCATATTTATAGATTAGGTGATTATAGTACGCGGTTAGTTTCATTAGATACCTCTATGTACTATTGTTTGTTTTGTTGGGTTACCACCATGTGCCACTATTGTTTACTTTTATTGTAATGTTCCCATAACCTTTGTACCAAGGATTGATTTGTATCTCCCACTCAGATTAATACAAAACTTTGTTGGTTTGATTGATCGGAATGTTAGGATTATAAGAAGGTTTGTGAGAATAGTGTGATTGTTATTTGTATCGCATGCCCTTTTTGTCCATTGCGTTTACCGTAAATGTTTGTTCATCTACCATGTCTTATATCATGTTATATCGTGTTTATGTGAGCATACTATATCTATGCATTATTGTGGTTACTCATTAATCCATTGGAATGATACTACAGTTGTATATATGCTTATGTATAGATACTATGTGACGAGTTTGATGATCAAAAGGGATGTATTTTTTGGATCGAAGTTTAGAGTTAGGGCTATTTGGATATCACAACTATGGAGTTTTATATCTATCATTTTATGATATGGTAGCATACAATTCTCAAAAGACCGGTATAGTTTTGGGAGGGAGTTCGAGGTGAGACGCAAGGACTTTTTGTTTTACTGGTAAGGTCATACCCCAGAAATTAAAGTTAGAGTGTTTGGGCATAAAAAGTTCTAGATTTAAATTCTCTTTTTCTTTGAATATTGTAAATTTATATGTTATCTTTTTACTTGCTCTTACATACTCTTTATAAATAATAAATAAATAAAACTTAGGTTTTTAACTTTCAACCTGTGGTCCTATTTATTTCTCTCCTTTTGGGCCCAGCTTTGGCTGTTGACTGTTGACACGTGAGACACAGCGAATGGAGGGGGTCGGTCGGGGGGTGCAGTCATGCGCTATTAATAATTGAGCTGAGCAAAACTGTTTTGCTTCTTTCATGGTTGGTAGGGGCTTTGGACACTTTTTATCAATCACATGCAACGAAGCCATACTATATATATAGTACCACCTTCCTTTGTCGGTAATGGTGAACCAAAGTTTTTGTGTTTCTTCATTTCTTTCTTTCCTTCTGTTACATATTTTACAATTGTTATTATTATTAATAATATATATATATATATATATATATATATATATAGTATATAAGAAAATAATGGCTATAAGATGGATATACTTAATTCTCTTGTGTACAACCTCTGCCATTTCCATCCCTTCCCTGACAAGTTCTCAAAAGATCGATGCCATCTACCAATTCGGAGACTCGTTTTCCGACACGGGTAACCTGCTCGTGGAGAACGGAAAGTTCGGTTCTTGCGGAAGGCTTCCTTACGGCGAAACATTCTTCAAACGACCCACCGGTCGTTGTTCCAACGGCCGCCTTATCGTCGACTTCTATGGTAATTAAATTCGAGCAAACCTTTAGTAGTACAATCAATGCGTGCATTACATTAGTAACGATTCCTTAACCTCCTCTCTATGATCGTCCCTTCGTGCAGCAAAGGCCTATAACCTTCCGTATCTGAATCCATACTTGGCCAAAGGGGCCGACTTTACTCACGGAGCGAACTTCGCCGTCGGAGGTGCCACCGCACTTAGCCCCACCGCATTAGGCAGCAGAGGGATTGCGTCTACGATCACGAACAGTTTCCCTTTCCGTCCAGCTCTACTGGTTCAAAACTCACCTCAAATCCATATGCTCCGACCAAAGAGGTACGTACTTACTTATTTACAAACCCTGCCGCCCGCCATGATGGGCGCATGCGTAGCAGAAAACCCGCCCTAATGAATTCTAATTATGATACATTGCTTGTGTACGTCCATTCAGAATGCAAGGCCAAACTCAGGAACGCACTGTTTAGAGTCGGAGAGATCGGGGGAAACGACCTAAACTTTGCGATAACGCAGGGTAAGAACGCGGCGGCGATCTCGAATCTGATTCCCGAGGTCATACAGAGCATCGTGGAGACGACGAAGGAATTGATCAACCTCGGTGCCGTCCACTTGGTCGTACCCGGAAATTTCCCGATCGGATGCGTGCCGCTATACTTGGCGAACGCGAAGACCGCAAAGGTGTACGACGAACTGGGTTGCTTGAAGAGCTCGAACAGGGTCGCCTTGGAGTACAACCGGCGGCTTCAGGAAGCCATCTCCACGGTTCAGAGGGAGTACAAGGAGAAGGGCGTGAGGGTCGTCTACGCGGATTACTACAATGCACTACTGTGGCTCCTCCGGAACGCCAACAGGTTCGGTAAGTACGTACGTCTCTCCGGTCTTAATCTCTTCCCTCGTGTGTGTCTGTAATTACCGGGAGCCTAGCTCGTAGATAGCTTGCAGCTAATTTACGTGTACGGGTGCGTGCAGGATTTGACGAGGGGAAAAAGTTCAAGACGTGTTGTGGGAGAGGTAATAATGCGTACAATATGGGGGAAAAGATCCAATGCGGAGGGGAAGAATTTAGTGGCTGTTCGGATGTGAAAAGAATGATCAGTTGGGACGGCGTTCATCTCACACAGAAGGCGTATAACCATATCGTCAAGTGGCTGCTCATTAAAGACGGGCATGCCCGCTGAACTCAACGACTTATTATTGGACTACTACCTCACCCATCAATCTAGCTAGCCTGTCCAGTCAGGTCTACCATACTACCCATTTATATGTATGTATGTATGTATGTATACATACATTGCCCTCCTTTGTATGCATAATAAGGTGGATTCATTTAACTCCTCGACAGAATTCCGCCTCTGGCGGGGTTTGGAAAGGTTCGACCGGACGCGATATAACTTGGCGTTAGCGACGCAGACTTGTAGAAGTTGTAGTAGGTATTCAATAACAAAAAGGACGGAGTAATGTATTGATTGGTAGATTGTCCGAGAGGATAATTAATTAATATCTAATTAGTTAATTAGTATTCTCTCTCTCATACATATAGCATTTAATACAAATGTATTATATATATATATATTATATATATATATATAATATATATATATATATATATATTAATATATATATATTGGGGAGAATGAATTTACTATATTTAAAGCGATTTATTTATAGCTGAGGGGGGTGAAGCTATTTTATTCCGTTACCAAAGGTGGTTGTTATATTGTGTGTGTTTCGACGTAATTGATGGATGCCGCGAATTTTACGAGTATTGGAGTACTGGCTTACTTGAGTAATAAATAAATACAAGTAGCGCTGGCGCCAACTGATCTCTAGTTATGTCACATGCATGCTGAACGGAGGCTCGTGTAGTCGTGTGTCATTCACACGGCTGCATTTGATCGACATACGTATAGATAAGATTGGTTTTGACGTAATCACAATTTTTTTTAATAAAAGTATAAACGTAACTTTAAAAATACTTTTATCATTTTTTTTAAAAAAAAAGTATGTAGATTGATAGAATAATTTTTTATTTTGATATGGAATGGGTACTTCATAGAGATTTAGATTATTTATTTTACTTATTATTTTTACAATATCATTATCTTTATTATCTACAACATATTATTATTTCATAAATAGACCAAACCATTTTTTTCCTACTAAATATCTAAATATTCCTATACCATAACTATAATATCCCTCGTTAATTACCCACCTACCACTCCCTTATCTCCTATTCTCCTACCGGGTACAAATAAGAAATAGCTAAATATATAACTGGTCAATGCAACCAATATAAAAGTAATAAAATAAAATATTTTATAAGGATAATATTAACTATAATTATTGCAAATATAATTAAATTATTATTATTATTATTATCAAAAAAATATTAATGAGAATAATATTGGTTAAACTTATTATTACTAGTTATTAGTTTTAATTATAACAAGATAGTTGATACAAATAAATAATCGATAACAATAATATTAGTTGTACTCATAAATTAGAAACTATGAAAAATAATAGTAAGCATGACTATAAATAATTGATTACCACAAATTATATTTATTGTAAATAAAAATAAAAGCTTCTAAGAATAATATTGATTAGAATTCCTACAAAAATCATTATTATTTTATCTGGGTTATTTTTAAAGTAGATTAGACTTTTTTTATATCAAATATGATGCTACCAAACATATACTAAATAATAGAATTAAGGATAAACTTGTTGTTCAACTATTATGCTTCCTATTCACCCACCTTCAAAGAATAGTTTAAAAATGGAGGTCACATACTATATACAATAGGAGTGTCCATGCATGGAAAACTATATTTGTTAGATCAAATATCTCATTTGCTCGATCTAATTAGATATTCGATAAGTTAGAAAATAATAAATACATATCGGATATTGATCGGATTGGATAAATATCCAATTTTTATATAAGTGATCTAATTAATTCATTTGAAAAGTTTTTATAATAAAATATTTAAAAATATGGATAGAAATGCATATAATAAGTATGTTTATATACGTATGGGTGTTGTATGTTATTTTTTAAAAATGTTAAAATATATTGCATAGCTTTGAAATAAAAATATCAAAGCACTATATAATTAATAGAGTAATTATACAATTATTTTAAAATTATAAATAATATTTTATTATTTCATATGATCATAAAAATTACTTTGTTCGTTTCAAGAAGAAAATTATTTTGTTATTTTATACACTTCTTAAGAAAATAATTAAAGTAGTTTTAAAATTATACTAATATTCTTTATTGAAAAATAAAAAAATATTTAATTTATATATAATTAAAAAAATAAGGATAAAAATAAAAAATAAGCTTTTATTTTTTTAAATGACTTTATTTTATACAAAAATTTAATAATAGAATAATTTTATTTTTAATATGAAGGGAGTAATATTTATAACTATGCTTTATATATATATATATAATATAATATAAAATATCTAATTTATTTAATTTTTTATTAAAAGGATTGATCATTCATTTTAGATCAACAAATATAGATCACATGCACTACTAAAGGGAAGCAACACCCGAGACTCCCATGCATCATCGCAATCAAAACTCGGTACAGAACGCAGACTACAAGGCTAAGAGGGACACACTGTCAGCCAACCGTCATGCATGTGACACAGTACCGCCTCTGCATTAGATGTGACAGCAAACCACAAGGTCCGCAACGGGGCGCAAATTCTCATAAGGTAATAAGCGGCGTCTTCACGAATATCGGTTCTAGTCTCGAGTCTCGACTACGGATCTACAAAAATGAATCCGAATAATAATTTGGTTTTTGATTGAGAAAAATTTCTATCAAATTAAATTATTTTCATATAAATATATATGGAATTTTATATATTATATATTAATTTTTTTTTGAATTCTAGTTTTATATTTATATCTTATTCCTTTTTATATTTTTTTTTACAATTGAATTATGATAACATTTTTCATTATCTCTAAAATATATGAAACCAAAAAAAAAAAAAAATTATGTTATTATTATTTACATTATTTTACTTTATACTATTCTTGTAAACGGTTAGCATTTGCCAAGACTAAAAATACAAGCACACAAAATAGTTCCGTTTATATATAATATGACCCATTGAGACGCAGCAGAAGTAATGCTCACGTAACGTAGGCACAATGCATCTAATTCTTATATCGTGCAAGCCACGGCAACAACGACAACAACAACAAATGAGAATAAAAGATGCACCCGATCGAATGATAGAAGGACAAATGAGAAAAAAACCAACCATAGGAGGATAGACTAGAGAGTTCAACGGCACAAAAGATGTCTAGGAAATTTAATCATGAAAATGGTATGTGATAATTATTTGTTTTTGATGTATTAATTTTGATCCTTTTATATGCTCATCATTAAAAATAAAATAAAATATATATATATATATATATATATATATAAAGAGATCATGGCGAGCATCATAGGAGGGTGCCACCTAACTACGAATATATTTACTAGCTTACCTATGCTACTGACTAATGCTGGAAATATTGAAGTCGTGCAATTAATACGCTAAAAAACCACTGACATGTTCTTGGGTGTGATGAAGTTGGAAATACAGGACGATAAGTCATCGACACAATCAAAATACGCACGAAGTGATGATGATGATTTCTTCAAAGAGGAGATGGCCATCGGTGCAACTGTTGATCTTCACAGGACTTGTGAAGTAGAGACAAACATAGAGAAATTTGCTTACGATATGCCTTCATCCAACCTAGGATTAACATAAGAGACACCAAATTATTAACAACAGAATCACGAAGGAAATTATGAAGAAAATATTGGTTACTTCAATCTTAATCTTCATACCCCGTTGGTAGATTTACAAGCTAGAGCTTAGAGGAACGTAACCGGTAAGAGTAGAGTATAAGTAAATTTGAAAGAGCTTGCATAGACCCAAGTTATATCACCCCAAAGGAATTCATACTAAATATAATTGTCCTATTGATCTCATAAGTGTGAATTGATAAACGAAGAGGAATTACCTTAAATATATCCGTATGAATTAGATTCTCCCATAGAGTGAGCCAACTTTAATCTCATAAAAAATATTACATATGACTTATGCTTCTAATTGTTGTTGTATATTTTTCTTGTTGTTTCTACTCCGTCATTTTGTCTACTGAAAGATGTTGACTCAGTAATGTATATATGCTACTATGTAATAAACTAGTATGATAGAAATCACATATAAGATAAATAATATTGTTCTTTTGCAATTGATTTTTGCAATTTATCAAGAAGGCCACTACTTTATGGTATGGTTAAGCTTTAAAGCACATGATATGAAAACATATCAAGTCAACATCTTCTAATAGATTTCCATTAACAATGTAACAACACTTGACTAGAGCTCTTACTGCAAAAAGAAAAAAAAAGGTTATGAATTTTTGTGTGAGAGAATGGACATATACTTGAATTCTGCTTAATATCCACAAAAATATGTTGAATTGGTAATGTATATATGTTACTATGTAGTAAACTGTTATGATTGAAACCACATCTACTATAAATAAGTTAGCTCTTTCATAGCCAATTTCTGCGATTTATAAAGAAGAACAGGACTTAATAGCATACTTCAACTTTAAAGAACATGTTAGTGGAGTCATTGACAAATATCAATATCAAGTAGTGTTCTCTAAAAATAAAAATGGTGAATGTATTGAAAATCTGGTAAGAGTTATATAATCTAGTAGTTTATCAATTGCTACAAAAATTATATGTTGAGTTATCTTCTTTTCATTAGGAAAGAGCTTAATAAGCTATATTAAAGAAAAACAAAGTACAAAGGATCCTCACATGGTGCAAAAGTATAAGTCCAAGCCTAGGAAACTTAACCTCCCATAGAAGTACAATATAAGTTATACCGATTGTTGTGTCTGTTTGATGATACAAGTGGAAACGTTTATTGGAAAGCCTAAAGAATGGAAGGGTTCATAAAAGAAAAAAATGTGTATGTACAAAATCTCACTATTATATATAATACGCATTTTTAATGATTTTTTTATAACACAATATGTGAGGCTTTTCTCTCTTGTAGATTTCAGTCATCAATAAATTAAGAGTTAGTTATTGTGAAAAGATCATATTTCACGAAGAGAATCAAAAGAAAGAATGAATCAATAATAAAGTTCACATGTATACAAACTTAAGGGACCTTTTGTGTGTGTGTGTGTGTGTATAAGTGTTGAAGTCCATGTTTGTATATACTCTTTTTGTTAAAAGATTGAAAGTGATTCTAAATCCTTGTTAGTTTGTATCTACTCTTTTTGTTAATATTGTTGTTGACTTTAAATCCCTATTAGTTTTTATATAACATTTTACTTAAAAATGTTAGTTTATAGATATATTCTCTTTATTATTTTTGGTACTTTATCTTTTCTAATAAACATACTTCTTAGTGTTGATAAAAGGAAATGCAAGGATATATATGGAGTCATGAAGGAAAGGCATTGACCTAAAGAAGCATAAACATTGTTGCTTTATGCAAAACCCTCACAAACGAGAAATATATATCAATTAAAATAACTCAAAATATAAAAGAAATTTTTAATTTTTATGGTTATAAATGTTGGATTATGGAGTAAATGTTTATTTAAAAAAAAACATAAATTTGAGAATTAGTTACATAATGGGTGTTGGCTTAATATATAGTAGAGATAGTACATAATTTTGACATATGGAAAACCAAGGAAAATAAAACAAAGCAAAAACATAAGTAGAAAGGGTAGACACCATGGTCATGAAGGATAGAAATCATAGTTATGAAGGACATACATCAGGGGTAATAGAGCATGAACATCATTCTAACACTTCCAAGGATAGACATCATGGCCGTGAAGGATAAACATTATGGTTGTAAAGGATGTGCATCTTTTTTTTTAAATAAATAAATAAATGCATATAAGTTAAAAAAAATACATAGTTAACTTTTGAGATTCAAATGAAAATGAAGAGACACCAAGAAAGAATTAATGATAGTGGTGACAAACTATACCCCACCCAACAATTCTATCTTTGTGATATAAAAGCCATATGATATCTTTATTATAAAGTATTATCATCTCCATTAATATAAAAAAACTAGAGCAAGTAAAAATTATAGAACTTTAAGAAATGGAGAAAATGGTTTGACCACACGGGAATGACAGAAATGCAAAACTGAAAAGGCTAGCTCTAGGAGATACTGGCTTCCAAGCAAATGTAATGAGGGTTGTCCAAGAATGTTAACAACTTTTGGAGCAACTAAGAAACTTCAATGATATTTCACAACAATCACCATATCCATAACCGCTATAAAATGTACTTCTAGATGTCCTACCTGGGTTTAAACCATTCCCCCACCATAGGCTTTAAAATGTAGAAGAGATACCCTTACTATTGCTAGAAAAGAGTGAAACCTCTCCACCACTGCCAGAAGATTTAGATAACGAGGATGAAGGGAAGTAGAAGGAGGATGAATAAAATGATTGAGAGGAGAAAAATTATGGTTTTTTTATCCTCTTCAAATGAAAAACAATGTGATTTCAACCTCCTTAATAAAGTGAGACGTGCACTTAAGTCTGAGACTAAGGAAGACTTAACTAATTAGGTTAAAAACATGGTGTATTCTTCCTTAACTTCTTCATCTCCTTTATCTACTCCATCTAATGAAGAAGAAAATGTTTGAATTCTTTATTTGTAGTTATATTTTGTAATTTTTCCTATTATATTTTGTGATCCTTTTGTTCTGATATCTCATCGTGTAATAATGATAAACCTTTATTTTGAAATGTTTTATGTAACCAGTAGTATCTTTTTAGAATCTAAAGTTATGTGCTTTATTTTACAATATAATGTTATTTAATCAATGCTTTACTTTGTGTGCATAATGATTAATTCTATAATATAATGATATTTGAATATTCTTATAATGAGTGAAAATAATATGAGCCAGGAAATATTATATTGGTGAAATGTTTATTAGAATATAATGTGCTTTATTGAGATGTTTATAATAGAGGCGGTCACGACTCTGTTGTGTTTTAATTAAGTGCCAAAAAATTTTGGCACTATAAGGTAACACTCTTAAGACTCAAAAACTATACTCTCGTGATGGATATAAAATCTGCACAACTATCATAAAATATTATGAAAATCAACATAAAGGGAAAATATGTCTTGAAACATTATAGAAAATGGTGTGCAAAAAAGGCCAACAAGGATAATTTTGTCCTTTTATATTAATAAAATCAACTGATGTGTTGATGCACATGGGGACCATGGATAATAAAGATAATGGTGATCATATATCAACAACAATTATCATAAATAGCAGTTTTCCCTAACTTACTAATAGAAGTAAAATACTTACAAATTTTTAAAGCGAACATAATCATTGTTTCTTTTCAAAAGATGGATGTAGAGAAAACCTAGACTCTCGTCCTTCCTATGGAACGCTAGAAGAGGTTCTTCACATCAATAAATTACAAACCATCAAAAAAAGAGTTTACCTATTAAGCCCATCCATGAGATAATTGTTTGAGTAGAACATGATAGACATGATATGGTCATCAACAATGGTGTAAAAGATATAGACAATGTGCCATTAGGGGAAATTATACAGTCAGAGACTAAAGTGCCTATTGGTTAAGGTCACATACACATGGAACACAAGAAGATTCTGGTCTAGTCATAGGGAAATCTTAGAGGATTAGGTTCTATAGAATTAGAGCCATGTTTCTTTAACTTTGATTCTATACGAGGCTCTAATAATTCTCACTGGGCTTTGTCATGGTTGATATGTCCCCCCCAAACTTGAGAAGGAGGCACAATGTTGGTAGCACACATTCCTATGGTATATATTTATTGGCTTCACTTGCTATGTGTAGATCTAGTAGTTTGTTTGATCTTAATGGTCCTGTATTGATGTACCACAATTCTCTCCTATGAAGATGGCTACTACCTTTTCTAATTATGCACATAATAGGATTGCCTATAATTTCCTAACCAATCATATTAGTCGATCATGGGCACTCCTATGGTGATGAAACAGTGTCACTCATGCTTTGGTTTTTTATCCATAGGAGTTTCAATATGTGCACACCTAAATTAGGGTCCCAACCTTGTCATTACAATTGTGGTCTCTAAAAACTCTATGTAGGATCACAAGTTTGGTTAACTTGTTGGTATGGATGGGGTAAATGGTAGTAGAGATAGGGTATCATATGCTAAGTTTATGGTGGAAGCACGTGTGGTTTGGACTTTACCAGAATTTTTCATGATCAAGTTATTATTTGGTGAGCTTTAAGTAGGGTGTAGTGTATAAGAAGAGGCCATAGTTTTATTTGTAATTCAAGATGATGGGTCAGCTTATCGGATAATGTAATGCAAAAAAAAATAAATTATAATCCACCACCAAAAAAATGGGATATGGTTAGGAATGGTTAACTACAACACAACACACCACAATAGCCTAACACTTTGAATGGTAAGATAAGAAACCATGTAATGTTAGCCCTTTTCTCCCCCATCAGAGTTAACTTATCCCCCTTAAAGTTAACATATTATAGCTAGTGGGAAGCTAGCAATACATTGGGATCTAAATGATGAGGTTTTAATTCATGAGCATGATCATATGCCTTGGTGAAGAGTTACTCATGATAGGAAAGTACTAGAGGACTAGGGGAGGAGTGGTCTTACCATCCACTTCTCATGATATTGGGGTGCTGGAATACTAGGGGGTTGAATGACCCTTAAAAGAGTAAAGAAGTTAGATAATGTATTAGGGAGAATAAAATAGACATGGTAGGTTTAGTAGAGACTTGAATTAAAGAAAATAAGGTAGAAAATTTTTAGAATTTATTATTGTCGAGCTAATAATGGGTGAGTAATTATCAACACCATTATAGTGGTTGGGTGTGGCTTGGCTAGATCGGTTCTCATTAACATATAGAAGTGGACAGTTGCTGTGATCAAGGGGTATACATAAAATTGTTCAATGCATCTTGATATTTTCTTTGTTATGTTATGATTTCTTATGCACTAAATACTAAGGTTTAACAAAGAATATTATGGTGGTGGCTAACCCAAAATCAAATACATTAGCAACCTGGCTTATTTTAGGGGATTTCAATATTATTTTGCATGCCTCGGAGAAAGCCCACGATCACATGCATTAAAATAATATGAAGGTTTTTTAGCAACGTGTGCATGAGTTAAAAATTAATGATATTTAGTATACAAGTGTGAAACTCACTTGGTATAATAAGATAAGGCTTTATGTAAACTAGACTAGGTACTTTGTAACCATAAGTGAATGGATATATTTGGAGGGTCAAGGGCTCACTTTTACCCCCTCTTGTATCTAAACATGCATCAATGGTAGTTATTCCTACTCTTAGAATAAATACAGGATGATATTTTCCCACTTATTTTGTAATTTTGTTGGTAGGAACACTAGAAGATCCAAACCAAAGATCATTAACACATGACTTAAGGATTTAAAATAGCTAAATCAATAGAAATATAGAGGGATTTCTTATAAAGTGTAACATGTGAAGGAATAATTAGTGAATATAACAATTCTCCTTAGTGATAACCCCATTCGTCTTAGCTTCATTATTAAGGAAAAGGATTTCCCTAAGAATTTTTAACACTTTTCAAAATGTGAAGGGTGCTTCCATGCAAACTAAATCATGGTAATTAGAGATGAACATAGAAAACTTAGAGAAGACTAGAAGGAATTTTTTTTACATTTCTCTCATTCTCATATGAATATGCAAGGAAGAATAACTACTACTGTAGGTAATGTGTTGAGGGAAATTTTGAAAGACAACCCCCTTTCCTAGATCGAGCAAAATGTTCTTTGCTTTACTTAGTCACAAAGGAGGATGTTAAACTTCTCTATTTAGTATAGGCAATAGTAAGTCTCTTGGGATAGGTAGGTATCATACTTATTTAATCAAGAGTACATAGAACTTGACAAGCATTTATCTCTGGCTCGACACTAGAGAGTTTTTTTTTTCCTCACTGGCTAGATGCTACAAGTGTTGAATAACACATATTTAAATTTATACCCAAAGGTTCCTAATGCTAAAATGGTGGGAGATTTTTGGCTCATTGATTATTGTAACATTGTATATTAGGTGATAACTAAGTTGCTAGCTAATTAGCTCCAACCTCGCTTATCCCACATTGATGGAGAGGCTCGAGTTGCATTTATAAATGACCATCATATAGTAGATAATAGTTTAACGGTAATAGAACTAGTGCATGGTTATAATAACAAAAACTTCTTGCCCCAATGCATGGTCAAGTTAGATATGAATAAGCCCTATGATTTAATAATTTAGCAATTCATAGAGGATATCCTTATTGTTTTAAATTTTCCTAGCCTTTTTATTAGACTTATAATGATGTGTAGTACCACAATTACATACTACTTGGTTCTTAATAGAGTATTCACCTCTGATCAAGGTGTTAAAGGGATTTTCACAAATTAACCTCATATTGCCTTATTGTTTGTGCTTGTTATGGAGTATTTGAATCGATTGCTTACTAATATTTGGCACAATCCTAATTTCAAACCACGTCCCAAATGTAAAAGAGTCTAATTAATCTCTTTACCTTTTGTAGATGATTTTATTTTTTCTTTTTTTGAGGGGATATTTCTTCTATTATGGTGCTCCATAATACTTTCTCTACATTCTCAAATATATCTACCCTTTGTTTAATTGCTAGAAAAATTGTGATCTATTATGAGATTAATGTAGTAAATGACACTAGGAAGTAGGTTTCCCAATGAATATACATTCCTAAGGGTTCCTTTCTTGTGAGTTTTTTGGGTCTTCCTCTTGCTAGAGGAAATATCAAAGTTGCAGAGTACCAATCTACGTTAGGAAAACTCATGGCTATAATTACATCTTGGTAGAGTTAGATTTTGAGCTATGTAGCTAGATTCCAATCAATTCACTATGTCTTATATGACATGCAAATATATTGGATCCATACCATTGAATTAGTGTATTGAATGTTCTTATGGACTAGAAACTATTTAAACATAAGGAAAAACCCTATTTCTTTGAAGCTTGTATGTAAATATAAATAAGAAGGGGTGCAGAGGTTAATGTGGGATGCTTGTTTAGGATAATACACCAATTTCAGCAACTCATTCAGTCTACTAACCAACAAGAGTATTTTACGCATGGAGCATATAGTTTCACAAAGGTATACAAGGTATTGTGGCCCCAAAGATGACCCAGTGGGGGTGGTGGAAGTTTGTTTGGAACCCCATTACCTTACTATGTTGGCATATCCACTTGTAGTTTCTTGCTCATCATCCACTATTTACCAGATATAAGAAGGTGAGACTAGGAATGATAGTTGAACAAAGATGCATTCTATATATAAGGGAATATGAGTTGATACCACACCTATTTTTTTACATGTTCTTTATCCTAAAAATTACAGGGAGATTTGATATGTGGTTTTATTTGTACTCATCGTACAAGTGATATAAATTAGTTATTTCAATGGCTTCAAGGGAGAGACAGAGGGCCAAGCATCAGAGCTATGATGTTATAATACATGCTATTAATAATATCCTACCATCTATGGTTAGAGCATAATCAACCCATATGTCATAGGAAAAGCAACAATCCAACACACCTCAAATAAGTCATTGTGAAGGAGTTGATGAGACATATTGAGAGTAAAAAACATTGTAAATCCTATAATAAGCTAGAGAGTAGTGTATCTAGAGTTTAGATAGAGAAGTATAGGTGTCAGGTGATGTGTCTTTTGAGATATGTACTTTAATTTGTTTAAGAAATAAGAATTTTATTCACTTACCAAAAAACTAATAAAATCAGTGGTGTGCAACCTCTAAGCACATTCCTAATGCATAGAGAATAATTGTGTGCAACTACAAATCAATTAATAAAATCAAAACAACTGAAATAATGATATCATCTAAGAAATTTGAAAACATATAACGATATCAATAAAAAATCACATAGTTTCAAAAAAAATGTGTTAAAAATATAAATTATCTATAAAAAAACATAATAAAATATGCATCATTTAAAATTAAATCTACTCAACTTAACTAAATCCAAGGATGAAACACTATTAAATGAATGTGCAAGATATCTAACAAGTTGATTGGTCATTTCTTTGACTATATCCTACAAAACTACTTTTAATTGCATCAACGCTGCTAATTCTTTCCTCTGTCTATTTATAAAATTTCCTTATTCACTCACAATTTTTGGTTGAATGATCCTTCCATATTTCATCTTGTATCTCAAAGGATTCATAATAACATTATCTTCTGTTCCAGTTTCTTTATCATCTATCAAACCTTGAATACCAAGTTTTTTGAAATTGAATCATTTAACACCTTATAAGTTGCCTCACATAATTTTTGTGTGTGGTGGTGTTAAAATCACTAGATGAAACTACACTAATAAATTTCATAATAATTTGAATTCTTTATATGCAAGAACATTCAATCTTTGAGGAAGAAGATGTTTTAAGATCAATCTGCCTATTCCTTGTCAATTCTTTTTGTCCATCTCTTCAAAGTATATTGATCTTAATTTTTTTCTACATAGTTTATATTTAAAATATGTAGAGATTAATAATACAATATCCCAACATCATGAAACATATGCACACTACCCCAAAAAGGAGTTTTAATAATGGTTATTTTATAGTTTTAATAACGGTTTTAAACCGTTATTAAAATGCCCGTTATTAAATATTTAATAACGGTTCATAACCGTTATCAAAAATATAAAAAACCCGCCAATATGAGCATAAACTGTATGTTTAATAACGGTTTTTCTTAAAAATCGTTGTTAAAAAGAGGGTTTTAATAACGGTTTCTACAAAAACCGTTGTTAAAACATTATCCAATTAGACTTTCTGACATTATTTAGGCATTTATTAAACCCTAATACGTATTAAATGAGCATAAATTTGAGATTAAATATACATTTTTAATAACGGTTCTTATGAAAACCATTATTAAAACCTATGTTTTAATAACGGTTTTCATAAGAACCGTTATTAAAACTATAGTTTTTTTTAAAGTTTCTGCAGTTTTGTTCCTGCCCACATACACAGTTGTATGTTCAAATAATTACCAAATCTGCATTGTAAAACAACATCAATTCATAACAAATCTGCAATCACACCATAATTTCAATCAATCCCTAGTTAATATGCATGTCTTAATACATCAGACATATATACTCAAGAATCTAAATTAGTAGGCATACCACAACTTGGTAGCTCTATACCCCAAAGTAAAATGTCCATAAATCTAGCCTAGAAGACTTAAAGACATAGACAAAATACAAACCTGAACATGCATGTAGAATATATAAATCTCTACCTAATACCGAATGAATGAGTTCACGTGCTTGGCCCATTGGTCTCTCACTTCATCAATTTCTTCAATATTGTATTGCTGGCCTTGTGCATAATCATCGGTGAAAAACTACAATGCCCAAGTTTTGATTAATATATAGTTAGCACTTACGTCAAGTACCAAACATATATGTCATGATTCATTAATGGAAAAATATCGAAAAGAAAACATACATGGCTTGGATCTTTGTTGACCAATCTATTTTGGACTATCAGATCCATTGCTCTACATACATAGTATCCACAATCATTATCGTTTTGCTGTTGTGGACACTGTCAAATGAATTCAGTTAGCTCTCTAACTATTAGATATTAATTTTAATTAAAATAAAATACGAAATAGTTATCTTCCTACTTACTATGGCAGGCTCGTATTGAACATTCTTTGGGTCTGGGACACCATTCCCACCTCTCTTTTGATACGCTGTCCGTAGTACCCTAATAAATAGAGTTGGATACATAATATTGTAAGTACGCATATATACCTCAAATAATGAAAGTTAGGCGAATATATGTATAAATAAGCTAATGAAGTAAGAAGTGAAAAGTATACTAACATGTCGATAAATTCCTTCCCACCACGACGAGCGACTTCAAAAGGCACATCATAGGTTCGAAGGGAATCAAACATATAGAATTTATTAAGATCAGGTCGGACGGCGTACAAAACCCAATGTTCAGTTGCGAGGTGATGAATGAGATAGATTGTTGTGTCCCTCAATCAAAATGCGATCCGCTAAATATATGTACAACTACCAAATGTACCTACAACACACAATAGCCACAAATATAGCATTACACCACATTCGATCACAACTACAACAACACAACAACTACAACAAACAAAGATAGCTAAAAAACTAATACACAATTCATAATAGTCACACAACTAACAACCACAATATCATTAATGATACGCATAACTAAAACACTCAAATAAATAAACTCAATAAAAAGTACAATATAATAACTACCATACATTAATTACTAACAACAACATCTCATGAACATACCAACAGAAAGCATCCAATGCACAATCATAGACTAACGCATCAATGCAACGCCAAGCAGTACCATGTACAAGACAATCAATCAAATGTGACCATCATATAATACTACCGAAGCTATGTAGTTGGGACAATGAAAGCATTTTCCATATAGTAGCTACAAACTATGATGATATGTTAATATCTATTAAACATAAGAGGTCATAAATTCCAATTGTACAAGTTAAGAGTACTATCTCAAATGAAATATACTTACGTGACTTAGACAACGACACTCATGGTTGACATCCATTTCTGATTATAAATGTCGTTATGTCAGCCGTCGATACCATGTAAGTAGCATGTCCTCCCAACATACTCAGGACGACAATCAATGAAAATATAATTGTCCTGAGGTAGTTTTGGGCATAAAAATATAATAAAGCTATGCTGGTGGAGGTTGCTTGCTGATTGAGAAGATCCTTTTATGGGCAACTAATTTTTCAGATTTAGCTCTCTTTCTTTAGAGAGCTATTTTGTGTTGCTCCTTTGCTAGTACATCTCTTGGTTTTACTAGTAGAAGCAGTCTTCTTTTTTGATTCCTTAATTGATAATATTAAACAAAATATATATTCAGCATATAAATATATATATGAAAAAGGTATGAATAGTGTAACTACTAAACAAGGTCTAATGAAGATGTTAAATGTCAATACCTCTTTAGTAGTGAGACGTATTTGATCCGCAGGCCAAGCCACGAAGCTTCCATGAGCTTCTAGTACTGTGGTTGCCTCATCGCCCTCTTTATAATAAGGCAAGTGTGCACTACCAATGATTGGAGTGACAATATTCATCGGCCTTGTATTTAGGGCTAAATTGTACCTGTGGATTGTTTGCGTTTCGGTACTGTGACTGATGCAGACCCTTCCTTTCGCCAAAATTGTTGAAAGGTCATTTGCTAATAAGTCATATTTATGCAAACCCTAAACAAAAATATTACACATTATTAATAATTTATTACACCGAATACATTTAATAACAATTCATAGTTTATAATGCTTACCTTGGGAAGAGTAGAAAGACGTACATCAGCTTCACAACTATCTCTGACGCTATTTACATTAGGTATGTGAAACTAATCATGGTCTACTGAATCAGATGGCTTATACCCTTGAGATTTAATAAATGACAACTATTGCTCCATTGTTGCCATCCGTTCAAATGCCACGTTCAATTTTTGGGTGAGGATGGCGACTTTCTCATTAGTGCTACGAGAACCACAAGATTGACCACATATGCTCGTTCTCGTAACACCCAATCCAAGGCCCCTGTGTCTTCCAGGGTGTTCTACAATTCCTGTAGCCTGGGACACAATGTTATATTGGTCCACCTCCTCACCATCTGACGTTTCAAGTTCGTCCTGTAATGTATATAATATATGTAAATTTAACTTATAGGAATAAGCATAATATAATAGTTTTCTAAAAGAAAACTAAGTAGCGTTCTAGATATCTACAAACTTACATTTTTTTTGGCTGCAACATCAACATATTCATTAACATATCCATCTCTTGTTGCTCTAGCCTTCTTCCATAATTTACCAATATTGATGGACGAGGTACATGGGTCCAAGTCTTGGGCTAGGAGCTACAAATCAAAAAATATTCTTAATTAAGAATATTATTATAAAATTCGACATTTACATGTAAATAGATAATCACAAAATGCATACCAACTCCTCTTCAAGGCCCGCATAGCCTTTGTGAGCTATATTATGCCAGTATTTATTTTGCTTCGCAATCTCTTTATTTTGGGTACTTTTTTCCTATGTGACCAAAACATAATGACATGGTTATTTCAATATTAAGCATAATACTGGGATTGATACAAAAAAGTTTAATTGTTATCTAACAAGTATCTTAAAATCCCCCGTAAGACGATAAACAATGAATTGGTTCCAACTTTCTTGATCGATGAAACCGTATCGTTTGGGTGGGTTCTGTCATAGAGAACCATCCCTCTTTCTATACATTTTTCTACGAGATAAATATGACCTAAAGGTTCTTAGACGCTCCCCACAATGTCTAAGAAGCTTCCTACTCTCTTGGACAATGACCACTCTCTGCAAAATAAGATACGTAGATATATACTGATGTTAATGTAATAAAATTAATAACATTTGACATACAAAAATGATTACATAAAATAGCATATTTACCGTGATTTCCTGCCAAATATGCTCCTTATGACCCTTTGGAACCTGCTTCCAATTATTATAGGAGATAGGAACATGGTTACGGGTCACAAGTGAAATGTAAGTCAAGAACATATCTGCGTAAGGGCCGATGGGAAGATTGTAAGTATTCCATCCCAACACATTTCCTATACCTTATTGCTAGTCTCCTATACTTATTAATGAACATGTGTGTGTGTGTGTGTATATATATATATATATATATATATAGTTTTTATGAATGAAAATGTATATAATTCTACACTCACATTCATATTATATATATATGTAAAGGTCTTGGCCAACACATGCATTTGTTAATATATAACAATAACGCAACAAATTCAATAACAAACAACAAAATTTTCAGCCAACACATTCAAAAACACAATTTCGAACGACAAACCGCAATCTTTCAATAACAAACAAACGAAACCCTGTAGCAACATGCATGCATTTATATATATAAGTAGATAAAACGTTATGAGAGGAAGAACAAATACATACATAAAGTGAGCTAGCTACAAACACGATGGCAAGAAAGTTGAGAGAGGCAAGGGCTTTAAACACAACGGAGGATGAAGGTGCAAGTGCTGGCTAGCTAGCTTCGGAACAATGACAACACGCACATGCAGAGCCGACAATGGCAGAGGCGTGGTGGAGAGTTGGCGGTGTGAGGGTTTCCCTTACTTGAGAGGAGCCGGAGTGGTGGTGCATGGTAGGGTGGTGCGAGGGTTTGCAAGGAGACGGAGAGCAAGAGAACGAAGATGCAGAGAGTCTGAAACTTTTGGCACGAAATAGAACTGAACGAAATAAAAGTTTGATTTTGGAGTTTTAATAACGGTTCTTGAGAGAACCGTTATTAAAAAGAGGATTTAATAACAATTCTTCTAGGGACCGTTATTAAAACATTCGGCCTTTTGACAACGGTTCTAATATGAACCGTTATTAAAACCTCTTTTAATAACGGTTTAAATAAAACCGTTATTAAAACATCCGTACAAATTTTAACGTTGCCCTTTTAATAACGGTTTTGAGCTAGAACCGTTATCAAAACTCTCCCGCCCATTAATTTTCACGCATTTGACAACGGTTTTCGAACCACCATTATTATTGTTCCGTTATTATTTTCCGTTTTCGTAGTTGTTGTACACGCATAATACTTTAAGGGATATTTTCTAAAACTTCATTATATGGTAAATACTATCAACTACTAATCTCTAAATATAATATTTTCTGAAGAAATTTGTTGATTTGATAAATTTTTGATGACACACAATAAACTTCTTAGATTAATACTAAAATAATATATAAATCTTAACAATGTATACATCCCTATCATGTGCCAACAACTTAACATTTTCTAAATCTATATCTAGATCACCTTGCCACTAAAGGAAATCATCCTTATTCTCTTTCCTTCTAAATATTCAACAATTTGATCAAACTAGCTTCAAAATTCATAAATATTGCTAGGTTTTTCCATCCATTTAGAAACTAAATTATTTTTCATATCACTCTTTTAAGATGAAAGGATTTCCTAAAAAAAAGTTAATTTTTTTTGACGCCACTCTTCCTTGATATTATAAAATCTTTTAGGCCAAGGATTATCATGACACTTGTACTTAGTCAACAAGCTACAAATACAGTACATAAATGTATTTAGATGGTACATAAAAAAATTACCTTACCAAACTACAAAAAAGTTCTAAATCAACAAAACATATAAAATACACTTACATTTTTTAATAGGAGTTGAGTTTTGTTTTGTTCTCACAATACTTTGCAGTTTAATTAAATAAATCAACAAAACCATATTTGCTTATAAAAAAAATTAACTTGTTTTTTTTTAAATATTTTTTCATATGTAAAGCATACAACCTGTGTTTGGATTAAAGGAAAACTTCTCATAGTGTAGTAGTCATGTCATTGCATTGATGTATCATTATAGTCTTTCACTAATTTTTCATTAGTACATCTCAAAAATGAACTAAAACACAAAATAAAAGATTTTATTCTTTCATTCAACAAAAACCTACATCTAAACATGATATTCTTACAATGATGGTTCATTCCCACAAGTGGCGTATAAATTATACCATTAGCTATATCAAATTTGTTAGTCCTAATGTAGTATCATAAACCAATAAATCCCCACATAATTCATAGTCATATTTTATTCTTCCATTCCTCCAAAAGAAACTATAAGGTCTGTCATCATCAAATTCAAAATAAAAATAAAAATCTTCTTCATTTAGATTCCTTGCCTTGAATATCCTAATCAGTGTGTTTTAATTAGTTCCTCAAAACTTTTAGTTATGGAAATACATAACTTGTTATATACATCACTATCACTAAATCCCAAATAAGGAGACATGCTTACCGCCTTCCTCAATGCCCTTAATAAAGAGGATACCATTGTCCTTCGTATTTTGTATAACACCCAAATGCTCATTGTAAATTTCTTGTTAGAACTCAAATGATGCACATTACTTGGGCCACACAACTCATGATTAAGTTCCAACAAGTGTTGAGTAACAATCTATTCCACCATATGTATTACTATTAAACCAAATCATAACTCCTACACCTTTAACTTTAGTAAATTTCTTACTAGCTTTAAAACAAACATATTTCTTCATCAAAAGATCACCAATAAACCTAATTCTTTGTTTATGCTTCCTCGCACTAAAACCCATATGGAATACGTAGTCATTACACAAGTTATAAACATTTTATTTAGAATGGACATGTAATCCAACCAACTCTGAAGTATCAACCTTTCTGACAAAAACTTCTAGTCAAAATTTGTCATTAATAAATATCACTTATACACACTAAACAAAAAGGTTTCACTTATAATAAGATATGCACCATATTATAAGAGGACATTACATACACTAGAGTAAGAAAGACATAATCATTAAGAACAACATTAACTATAAAAATGACAAGAAAAATATCAGAGGATTTCTCCTTCCAAGTACTTTCTTATGCCATAAAAATAGTGTATACTATATCAATAAACTCACACTTCTTTTCTTTGTCCATAACCTTCAAATTCAATCATTATTTTTAATTAAAAAAAGCTATTAAGAATGAAAACAAAAACAAAAACAAAACTAAGTTACAAAGAAAACACCTATCCATTTCTCTTTTGAATTACTTTGATTTTCCATACCCATGGTGCCAACTACCTAAAAAACCAATGACAACAACCATTCTTCCATTCAAAAATTTCAAAGTAGAAATCAATAGAATTTAAATTAGTTTTTTCAATATTAATTCAAAGAAGAATTGATTAAATTAGGTATCAAGCTTGTTTTTGAAAGATAAAAAAATGAGGATAAGTAAATTAACTAAGCATGATTATCTAGGAGTAGAAGAAATTTGGGTTAAGACAACAACAACTATTAGTTAGAAATGACTAATAATTTATGGGAGCATATTTTATCATCACTTAGCCACCTTAGCTTCTTTATGTTTTTTTCCTGATATGGCACCTTAGGTGCACCTTGAAATTTGTACTCGAGAGCATAATATGATTTATGCACTACATCTGAACCAAATTAAGAAGATGGTAACTTTCATTTATGAACCAATGCAATATATGTGTTGTGCTAGTGAAGTAAACATGAAATATGCATAAAATGTATCTACACCAACGTATATATCTTTATATAATAGAAGCAAGGATGAGAAATAAAACTCTGTGTGAGCATAACTAGGACATCAATTTATAATTTAGAAGATCTATCTATAATTTACTCTTGTTTAAGGATGCATTGTCATTCATTGATAGTTAATAAAATTGAAAAGTAAAGATATCTCTTAGTACATTAGGATAATTACACCCCACTATATATTTAGAATAAGAATGTCAGAAGGTTCAAAACTCAAGCCCAAACAAGATTGCAAATCTTGCTCACCCCCAATCCGAGTGAACATAATATGGTTTACACGGTAAACTAAATCAAACCAAATTATAATTTTATGATTTGTCTTGGTTTAAGGTTTTTATACATATGGTTTCGTTTAGAATTGTTAAAAACGATTTGATTACAATTTGAGAAATTCAATTATAATTTATAAACTGCAAATCAAGTGGGATATCATTTGGTATAATCCTAGCTATCTACTATATTGTAAGTATATGTATTAAAAATGAATAATTCACCATAATGATATTTTCTCTTATATCTCTCAAAGTATTTATGTTTAATTTTTTTATTGTTATCATATTTACATTAATTAGAAAGTTGCTTAAAAATAACATGAGTTGAGTGTTACTTGAATTGTGTTTATGTTTTATTTTCCTTACAATAGCAAATATGATTTATATATAAGTGATATTTATGTATATATAGTCGTATCTCCATAAATACATTGTATGTTATGTTTTATTTAAAAATGATATATTTTTAATTACAATTTAGCATCAATTTAAAATTAGTTCAAGTTTTCACAAGAATTCACAAGTTATTTTAAGTTGAGTAATTAATTTTTTTATATTTAAAACCCAAAAACCATTGACCAAACAACATCACACTATAAACCGCTAATATGGTTTGATTTAGATCATTTAAAAAATTGTATGGTTTGGTTTGACATTTTTTCAAACTATAAAAATATGGTTTAGTTCAGTTTAAGGCCGAAACTAGACCAAACCAAACTATTTTTTACCCTAATCATATATATATCCTCTTGAATTGAAAGTTATGAACCGGCTAAGATATGACTAACTAGAACGCAAAGTAGAACAAAACCTCTCGAGATATATTTACAGCACCGACATCCTCCAACAAAAAAAATGGCATTTTTTTTTTCACTTCAATTTCATATCACATCCTAGTGGACAAAACAAACTATGTGACAACAATTTTGCCTCAAGGCTCCGTCGAGCCTCTCAAAAAATAGAAGGCAAACAAGGAAGGAATAAGGATAAAGGAAAAAAGACCACATTTTGTTACATCTTCTCGATCATTTGTTGGTTCCCGAAAACTCAAACGGCTCCAAGTCACGGTGGAATGCTAATTTGCCCACATTTTGTTCTTAAGCTCTGATAATTCTAATATAATCTTAGTTTCGGTGAAAAGTTAAATTTCCTTATTGCATTGGTACATATCTCTCTGCGCATGTTGCTTTTTGTGCCTACATATGCAGCTGAGAATGATAATGGATGTCCCACAGAAGCGCATGTGTACGGCGTACCTTACATTTTCAAGGGTACTCTGCGTGGGGGTACTTACTACTCCGATACAGACTTGCAATTTGTGACAAACGAGTTTGTTGGACTTATATTATTCGGCTGGCATTTGCTCATTCAATTGTGCTAGCTTATTCTCATATGGGTTGCGTTCGGCTCTTTATGGTTCTTGGAAAGGAAAGAAATGGAAAACAAAATAAGAAGTCCAAATTATCCTCAAATATTTGTGAGCAATTAAATAGATTAACTTCAATATTTTTATTCCTTACATTTTTCTATTTTATTTTCGTAGGTAAACTCCCGAATAGAGAAAAACTTTCTAAGAATCAAATAAAAGCCTTAACTCTTAATAGTAATGAGATTTCTTGCCCTATGCTTCTTCATTTTTGAAGGTTATTGCCTTTCAAAACTATGGCCAGCAGTCAATATAAGCTGATTGCTCACAATAACGACAATGATAGATAGCGTGAATAATCAAAGATGGCGGTTCCTTTTTCTCAAGACACGGGAAATAAAATCTAAAAAGAAAAAAAAAATGTGGTATTAATCCCGATCCCATGCATCCTATAAATCCATCATGTACGTTCATACATCAATAAACATTCATCGCTCTTGATTATTCGATTAATTGGCATTCATGTATTACTTTTGGTTTAGATACATTGGAGCTTTCGTAGTTTAATGTTAAGAGTTAAGCTCATGCATGTGGTGGGTTTATCGAAGGTTATTGATAAGTATGGATGGCAATGGGTTTCGGATTCGATCCAGACCCGTTAGACCCGCCTCATTTTTAGCGGGTTTGGGTCCATGATTTTTGGATCTGACTGGTCTGGATCGGGTTTGGATCCATATATACCTTACCCGACCCACCAGACTCGTTTAATATACATATGTGTGTGTGTGTCTATATATATATATATAAATACATACTAATATTATATTTTTCATTATTGTCTTAATTTTATAACCCGCCAGACCCGTTTAATATACATATGTGTGTGTGTCTGTTTATATATATATATGTGTGTGTGTGTGTGTGTGTGTATAAATACATACTAATATTATGTTTGTCATTATTGTCTTAATTTTATATAAGCTCCTTATTCATTTTTTATAAATTTTATTTTTGTATACTTGCTTTATAAACAATATATATAACATTGTATTCTGAAAGCTAGGGATATGAATGGGGCGGATTTTACCCAAAACACTATGGATTCTGTCAAACGGATATGGATAAATAAATATGGATGATGAAAAAAAAATACCCGTCGGGTTCGAGTACGGATACGGGTATAGGATATCCATACCCGTACCCATAACCATACCCGTATCCATATCCATACCCGTTTACATGATATATAATTACCTTTTTACCCTTAATTTTAAAATAAATATAGTATAAATTAAAGTTAGAATTATCATTTAACTTAACTCTAAATGGTTTTATCTGTCGGGTGATGGATTTATCTATCGGATAATATCCATTAACGGGTAAATGGATAATCCGTCGAGTAACGGATATCCAACGGATACAGATATAGATATATTAGTGAATATGGATTCGGGTACGGGTACGGAATTTCTTATCGGATACGGATACGGATACGGATATAAGTATACCCGCCCCAAACCCGCCCCATTTACATCCCTACTAAAAGCATTAAAACACCATTTGAAAAGTTAATATAACTATTTTAATATATTTATTTTTTCACTTAGATTTATTTTTTCACTTAGATGATTGTTTTTAACAAAAAAAAATACATATTAAGTTATATAAAACATAAACGTATTTGTATTAGCATAGATTATTAATTATTTTTAAAAAAAATAATCCGACCCATTTAGGATCCGTTTACCCGTTAGACCTGATGGATCTGGATCTGGGTCTAAACTTTTAAGATCCGACGGGTCTGGGTTGGATCTGGGTCTAGGTAATATAAACGGGTCCGGATCTGGATATGGCTAGACCCGGTCTAGACCCGACCCATTGCCATCCCTATTGATCAGGGTACATAAATCGGTTTGAATGTAGAAGATTCGTGAATGACATTTGTGAAAAATTCATGAATGGAGATTTTGTGAATGGTTCATGAATGGATTTACAGAGACTTGGAGGTTAAAAAATGGGGTGTTCTCCATCCCATCCGAGCATCTCATCGAAACAAATACTATCACATCATGAGAAGGTTGAGTGAGAGCAACGACTCAAAAGGTATTGGGGTCCGGAAGCAATGTGGTTTGAGGATGTTACCAGAGTGTGCATAACGCTTCCATGTGGTGAGCTCCTTTGCGTATCTGACTATTATCTCTGGTCTTAGACAGTTACTTGCGTCTTTGGGACATCAACACCGAGCAGCTTCTTTCCGTGGTATGCTGGTTAGCTACTACGGGTTTTTCGTATTATACACGTCAAATAGAAGATGCTTGAACAAGACTTTGCGGCGATTTATAGGTTGATCGTGCATCCTTCAGATCTTACTATGTGGATGATAAAGTTATTTTGCATATGTTTTTCTGGTGCAGGTTTTTCTGAAGCAACATCTGACAAACACGGTATTCGATTCCAACTTCACTGACGAACGTTAAGAGTTAATTTGCTTGTCGCTCCTGCTTTTTAGCTATTAAAGAACTGCTAATCTGAGGCTAGACACATTGGTCTGCTGAACGCTGTACTAGAACTAGCTAGATTGCTTCTATATCACCCGAGGGGTACATGACAATGACGTCTGGCCCTTACGTTCGGAAGTATTTTTACCAACATTATCACTGCACTATCGCCTTATGAACGAGCTCCAACGATTTAAAGGCGTCTGGCCTCATAGTGGGTGGTCAAAATTTTTTCGGTTGGGAAAAACAAAATGTACTATGGAAAATGCCGTTATTGCACAAGCATGGCCATTTATCCTAAAAAAGTTCTCTCTGTTTTTTTTATTATTATTTTTTAATTTTTTATAATAACATCAACTCTCTACAAATCATCTACCAAATAATGTGTAAAGATGTGGATGCTGCTCAGAATGAAAACATGCACTGGGGAAGAGCCTCCAGTAAAGTGAAAGACGGCCTCCAGTAAAGTGAATCCAACAAGAAAATGACGGTGACAAATACATCCCTCAACTTGACCCACCAAAGCTTACGCGGTCCGAATGATCTAACCTTATGACCTAAACGTGAACCCAATTTTAATAAAGTAATTTAAACCCGATCTTAATCCAAAACCGATCCAAAAAGTATTTTGAGCTTAGCTAACCTAATAATGAATTATGATCAAACCAACCTAATTTGAAATAATCAAATCCAAAATAATCAAACCTCTACCTAAATATAAATCCCAATTCAATCTAAAATAATATAGTCCACAAAACACAATCGAAACTTAACTCATACCCAGATATAAACCGAACTTAACTAAGACTAATGTCAAATTAGATCGACACAATTAATATTTTACTTCATATAAATTAGAACATAAATGTTAATAAACCAACTTCTTAATAAAACTTGTTTGCATAGTGAAATGCATGGGGTAAACAATAAGGATTGATTTTATGTAGACCAAAAAGAATGCTCAAATTAATATACAATAACCAAATAACATAATGTAAAAAAAAATTAGAATATAAAATTTAGGGATTTTATCTCTATAATTTTAATTTAATATTTTAAAATATAAAAAAATTTGTTCATTAATTAATGAACATTTTTTCAATGATTAAATGTAGTTTTATTAAACTTTTGAAAAAAAAGAACAAAAGACTTGATGAAAGAACATATACTATGTTATAAATTCTATAAACAAAATCATCAACAAGAATCAATTTTTCTAGATATCTCATTTAAAATTATTGTTATCTATAGATAATAAATTGAATATATTACATATTTACATAGATAACTATTAAATGGTAGAAGCATATTATATTGCATACATCTTTTTCCCCCATGCACTTTATGTCAAGGTTTGAAGTAATCAAACAAAAAATAAAATACATTCTCTCTATTTTACAATATAAGTTCCCTATGCAGCTCAAGGAATATTTTAATCATTAATTTCTCCCAAAATATGGTAAATAAAAATATAATTATTATATTAATATTTAATTTTTTTGATAATATAGTTTTTCATAATTTTTGTCAATATATATTGAAAGATATTAATGGTCAAGTTTATCTTGAAATATGTGGAAACTTTATATTATGAAACATAGGGAGTATATATTATACATATAGCCTATAAAAGAGTATCAGTCTCTTAATTGAAGGAATATAATAGATTTGAATGCAAGAACATTACATTTTGACAATTGATATATAAGAACTTATCTCTAAGAAATTATCTTCTTTATTTACTTATTATTGAAATATATGCCATCATTGATTAGGTTAATATCATGACTCAAAAGGCCATTATTAACTTCAAAAGCAAATTTATATTTAATCATTGCTACTTGACTTTGAGATAAATTACAAATTATAAAATATGATAGAACTTTGTAAATAAATAGAGAATAACCTAAAATACTTCACACAAAATTTGCAAAAGTTTTTTTGGCATAGTCAGATTTATAATTTAACCAACTTCCATATACTAACAACTAAATTAAAGGTAGTTACATGTCATTTTCAAAATTCTTAAAATTTTCCCTCATAACCTGAGTTTGTGGCACAATTTTCAAAATTCATGTAAAATAATCACTTGAATAAGAGCTACAACTTCTAACAACTAAAATTTTGCTACTTCATTATAATTTTCAAACCGTTATTTCCCTTATAATATGAGTTTATAATGCAATTTTCATAATTCATGTAAAATAATCATTTATAGCTTCTAAATATGTTGGTTTAGGAGAATTGTGATCTAAACATAGAAATTACTACATAACAATTTTTAGGCCTACTACAGATCAAACAGAATAATAATTGCTACTTTATAAGGGAATGAACTTTGTAAGTTAGCCTCCTATGTAGAAAGTGAACTCTCTTTGTGTGTACAAATTAATTATTCTATAAGCAAGCATTATCCCTTATCAACATTCTTCTTTAGAGTCCTTATACATAGTAAGAAACCAACCCTAAATGCATGAACTCTATCTTGAATATCTTCTTTGCCTAGATCAATTTTTAGATTATATTCAATAGTAGGTTAAACATGGATCATTTTTTTCACTCTTCAACAAACCCATCTAAATATAATTTAGAGAGCGCCCCCTGATAAATGGAATATACAACCTATTGGATGATGATGTCCTACATCGCAATCTACTTACAACACCATGACATTTTTAGAAAGAGGTGTGGACATCTAATAATCATATTGTGGAAAGTGTTTGATTAGTGAAACAATAATTTATTCTAATACATCAATGAATCAAATTTTCAATTTAAGTAATAGAAACATTTAATGTTGGGTTTCTTGTCTCCATCTTTAGGGCTATAAATGAATATAGTTTTCTTGCGAGCTTTCTAGGCTCATATCGTTTATTTAGCTAAATAAGTATAGCCCAAGCTTTATTTTTAGGCTCGTTTCATAAATGGGCCAAGCTTGATCATGCAGAATTTAGGCTCAAACTCATTTAAAGTGTAAAAGCTCTTGAGTTTAGCTTGTTCATCACAAAATCTTGTGAGCTTGTTTAACTAGATTCATTAAAAGCTGAGCTCATTTTTAAACTAGCCGAGCATAAGCCTTAATTTTAGGCTCGACTCAACTCATTTAAAATCCTATCCATCTTTTTCCAACATCCTCAGAACTGTAGTACATTCTTGACTTTCCCTCGCTTCATCCTCAATCTAAGATCTACAACAACAATATTACCAATATCTAAAGTGAGTATGAGAAGCATGAAATAAGTACCAAATTAGTATATAAACATAATCCGATGTCTAGCTCATTAAATGAAGAACCATTCTCAATGGGACAACTAAAAACATAGTTAAATGTCTAAATGAAGAGCCATTCTAAATATGCGACTACTAACAACATAATCTACCTCAGAATTCAAACATCTTCAATCTCAACCTCAAGAAAGGATTTTGCATTGAATACTTTTTCCTGCTAACTATATAAGTCTCTCCCATTTATGCATGCACGTTCTTCCTTAGTATTTAACTCAGCTTTCTAGACATATAACTTCTTCCTGCTAACTATATAAGCCTCTTTATCAACTCATCAACTTTAGTCTTAAGCATGTCTAGAAGTTCTTTGGCAATACATAGTTGATTTATCTTTCAAACATTACAAAAATGAATCTCTTGAACAACCTTCTCTTTGTATAATTTTTTAACTACAGAAAAATAGATTTCATTCACCAAAACACTCAAGGTTTCTCTTTCTCCATCAACTCATCTCGGTATCTCTACACCTTTCCTTAATCCAGTAATTCTAGCTTGATTATCATATTCTTAAATTGCATAATATTTCATGGAGACAAAAGAGCCCTAATTCTTAGTCATTCATCTTCATTTAATTATAACTCACTATTGATATGAATATCACTGATTTGTCTATTCATCTACCATTTTTCTTAATTAGATAAATGACAACAAAAACTAGGCAATTTTTTTTTGTAATATCTTGAATTTTATCTAACCTTAATCTTGAATAATTAGTATTTTAACCTAATCCTAATCATAGGTAATTGATATTTTTATCTTATCCTAATTTTAGGTCATTAATATTTTAACCTAACCCTAACCTCAAATGATCAATGAATTAATTTTACCCTAATCTCTTAATCTAAAATTCAAACCTAATTCTAATTCTAATTCTAACCCTAAATTATTTCTTTCTTTTTCCATTCTCTTTCTCTTTTTTTCTCTTTTCTTTTCCTTTTTATTTTTTTCATTTCCTTCTCCCCATCTCAATTAGCCTAATCCCCTTTCCTCTTCGAATCATGCATTGCCTCCCTTACATGGATTCCTCTTTCCTTTCCCAGCTCTGCACTACACCTCCCTACATTGCCCCTACCCTACACTATGCCTGCACCCTAGCTACAACACCAACCATATATAGTTATCATCATTCCCTAGGCTCTATCTACAGAACCAATCCCACACAAAAAGCCAACTGCCTCAGCACACATTCCCTACACCTCACCTCATATCCTATAAATACCCCTCTTCCTTTTTACTTCATGCTTTTCAACTGCCACAAACTCTCCTCAACCGCATCTTCTATTGTTATTTTTAACTAGAAAAACTCTATAAATTTTCCTCACCTTACATTGCAAAGTAACCACACAGAGAGAGTCCCATGTTGCTTAGCCTTAGATGCATCCATAATTCACACAACACCCCAAATACACCACAACATTATACAACAACTATCCCAAACACCCCATAACCTCGCACCACACACACCTCACCAACGTGAGCTATTTATGCTACTGACCTTCCACCAACATGAGGCTCTTGCATTGCTCCCCTCTTTCAACATGAGGAACTCATGCAGAACCCCTATCTACATGAGTCTCTCATGAAACTTCACTTGGTTGCTTGACTCTATGTCGAGTTTCTTTTTCTTTGATTTTGGTCTTTCCTTTGCCTTAGATTTTCCTTATGTTTTTTCTTAATTTATAATGATGTATCGTCATTTATTATTAGGTTATTTTTTTGGTCTTGAAGGAGGCATCTTAGGTTATACGTGCTTAGACACTAGAGATATTTTTGGTGAGGATACATGTCATAATTAGGATTTTGTGTGCAATGTGTATTTATGTGTATGAAAAATCATGGATTTCATTATTATGATGATAATTTTACATTTATAATGCTATGATATGATGATGTGGTATTTAATCTATGAAAAATGGGAATATGTGAAGGGCATGAGCTCATATGTTGTTGTTGTGATAAATATCATTTTGTAACCCTAAGTGTGAAGTATGATCTATGATATTTTATTGTGGTTTGACTAGGTATGGAAAGTGGTTAATTAATTTGGTAAATAAGTTTCATGATGATATATATTTGGAGTTGGAAATCATTCATGTTGATATTCGTAGGGTTTTTTGTGAAATATGAGTGTTTTGGCTATCTTAAGGGTATTTTGGTTAATATGGGTTTAATATGAAATTTTTGGTATTTTGATGCATTAAATGGTGTAAAAATATTCTAAGTATATCATGCAAAATTCTTGGAGTGATTGTAAGTGGCATGGGTTCAATAAAATGAGAAAAAAATTTAATTAGAAATAGTAACCCTAGAGGCGCGTTATTATCGCATGTATAAAATGTTAGAAGTAGAGATATATTTTTCGATATTATTTTTATTATAATATTTTAGGGATGTTTACTAAATTTGGTGGTTGTATGAGTATTACGGAAAATGTTATGGCTAGCATGTAAAATTAGGATTTTGTGGAGTCATGGTTGTTATCGCATATATAAAACGTTGGATTTAGCCTTTTATTTTAGGATATGTTGTTAATATTGGAATTTTATGAATTTTTTTAATTTTGTGATTAAATATTTTGGGAAAAGTTATACCTAATTTATAAAATTAGGATTTCGTAGGGTTTGTAAATAGTAACTCTAGAGGTAGGTTATTATCACATGTGTAAGATGTTGGAGTTAAGCCTTGATTTTTAGTATGTTGCTAAAGTTAATATTTTAGGGACGTGTACTAAATTTGGTGATAAAAATGATTATTGTAGAATAAGATATGCTTATTGTGTGAAAGTATGGTTTCTTAAGAGAAATATGACCTTTTTTCATTGGGAGATGTCCTAAGTTTTATGTGGTTGTATTTTATGTGTTTCAAACTATTATGCTAAGTTGAACCATGTTCGTTATATATCTTCACGTGTGCCTTTATGATGATATTAAGATAAAAATATGAACAAGATATTAATTACTTAAAGTGAAAGATTATATAAGTCAGGATTGATTGTACCTTTTCGTTCTACTAGACTATAATAGTGGCCAGGAGCATTACTTTGGTGTTGTATATTACCATTCTATTAGTTGAGAATAGTAGGGTCCCTGAACTCAACATGAAATAAATAATTGGAATGATTGTAATTATTGATAGAATATTAATCACTTAAAGTGAACAAACATGTGAGTGAAGACCAGTTGTACCATTTCATTCCACTGGACAAAACTAGTGGTCTGAAGCATTTTTGCCCTGGGTTTGTATTTACCCATTCCTCCAAAAAAGAATAGCGGTCAAGAGATTTTTTACTCTAGGGTCGTATATTGTTGATATTGTTCCACCGGTTGAGAATAATGAGGTCTCTGAACTCAATGAGAATAAGATTATGGATATTATTTATGCTATATTATGAGAATTAAAATCAAAAAATAAGTTAGAATCATATTATGTTAATATATATGCATGTTTATCCCTTCTTGTGACATTATGATATCATGTAAACTCATTATGATTATATTTTTACCTTACTCACTAAGTAACGTAGTGATATTCCCACTAGCAGATACCATCTTGTTTTTCTAAGGGATTATTGATTAATTCTTTTAATGGGCTTTCCTTCAGTGAGAACTAAATCAAATTGGTATAGGATATGGTTATCTGGATATATCTATCTCTTTATGAACTCTTACTCGTCTATTTTTATTGTACATGTTCCCTTCTCTCTATTTCATATCGTATATCATGGTGGAATCAAGTGCTTCCTACACTTAATTTCTAGATATGATGTTACTTTTTCCTTGCACCTGAAATATACTAGGAACACAGAGTTCTTCTTCTATGTGGGATACGGTGTAAAACCCCTGCATTTTGTGTTTTGGCTTACGCAAATTAACTCTTCAGAATGAAAATTTTAAGTCCTAAAAATAAGGGTGTTACAATTACATACAACTAGTCTAAGAAACTATTGTGCTATTATATATATACACCTCCTTATCCTATATACTTTATTATAGTTTATTTTTTGTCCTTCTACAAAACTATTGATCAAGAAAGTATATGCCGTAAATATCACCAGATTAAGCACACATTATAAAGGAAGTTTTATTACCAATTGTTTAGTAAGTGGTTTATATCACTTTTTAAAATATTATTAATATACCTATATGAAAAAAAGTATTTAATGTTTAATTACCACATTATCATCATGCCCAGCACCCCACAACTAAAGTCATGGAAAGAGAGAAGGTTTGAGGATACATAAGTTGCTAGGCCTTTTAGGATAATGTGATAAATATAACAAATGATCGAAAAACTGTAACTCCTCTAAAGTTTTTTCTCTACATTTGAACCACATAGTATAAGACTCACATTCATATACCTGAAAGTAACTTGACTCCTAAATTTTAATGTATCAAGTACTATAAAAATGGGAATATAAGTAGCTAAAGATTCATGCAGCCAAATGGTTAGTAGTAAACCATAATAATACCTCCAGTATACTCATTGATGTCCTTATTTATGGAATCGAAGATGGATATTAGGAAATATATAGTGAATCATAAGAAAAAAAACCCATATTTTTTGTGAGATATGATTATAAAATCCCATCTAGATAAGCCAATGAAGAGTACCAATGGAAGGTTGAAAATATCAAGGCTAAATTTTGGGAAACAATCAGTGGCTATAAAGGGTTAAAACCAAGAGAGAGATAACAATTAGATAGAAGAGAGTAAGAGAACATAGTTTTTATTTCAAGAATTAGGCAAATGATACAAAATAAATGGTACATATTATATCCTAAGTCCCATAAGCTTATATGTATTAATACTTGTAGTAATTAAGCGAGTTGCATGGGTTACAATTCTAATAGCTAACTGGGTTAGGTAGTTGCCTCTGCGGGCCAAAACTTGATATTACTAATTATCTATTCAATAATTATATCATTTGGGTACATTTTATCTCTACACTAACAACAACATCAATTTTTTATGGCAACATCAACATATCAGCTACAACCATATATCCTAATCAACAAAAAATAAGAAAAAATAATTAATGATTACTAAATTATCACTATTTTTTGGAAAAATATTCAAATAATAACTAAAAAATTTATGGAACACATCATTCCTCTTCTTGGAGAAGTTTTTTTCCCTTGAAACTCTTATTTATACCCACAAAAGGATACAAACTACTAACATTACTAAACTTAGTAGGTAAATCAGTCTTATATGCATTGTCATTGTTCCTTTACAAGATAGTGAATGATCCATCTCCTCATGGGTCTAAATTACCCTTTTTAAGGTTTGGAAAATATTCTTCCTAAGTGCACCCAAACCAAATTTTCTGGCTAAAAAATAATTTCTTTCTTTTCTTTATTTGGATGACATGCCATCTTTTAGACTTTATGATATATTTTTTAACTAACACATTCATGTGATGCTTTCATTTTGGAGGCACATGTTTAGTATAAAATTTAAGAAAATTCAAGTAGGTAAAGGAACCAATTCTAGAGGTGTTAAGGGATTTAAAACCATACACAACATCAAAAGGGAAAAATTTTAGTGGTAGAGTGCACAAACTTATTATATGCAAACTCTACTTATGGTAAAACATATTTTGTAATACCCTAAATTTTAGCTAATCCTAATCATAAGTAATTAATACCTTAACCAAATTCTAATTTTGAGAAATTGATATTTTTACACCTTTTTTCCTTAATCATAAATCTATACCTAATCATAATCTTTATTCTAGATCATTAATATTTTTAACCTAAACCTAACCCTAGATGGTTGATAAATCAATTTTACCCTAATTTCTTAATCTAAATTTTAACCTAATTATAATCCTAAACCTAAACTTATTTTCTTTTTTCCTTTTTATCCTTCTCCTTTTATTTTTTTGTTTTCTTCTTCTCCTTCTTAGTTCCCTTCTTCTCCTCCTCCTACTTTCCCTGTGTGTTTCTCTCTTGCTTAAAGCCTAAACTTACATATCCTACATTCACCACCACCACCATCACCTTCCACATCTCAAGGGATATGTTTCGTTGACAATTTTTCCCCAAACCTTTACCCTGATTATACCTTGCCCTACTTCATTCATTAATTCACCTAACTCCTTCCCTAACTGCCTCTCTCTTGGTCTTTCATCTCTAATTATCATTCCATTCTATCTAGATATGCCATTGTCTCCATTTTCATTCCATGGAGCTTTATTTAACATACGTAAACCCATGTAGATCCACCTTTACCATCATCAACATCTCACACAACTCACCCTTTGGTAGCTTTAACATCTCATGCAAACCCCTCCTCATTTATGTCAAAACCTTATGAAATAATCCACCCTTACTCACCTTGGCCTAGTTGCGTCATTCCCTCACACCACCACCCTCCTTGCTATGCCACTCCTCCATGCTAACAACTCTTAGTAGAGTCACACTTCGACGTTACACCACCCTAAGTAATGGCACCAACTCATGCCACTTCACCACCACCAACATCACTACCCTATGCCACTACACCTTCTCAACATCACCACCTCATACAACACCCCCTAGTTGCATGAGTCCCCACACTGCTCCCCCCATTGTTGCACCAAGATTTACCATAGCTTATTCGACACTTGTGTTACTTGGTTTGCTTTTATTTTGCCCCATTTTTATCCTACTTTTCCCTATATTTTCCTTGGTTCTATTATTAAGTTATAATTTTTATTATTCTTGTTTATTAGGTTATTTTTTGGAGGTCTCATAAGATGTAGGTTAGAATTATACGTGCTTAGAGACTAATGTCCTTTTAGTAAGGATACAAGTCATAGTTAGGGAACTCTTTTAAATTGTGTGATTGTGTGTGCATTGTCATGTTGTTATGTTTATGTTTATAATTCCATGGCGTTAAATATTTTTGTATGATAAGTTGTGTGGTAGCATGAAAAAGTGAGTAATATGTGAAAGCATGTGAATATGTATATCGATTAGCTAATCTTGTTGTATAAGTCGGTAAGTGGGCTTGGACCATTATCTAAAATTTGACATGATGGATGGATTGTATATATATTTATAGTTATATATATTCATGTGGTTATTTGTTAGAGGTTGAGAATAAAATCATGTTGGGAATCATAAGGTTTTTATTAATATGAGTGTTTGGCTATCCTTATGAGAATTTTGGTCAGTATAGGTTAAATATGAAATCTTTGGTATTTAATGTGCTAAAAGGTTTAAAATATTATAATTACAACATCTGGAGTAATTATGAATGCCTTATGTCCAATAAAATAAGAAAATAGCTTAAATTAGGAATAATAACTCTAGAGGCAGCTCATAATCCATTCATAAAATGTTGAAGTTAGAAATTGATTTTAGGATATGCTGTTAACATTGAAATCTTAGGAATTTATATTATATTTTTTTTGGTTATATAATCTTTATGGGAAAAGTTTTCATAGATATTATAAATAGTAACTCTAAATATAAGGTTATTATTGTATGTGTAAGACGTAAGAGTTGGACCTTTATTTTTAGATATATTCATAATAATATTATTATTATAGGAAGTTTTACAAAAATTGGTGGATAAATGAATATTGAAAAAGATATGCTTAATGTTTATACTATGAAATTATGGTTTCTTAGGAAAAATGTGGCATTTATCCGTGGGGAATCTTCTAACCTTCAAGTTGTTGTATTATATATTTTTTGAGTATTTATGTCAAGTGTGGACTATGTGTCTTTCATATATATATACATATACATACATACATATATATATATATATATAGGGGAGGGGTCACATACAAACTATAATTAATATACAAACATAGGAACTAATCTCATCCATTGGATCAAAATTTGATCACATTCAAGATTTTACTAATACCAAACCAAAAACTAATCCAAACCTATATCCAAACCAAATATCCAAACCTCTAAACCCTAAACCCTAAACCCTCTAAACCCTAACCCTAAACCCCTAAACCCTAAACCCTAAACCCTAAACCCTCTAAACCTAAACCCTAAACCCTAACCCTAAACTCTAAATAAACCCAACCCTAAACCCTAAACCCTAAACCTAACCCTCAAAACCCTAACCCCTAAACCCTAAACCCTAAACCCTCTAAACCTAAACTCTAACCCTAAACCCTCTAAACCCTAAACCCTCTAAACCCTAAACCCTAACCCTAAACCCTCTAAACCCTAAACCCTAAACCCTAAACCCTAAACCCAAACCTCTAAACCTAAACCCTAAACCCTAAACCCTAAACCCTCTAAACCCTAAACCTAAACCCTAAACCCTAAACCCTCTAAACCAAACCATAAACCCTAAACCCTAAACCCTAAACCTAAACCCTAAACCTCTAAACCCTAAACCCTAAACCCTCTGAACCCTAAACCCTAAACCTCTAAACCCTAAACCCTCTAAACCCTAAACCCTAAACCCTAACCCTCTAAAACCCTAACCCTAAACCCTAAACCCTAAACCCTAAACCCTAAACCCTAAACCCTAAACCTAACCCTAAACCCTCTAAACCCTAAACCCTAAACCCTAAACCCTAAACCCTTAAACCCTCTAAACCTAAAACCCTACTAAATACCCCCTAAACCCTAAACCCTCTAAACCCTAAACCCTAAACCCAAACCCTCTAAACCCTAAACCATAAACCTAAACCCTCTAAACCCTAAACCCTCTAAACCTAAACCCTAAACCTAAACCTAAACCCTAAACCTCTAAACCCTAAACCTCTAAACCCTAAACCCTAAACCTCTAAACCCTAAACCCTAAACCCTAAACCCTAAACCCTAAACCCTAAACCTCTAAACCCTAAACCCTAAACCCTAAACCCTCTAAACCCTAAACCCTAAAACCTCTAAACCTAAACCCTAAACCCTAAACCCTAAACCCTAACCCTAAACCTCTAAACCCTAAACCCTCTAAACCCTAAACCAATAAACCCTAAACCCTAAACCCTAAACCCTAAACCTAAACCCTAAACCCTAAACCCTCTAAACCCTAACCCTAAACCCTAAACCCTAAACCCTCTAAACCCTAAACCCCCAACCCTAAACCCTAAACCCTCTAAACTCGCTACACCCTAAACCCTAAACCCTAAACCTTCTAAAACATAAACCCTAAACCCTCTAAACCATCTAAACCCAAACCCTCTAACCTATCAACATCATGTCTAAAGCTAAAAGTGATTAAAAATAAAGTTGATGCCTAAAAATGATATCTATCATATCTGTGAGGTTAAGATATAAGATCCTATTTTAGCTTACCTTAAATAAAGTATTATATGCATGCTCCTATGGTGGCTAGCTTTAAAAAAAACTATATAATAAAAAAGTGAATATATAAAACAGTGATATTTAATTAATAATTATACAAACCAATGCAGCAACAAATATAAATTTTCAAAAGTTATTCGGCATTTTATTATAATCAAATAGATAATAGACTATATACAATTGATACATAGGGTAAGAAGGACGTAAAAACAAACAAGAGCTAACTCATACAACAGATCAAGCTGAGAAGGAAATTATGCCCATTAAAATTATATGTTGGCTCTCCCTCACCTCCTTAGATACTAATGCAATTTGAAAATAGGCCAGGCCAGCTACTCTCCATTTGCGATTCCGAGAATTTACATAAGTATCAAGTTAAATTTGCATTAGTATGGTGTTCGTCATCCTCTACGACGACAGCGTAAACTCAACAAGCTCGTCCAATGACTCAGGCTGAGGATTGGCATTATCCAACATCCACAGCAAATGCTCAACAGAACCACTTCATAATCAACGGTGGTGTCGTCCGACTTCCCCGAAGACCTCTCCACAAGCTCCTGAACCAGAGGATGGTCGATGGACCGGCCTCTTCCTTTCACTTAATAAATATGGAAAAAATAATAATAAAAACCTAACAACCGATCAATTAGGCGATCGAAGGACGAGGAGAAAGAAAGAAGAGGACTAGCAGAAGATGTGATATACCAATTTTCCTTCGGCCACCCTCCAGGAAATAAGAGTGTGACAGAGACGGCTTGCCGTCCAGCAATTACAAAACAAATCCTATCAACTAATTTGGCTTAACAAAAGCCAAATCAGGCAAACAAACTTACGAATTGGAGGTGAGAGTTCGGAATCATACCGACGGTGTGGATTGAGATGGCGGTCGGGAGGTTGTGCGCTGGATTGCTGCGTTGGTTGGTCTAGCTGCAGCAACGGTGGAGCAACTACTCAGGTCGCGCGCCGCTGTGCTGCGCCACCGGTGGTGCTTGTCGGCGTCCCTGTGTGGCGAATAGTGTCGCGGCGGTTGAAGTCAAGAGGAGGTAAAGGAAGGTTGAAGAATGGCGATGGTTCGATGGAGAGATGGTTCGATGGAGAGGGAGAGACGGTTGGGAAGGGCGTCGGGGGTTCGGGTGCAAACGCAGAGAGTGCGGTACTGCGGTGTGGATCGAGACAGAACGGGTGAGGGATAAGAGGGTATGCCTCTTTAATTCGTCCAAAGTCTGGACCAAGATGGTCGGACACTGTTAAATTACACTATGAAAGATGGACGGGAGGTGCAGAGAGAGGTCGGGAGGTGCAGAGAGATGGAGACGGAGAGAGGGAGACGGGAGGTGCAGAGGGATGGAGACGGAGAGAGGGAACGCGAAGAGCTGGGTCGGAGAGAGAGCATGCGACGAGGGGCTGGGTCGGGAGAGAACAGCCGACAGGAGAGAGGCGGGGCGGGATAGAGGGACGGGGAATAGGAAAAAAATATAGGGAATAGTTTTCAGCCGTCAGATATTTCAGATCCAACGGCCGAAAACCATTCCTACGTTTGCACCAAAAGAATGGTTCGCATATGAACCAATTTCTATATATATATATATATATATATATATATGTATGTATGTATGTATGTATGTATGTATGTATGTATGTATGTATGTATGTATATGTATGTATGTATGTATGTGTAACACCCCCAAATTTCACTCCTGAAAAAAATTGTTTTGAAAGAATAGAGCGGAAGCTAGGAGAGAATTTGAGAAATGTTACCGCCACATATAACACAAGATAAATGTCAACCATCTATCTCATGTTAGATGTAAGGCTAAAACCTGTCAAACAATTAAATCCGAATTTTAAAAGCTTATCAAAGTACGAGAAATTAAAAGTCAATTACAAAGCCCTTGGAAATTTAAATACAACACTTGTAAATTCCAAAGACGAATACAATTGAACAAAACAAATCCCGAAGGATCAATATCCGATTGCCTACTCACTCAAGTCAGCCTTCCACCCCAAAACAGTATCCGATCTTAAACCTGCACAAGAGGTCTGCTTCCCACCATCAGTGGATCATCACAGGACCTATTCAATAAAGGTAGTATCAGTACGGGTCCAATACTGAGTAAGTCCCACTACCATCTTATGGAAGAGACGTAAACTACAACATCAAGTGCATATTAAATCATGGTACATTATGTTGATACAAAATTATGCATACTCAGTGCCCACATATAAATCCTACCATACACATTTAGTAACATGCGGAACATATGTAACATCCTATTTAAACATGTAAGTGTGGCAGCAAACATCTTAATCCAATAAGAGATTCAAATAAACTAACCGAGCATTCATGGATAATATTAAACCAACCAATTGGGCATTTTTGGACAACGCTAAACCAAACCAAGCCGAATCGAGTCCTCTGCTCGTGAAAATGAGCAGCATGTAGTAATACAGATAATAAAAGCCGGCTATGGTCCGGGTAGACTCATTCTTTAGATTTTTGGTAAATATAGTCGATTCACATCATAGTCTTTATCAATTCATGTGAGTGTAGAAACCCCACTATTATAGCCGGTGGACCGGTCATGCAGGGCAAAACGCACCTGGCCACTATTATAGCCAGTGGACCGGTCATGCAGGGTAAAACGCTCCTGGCCACTATTTGCCGGTGGACCGGTCTGGCCCCGACTCACATGATGTTTCACTGTAATTACTTTGTGTCTTTCCCATGTCTTATCGTTATTATGTTTGGTTTTTGAGCACGGAATCCCCACTATTATAGCCAGTGGACCGGTCATGTAGGGCACCCCGGCCCTAGCCACTATTATAGCCGGTGGACCGGTCATGTAAGGCACCCCGACCCTAGCCACTATTATTCACCGGTGGACTGGTTTGGGTCCGGCTCAACATCTTCCTCTTTAAGTGATTAGTGTCTTAACATATCTTATTTGAAAGTATCTACCCTTGACATGCATGACTAACTATATCCACACTTATCCTTGCAGGAGGGCCCGTCCCATATCTTGGGACTCTTGCGCCCCTTATCACACCTCGGTATACATTCCCCTTTACACTTACACATGATGAAAACCAACTCCTAAGGGTGTGGGTTAAGGCCCAACACCTCGTGACATCAAACTCCACTCGCTATTAGCCTCTAGGGTTTCCCTTGAAACCCTAATTAAACCTATGACCCAACTTCCTCTTACTTCACTACTATTAATTCATTTATCATCAAACACCTCATCTCATTTAGGTTCAATCCCAAATCATATCACTTTACTCATTGATTTCGAAGGTGATCGAAAAACCCTAGTTAGCCACTCCAAACCCTAGCACATTTCTTCCCCACAAGTAATCTCTCTACTTTTCATCTAACATTACTTACTTCCCATGGCGCCGATACTCGTCCTTCATATATTAAATTTCCACTTTTAACCCATCACTCTACTCTTCCTTAATTGTTCTTACTTCCACATTCTCCCCCATTTCATCCTTTCACCACACATCATATTATTAATATCCTAACATGCATGTCCTAGAGGGTCACGTCATAAAATATCACAAACACAATAGAACAATCATTACACACATGTCGTAAGGAATACATATAAGCATACCTCGGCTCCAAGCTGCGCTACAAGTAATTAGTCATTTAAAACATAAGGTACACCACATGGCATAACACATGGTACACAAGGCACATAACACACACGCATAGTTGTTCTTAGTCATATTCTTACGAAACACCCATAAGTGGAGGTAAGTAGAAACTTACCTGGATCCGAAGCTAGCTAAGCGAGATAAGAGGAGGAGAGCGATCACTAGTTCGAGGATCCACAATAAAGCTTTCCTAGATCTCTGATAGACATCGAAAACTAAGTTAAAAACTATTTTATCGATCAATAATTTCAACTATTATAATTTAATCGATACGAGGAGACACAACTATTTTTCTTGGAAAACGTGTCCAAAACTTAGGACTTAAAAGCATAGCTTTATTAAGATTTAAGATTAATTATAAATCAAAATGGATTAATAAAAATACACTTAGGACATTTCAAATTAATTTGGAAAGCCCAAGAAAGATAATCGATTATAAGTTAATTTATCGAAGATAACTTATTCATTAGGTTTTACAACTAATTATGTAAACCAACCATTTACATAGAACCAAATCCAAACCGATTAGATTAAAACATAATTTAAACGATTTAAAACCCAAAGATAGAAATCGATTAGATAAAAGATTCATAGCAAAATTAATTTTATAAAATCATCCTCGAAGATTAAGGTTTTTAATGCCTAAACCACGAATCGGCCAAATCACTTCTATTACCTCAAATTGATAGTTTTAAAACACAATTAAACCAATTTTAGATAAATCTAGACAATTAATTTCAACCAAACCATCTTCCGATTAACCAATTCAAGACGATCCGTTTTCAAAATTAGGGTTTTAAAGCTCACGACACAAACTCAGGTAATTCAATTTAGTTAACTCAAATTAAAGGTATTAGAAAGCAATTAATACCATTTCAACTATTTCTATAAATTCAATTTTAGAAAAACAACAATACAAGTAATCGATTTCATAATTTTACTTGAAATTTAGGGTTTTAGGCCTGAAAAATACAATTCGTTAAAATTCTATAAATTTAATCAAATTGAATGTTTAGAAATGTAATTAAACACATTTTATAACATATCAAATAATAAATTGCTCAAAACCAATAAAAGAAATACGCAATTTAGCGCAATTAGGGTTTTTGAGCCCGGAACGCAAACGCGATCAATTCTTACCAAAACATATCAATTGACGGTTCGAATTGTAATTAAACATATTCTAATGTAATTTATATAGTCACTTGAATAAAATAACCCGATTACACAATTCAATTTAAACCCGCGGGAGTTTTGACCTAAAAATCCAAATCCGATTAATTACGCACAATTTTCCCAAATTAACGCTTGCGATATGAAATTAAATATGTTTCAAACGATATTATAAAATCAATCGAGTGAAACGACTCAATTACGTGACCCAATTTCATTATACCCAAATTTTGACCTAGGAATCAAATTTCGATAAAACCTGCATAAATTTCTCAAATATACGGTTCCAAAATGAAATTGGATACATTTTAAAACATATTGTAAAATCAATTTGTCCAAAATTGCAAAAACGGGCGAATCCGAAAAATTTGGGCATAACCCGGCCAAAAACCCAATTTTTCCAAAATTCTAACATAACCATACAATTAACCTATCCAAATTAATCTTACAGCACATATATACATAAACAAACAATCAATTTAGCTTTTCACAAGCTAAATCACATTCAATTAATCAAATTCATATTAGGGTTTTTAGAAAATTATACCAAATGAAAAACCGACAAATTGGGGCAAAGGAAGGCTGGGGAAGCTTCGTCGGGGAACGGGGACAGTTCGCTGGGGTCAGCAGGGTCTGCCGTGGCCGGACGGCGGCGCAACCAGCGCGGCCTGCTGCTGATGCTACTGCTGCCCACTGCTGTTGTCTGCGGTTGCCGCGCGGCTTCAGCTGCTGCTGTTGTGGTGGTCGGCTGCGGCTGCTGCGCAGGTCGGTGGCGGTTGGAGGTCGGCCGGCGTGGAGGAGTCAAGGAGAAGGTGGCGGCTGGCTAGGGTTGCGGGACAGGGGCAAGGGTCAGCGGGAGTTATCGGGAAAAGAAGAGAATAGAAGAGAGAAGAAGAAAGGGAAAAGGGAAAGGAAGAGGGGGGGTCGGTTCGGCCGAGTGCGGGTTTTTTTTTTTACAAATACACATAAAATAAAATACTAAAAATATCAAAATATTATTGGAAGATTTTATCTAAAATTTATTTAACGAAATTTTATTTCGAACGGATCCGAAGGCTTAAAATTAATAAAAAGCTATATAAAGAATTTCGGAAACATTTTCGGAAGAATTTACCAACGAACATAAAAATTTATATTATTTATACGAAATATATTATAAAGCCTCGATAAATTATTTAAAATCATATAATAAAATATTTAAGCCAAATTCTAATAAATCGAGATTAATTTAAATAATTTCCGAAATCGGTTTTCTGCAAACCAAAAAGCATAAAACGAAAGAAAATTAGTTGAAAAAAGAAATTCATAAATAAACTCCCGAAAATCTTTTTAATTTAAAACTTCCCAAAAATATTAACGATTTCCGAAAACGAATAAATTTAAAGTCGGAAATATTTTCTACGGATAAAATCATTAAAATAAATTTAACTATTTAAACTGAAATTCTATAATTTAAATAATATATTTCGTTAACGAAATATAACTCCAAAATAAAGTCGTAATCACACGAGGAAGTTAAAATCGAAAACGAATCTAAAATATTAAAAATTAAAATACGAGAAAGAATGGGAATATATATTTTTGACCGAAATCGAATTCATAAGAATATAATAAAATCATTGTTGTGAAAAATTTATCTAGAATGGTTCGCAACGACAACGATTAATTAAATTCAAATATGAATTTGAATCGTCCATAAATTCATAAAACGAATTGAAATTAAAATAATTAATTGTTTATATCAAATTACGTTAATAAAATCATTAAACTTAATAAATCTGAATTTTAAAAATACGGGTATTACAGTATGTATATATGTATATATGTATGTATGTATGTATGTATGTATGTTTGTATGTATGATGGCCTTGAGATATAATAATAGTACATAAGACACTAATCACTTAAAGTGAAAGGTTGCATGAGTATGTTCCACTAGCTTAATATTAGCAGGCATACACATTTTTTCCTAAAAAGTGTTTCAGATTATTCTACCAGTTTAAGAATACTGGCCAGGAACGTATTGTCTTGGGAGGTATTGAGTCTGTTCCACCTACTAAATAATGGTAGCCAAGCACGTTTTGCCCTGGGAGGTATTTTAGTCTATTCCTTCAGAATAAGAATAGTGGGATTCTAAGCTCAGCATAAATATGAAAATGGACAGTGTTACTATATGATGATGGAAATATGGATTCAATTATTAACTTAAATCATATCATGTTTAAGATTTTTGCCTGATGATTCCTTTATGTGATCTAATATAATTATACCCTTGTTCAACTATATTATAGCGTAGAGGTGTGCATTATCGGATATCCGTATCCGATCGGATATTTTTTTCGGATATCCGATCCGACCGGATATTCGATATCCCATATCCGAATCCGTATCCGAATACACCGGATATCCGAAATATCGGATCGGATATCTGATATATCAGATTATTGAAAAAAAAATCAATTATTAAATTTACATATATAATCTATAACTAAAAAAAATTTCAGCATAAACACTTGTTTAATTATTCAGCTTGCATACAAAAAGATAAAATACATGATTAATCATATCCAAAAAAAATTAGCGATCAAGATTTGTGAACAATGACGCTCTAGAACTGTGGAACGACCTAAGCTAAGAGGTTCAAAAAATTTAGGAGTTTTTTTTTCTAGTTTAGGTGCTTGCGTGTGTGTAGGTCGTGACCTATTTGACTATTTATAGAGTGTGGATGTTTATTTTAGACTTTAGTTTAGTAAATTATATTTGGACTCATGTACTATAGTAAAAAAATGATCCAAACTTGAAGATTGAAAGAAAAAAATCAGATTATAAATTAAATTATGCCTAAATATAACTCACTTATTCTTAAAACCGGATATTTTTTACGAATCGGATTATCCACTAAAAAATCGGATCGGATATCCGCTCCACTTTTCAAAAACCGGATCAGATATCTAAAATTTTAGATCGGTTTTTTCAGATACCGGATCGGTTTTTCGGATCCCGATTTTTTTGCACAACCCTATTATAGCGTATTGATTTTCCTTCTCATGGGTGTTTCTCATTTTCACAAGTAGACAACCTAGAGGTTTTACGTAGTTTGATGAGGACTCATTGGATGACTTTATTGTTTCTAATGCTTTGTTTGGGGAGGAGTGATTATTTATCCTTCGGGTTGGACATAGAGTCATGTTATTCAGTTGTTAGATTTTTTTTAGATAATTTATTAGACTCTTAATTCCATATAATCCCTTGTGTTGTATTTTGATATTCTACCCAAAGTTAACCTTTAAACTCCCATTTAGCTTTATGAAGTTATCTTATTCTCTATTTATCATGTTTTGAGCTTTACTTTTTTGCTTTATATTCAATGTAAGGATGGTATGGTAAGACAAACTTATGTCGAGTATGGTGGAAAACCCAACTGTATTGTTATTACGCTTGTGCTAAAATAAAAAAGAAAATTAGTAATAAATTTTGGGATGTTACATATTTCCATTGTTTCAAGTTCTTTTCAAATATCGCTCGCAACATATTTTCAAAAGTTCTATTTACTAATTTAGTTTGGCCATCCATTTGTAGGTTGAAAGTAGTGGAAAATAGTACCCCATATAACATTCCAAAGGTGAATTAAAATTTTAACATCTCTATTAAATACTATGGCTCTAGGTACACCATGTAACTTAACCACATTTGTAAAGAACAAATAAGCTACAACGACTACATCATTAGACTTACTACATGGTATAAAATGTGCCATTTTACTAAAACGGTCTACCACAAGTGTAATAGAATCCTATGCCTTATTAGTTCTAGGTAAACCCAATATATTGTCTAAATAAATTTCAAACCATGATTGGGTAGGAATTAGTATAGATATGTACAGACCAAAGGGTTGAGAAGTGGACTTAGTATGTTTACAAGTAACATAATTTATACAATGTTTTAGCACATCATTTTTTATTATGGGGCCAATAAAAGGGCCATTTAAGACATCTAAGGTCTTTTGATAACCCAAATGTTCCATAAAGCCTCCATTGTATGCTTCCTGAACTTATAATTGTTTATCACTGCAATTGGGCACCTAAAGCCTATTTTCCATAAACAATTGATGACATGACTTATCTAGCATAATACTTATATGTATACTCCTTAAAATGTGAATAATATAAGTATAATATAAGAAAAATAAATATAATATAAAATATATATAATAATATAAAAAATAATAAAAACAATATATTATGTTCAACATAATATAACAATTAAATAATAAATATTACCTATTTTATCAGTTCCCTTTAATTATGCTTAATTATAATATATAATTTAATTATTATTAATCCATTTCCCTTGTCTTAATTTGTTATCTATATTAGTCATTTTCATATAAATTATTTTTATTAGTATAAGATTAGATTTCAATAATACATTTCTTAGATTTAAGATCTCACTAAAACATTATATCAACATGCTAATTTCTTAGAAGAATTTGTTTTATAAGATACATACTTAATTTCTCACTAAAATAATCAACATGTCTAATTTCTTGAGAAAGATCAATATCAATTCTAATACTGAAGCATCACAATCAAGCTCAAATATTTTATCAAAATCTAGTAGAACTAGTATATGATCCTGAGTTAATTTCTTCTTAAGTACATGAAATGCCTTATGTTATTTTAATCCATATTTAAATCCATTATCTTTTTTAGTAATAGTAGTTAATGATGCAACCAAAGTGCTAAAGTTCCTCACAAACCTATGATAAAAAGAGCATAGGTAAATTTCTAACTTCAGTAACTGATTTAGGCACTAACCAATATTGTATTACCTTAATTTTATCCTTATCAACTGATATTCCATCTTTATTGATCATGAATCCCCAAAAAACTACACTATCCAAATATAACCTTGATTTATACAAATTTGAATATAAATTTTCCTCCTTAAAGACATCCAAAACAATCCCAAGATGCTTAAAATGCTCAGTCATGGAGTTACTATAAATGAATATGTTAACAAAGTATATAACCACAAATTTCCTAATAAATTAATTTTCTAAGCGCATAGTTCATAAGTCGCATAAATTAACTTAGAGCATTAGTTAAACCAAAAGGCATGACTAACTACTCATATAACTCAAAATTTATTTTAAAGGTAATATTTTGTTCAACTCCTTGTTTCAATCTTATATATGATAACCACCTTTTAAATCAAGTTTGAAAACCACTACAACCCTATGTAATTAGTCCAACATCTCATCTAGCTTAGGCATGGGATACCTATACTTAATGGTTATCTTATCAACATACCTACAACTTGTACACATCATCCAACTCCCATATTTCTTAGGAACTAAAAGGACAGGTACATCACAAGGACTCATGGACTTTTAAATGTGTCATTTATTTAACAATTCAATAACTTTCATTTTCAACTCTTTCACTTCCTTATGGTTTTCTCTATATGCAAAACTATTGGAGATAACAACACCTCGAATGAAGTTTATATGAAATTCTATACCTCTTAAAGTGGGTAATCCAAAGGGATTTTCATCAGGAAATAACTCAGAATACTCAGACACTAATTTCCTAACATTATGCAGGAAGGAATCAAATAACTTAACTCGACACTCATATCATTCCTTAAATACCAGTAAGTAAACAACCTTATTATCACCAAAAGAACGATTAGCTTCACTCTTTTTAGCATAAAACCTATAGGGCTCTTTTGGTTCCTTAGAACTAGATCCCAAATTTGAGTTTGGTTTGTTTAATTCTTCATAGTCAGACTTCATCTCTACTTAGTAATCATAAATCTCCATTAGGGTGACAGGTGATAATGTAATATTCCTATCATCTTTATATAATATGTACCTATTTTTATACCTATCATGAATGAGTTTCCTATCATACTATCAAGGTATTTCTAAGAAAGCACGAGCAACATACGTGGGCACCATATCTTATAACACAAACTTCTCAATCTTTCCCATTTTTAGATTCACTAAAACTTGTATATTGACCTTAACATCTCCTAACCACAAAATTCTATGATTTTTAGGGTGTTTAGTAGTTGGAAATCCCAATTTAGACACCAAAAGTATGCTGGTAACATTAATAAAACTCCCTCTATTAATAACCATATTAAAGCGATTATCATTATTCATACACCTTGTATGGAAAAATATGTTCTTTCTGCACAACATTAGGGTCTGGTTGCCTATTTCTAATTAAGGCCCTATGTACCACAAATAGCACACAGTTAATATGGAGTCCAATTTCTTCATCAAAACCATACAAATCATTTTCTTGTTCGGTACTTTCAAATTTTGATTCTATGTCACCACATTCTCTTATTAAAATATTTCTCCTATTATGCCACTCTTAAGCTATATATATATCCACAACCACCACACTCGTAAAATTTTATACTTATAGTCCTTATTTGTCCATTAGTACTGCTAGATACAATGGACCCTTATCATTTCTATTCCCAAATTTAGACTCATTACTTTTACCTTTAAATTTTGATTTTCAAAAATTATTACCACCAAAGTTTCTCTTAGAATTATTTTTAAACCCAAAGTTCATTTGTTTAAATTGCTTATTCCTCTTAAATTGTCATTCTACCTTAATAGAAATGTTTACCATTTCCTCTAATGTTTCATATGGATATAATTCAACATTATCAGCTATATTACAATTTATTCCACTCAAAAACCTAGCCATAGTTGCATCTTCACCCTCAATTATGCCAGCCTTAATCAATATCATTTCTAATTCCTTAAAAGTATTCACCAACCTAGTTCCTTGATTCAAAATTTTAAATTTCCTAAACAACTGAAATACCCCGAAAATTTCTAATTTTAAAGATTATATTTAAATAAGATTTTATTTGAAAATTTAATTTAGTAAATTATTTTTACTAAAATAAAAGGAAATTTAGTAGGGCAAATTAATAAGAGATTTTATAAATATGTTAAGTAAAGGAAATTTTGGAAAAATACTTTAAAAATACTATTTAGCCTAAAAAGGGATTTAAAATTTATTTTATTTAAATATTATTAATTTTAAATATCCTAAATATTCAGATTTACTCAATTGGATCCAACCTAATTATTTCTCTTTTCCTTTTTCCCTTTTTCCTTTTCTTTTCTTTTCTTTTCCTTTTTCTTTCCTTTTCTTTCTTTTTCTTCTTCTTCGCCGAATTGGGCCTGTTGCGCCGGCCCAATTCCTTTTTCCTTCCTTTTCCTTTAGCGCGGCCTGGCCGCGCGTCGTCGCCGTCCACCCCCTCCTTCGCTGCGCCGCGTTTTACTCCCTTCTCACATTAAAATGCGGCGTTTTGATCATCACGTTTTTACCGTTGCGCGACAGCCTCGGAACGCCGTTCATTATCCCTTTTTACATCGAAATGCGTCGTTCTATTTAACCCTTCCCCCACCTCGCGCCGAACCGCCCGATCTCCCTCCCTTTTTCTTTCTTTTCTCTCCCGCGAACCGCCCGGTCCAGCCTCCCCCATCTTCTTCTTCCTCCTCCCACCCGACGCCATAACCATCCACCTTCCTTCCTTCCCCGAAAATGGCGCTGCCGGCCACACGTGGTGTGACCGGCCTTTCTCCCGCTCATTCTCTCCCTCTCGACGCAAAGTTTGATTTTAAACGCTCCAATCTCCATTTTCGTCTCCACGATTGCTCCATTCCTCTCGCGAAGGGTCGGGCAAAATTTGAAAATTTTGCCGCCCGATCGACACCATAACCATCACGTTTCTCACCAGCTTTGACCCCCTAATAACTCCCCCAACTCGGACCTAACCTCCAACATTATAAATACCTCTCTTATGGCCTGGGTTCGGGATTTTTTTTCCCCGAAACCCTAAGCATCGCCTGTGCGCCACCGCCTCTTTAGACGACACTTCCTCCATCTTTGGCTAACTTCAACGCCTTCGCTTCATCCCAATATCTTCCCTGCAACACCCTCTAATTAACTAGACCATCCACGACCTTCGATTCACCTTGTACAAGCCTCCATAATCGTGTAAAGTTGGCTAGTTATCTCGCCAGAAAATTCCACCCCGAGACCTTGAAACGCCAGCCACCACCACATCCGCCGCTTTTACCACCTTCCAAGCCAACCAATAACTCCTTCTAAGGCTCCTCCACCGACCCATAAAATTATTTTATTTTTCTCCTCCCCTCTCACCCCTTTTTCTTCATTTTTACCCCTCTTAGATTCATTTTTCGGCCACCTCCGGGAACCACCGCCGGTTCCACCTACATCCTCCGACTCAAGGTGAAACCCTAGACATTTTAAACACTTAGTTTTGAATTATTGATAATTATTCTATTTTTAGCCTAAATTTTAGTGTTAATTCGACTTTAATTATTATTATTATAATTATTCTTATTATTGTTATCAACTATATTCTAATTTCTAAATTTTGTTGACAGGTCTGGGGGTATTATTGAGTAAGATAAATTATTATTCTTGAATTTTTATTATTTAATGGGATTATTACATGTTTACTATTGTTATTAATAATATTAATAATATTATTATGTTTAAGGTAATTATTTAATTAATGTTGTAATTATTTCAGGAAGAACAGAAACCAAAATTTTTAATTATGCCTCGCACTTTTACTTTTCATTAATATTATTAACATTTTTAACATTATTTCTAATTATATTATTATTATTATCTTTATTAACTTTATATTATAAGTATATATAATGTTAATATTATTATTACAATTTCTAATGGTATTATTATTATTAAATTAGGGTGGTTCAAAATCCACCTTTTGATTTTAAGAATTTTGGTATTAATAATATTAATATCCTACTAATAAAAATATCATTAATAATATTATACCTTATTATTATTATTATTATTATTATTATTATTATTATTATTATTATTATTATTATTATCATTATTATACTATCATTATATTTTTGTGAATGGTAGAAACCCTTAGATCACCACCTTCTTCTAATGAAAATAATAATTCATTTGTATTTTTAAGTATTAGTTCCTATAGTTAATTATTGAATAGTAAAATGTCATCCTAAAACCAAACCTTGAAATAAGTTAAAATTATGTAAGAGAGTCTAATTCTAGTATGCTTTGATATAATAGGCGAACCCAATCAAACCCCCTCAAGTGGAATAGGAGTGTACACCAAGACCGGTGTCGTTTTAGGTAAGGGTCTACTAAGGCCATTTATGTGTTTGCATGCTCTATGTGTTTGATATGCCATGTATTTTATGTTCGTTATTATTAATTATTGCGCATGTGGCATGATTGTGGAATGGAAGTATGTTGTTGTGAATATACTGTGGCATGAGAATTATGCATATGTTTATGTCATTAATGTATGATATGACTTGAGACATGTGTTAGGGTTTTGCATAAAATGGCGTGGTGCTAGGGTTTGCATGGAATGATAGGGAGTTAGGGTTTACATGGGATGGTAAGGAGTTGGGGTTTGCATGAAATGGTATGATGTTAGGGTTTGCATAAATTGACATGAGTTTGGGACTTTCATGGAAGCATGTCTACGTGGAGCTAAGGTTTGCATATGAATTAGGGTTTGCATGGAAGTGAGGTAAATGTGAAGCTAGGGTTTCCATATAAATTGGGGTTGCATGGAAGTGTGGTATACGTGGAGCTAGGGTTTGCATATGAATTAGGGTTTGCATGGAAGTGTGGTCTACGTGAAACTAGGGTTTGCATGTGGATTAGGGTTTGCATGGAAATATGTCTACGTGGAGTTGGGGTTTACATGGGAGCTAGGGTTGCATGGAAGTGTGGGTTACAATGAGTTAAGGTTTGCATGGAGTTATTTATGCATGTCTGGGCAAATGTTTGTGAGTGGTTAATGCTATGATTAAAATACTTAAGACATTAATCTTTTAAAGTGGAAGATTATTGAGCCGGGTCCAGACCGATCCACCGGTCAGGAATAGTGGTTAGGGTTTTACCCTATATGTGACCGATCCACCGGTAATAATAGTGGTTAGGACATGAGGTCCTATGTGTGACCAACCCACCGGCAATAATAGTGGGGTGACTCGAGCTCAATAAATACAAACCAGAATTGTTAAAGCTCTTAAAAGACATAAATTACTTACAGCGAAACACCATGCGAGCAGGAACCAGACCGATCCACCGGTCAGGAATAGTGGTTAGGGTTTTACCCTATGTGTGTCCGGCCCACCGGTTATAATAATGGGGTGTTCCTGTCTTCGCATGGATATGATGCGAGCAGGAATCAGACCGATCCACCGGTCAGGAATAGTGGTTAGGGTTTTACCCTATGTGTGTCCGGCCCACCGGTTACAATAGTGGGGTGTTCCTGTTTTCGCATGGATTGATAAAAGGCATGGTGTTAATTGACTTTTGATAAAAGAAAGATTACATGGTTAATCCGGACCTTTTGGGCCTTATGTGTGGACTGTTGATTATAAGTTATGGATTTCACCTTATGCTTCTATGTATCATATGTGTGGGTTATAATTGTATGTGATCATTATCCTACATGAATTAATGTGTTATATGCCGGCCTTAGTATTCGGTTACCTTACTCGGTACGTAGTGTACTGATCACCTGTTTCATGGGTGCTGCTCATTCCCACGAGCAGAAGGCCCGTCTAATTTGTTGCAGGTAGGAGATACTTACTTTGATGCTATCGATGTCTACGAGACATAAGGAGGGGCAGAATGATAGTTGGAGTGGACCGATTTCTAGAGAGACATGGTTGTTCTCTTTTAATTCATAACTCATGTTATTTTTATTATGTTTAAGTTGCCGAAACAACTTTGTTAATGTTGTTTGATTATTATTTGAAAAACAATAGTTGGTATTTCAAATTATGTAAGACTTGCGCATACTCTGATTTAAAATTTTTAAATTTGAATTTATATGGTATTACTTATAATGTTTTCTTAGCCTTAGCACTTGGTACCGGAACGGTAGAAGTGAACTGGTCTGGTACTAAGTGTGGCGGTAACATCCCCAGAATTTACAGTTTTAATTTATGAGTATTGCTTTAAAAAAAATTGTGTAAATTTTGGGGTGTTACAACAACTCTCTCTAATAGTGGTTCGGAATAAACATCTTCCTCATTAATAACTTAAATTCATCCCATGTCTATATAGGTGGTTCTCCACTCGTACGCCTAAAATCATAAGGTTATAATACCATGATGAGGCATAATTAGTAAACTTTAACTGCTTCAACCTTAATACTTTATTGCCTAAATAGTTGTGGCAATCAATTACTATATCTATTTTTTTCTCCCATTCAAAGCAACAATCTGAATCACTTTTTCCATTGAAACTTGGTATATTAAAATTAATACTACCTAATTTCTATCAAGTTTCTCTAACTCCCTATTGTTTCTATTAGGTTTCCTAGGATGCCTATCACCATTAATAAACACTTGATCCTCAAACTATTCTAATCCATTAAGTGTTGACACCCTAATTATAGGTTTAATAGGGATCCTACCATTCACATTAGCAGTTGGGTTATTTTGTCTAACACCTTGCAAATTATTATTTACAGTGTCTTAATCCCCAAATCTACGTTCTAAATTAGTAGAAAATGTATAAAACTGGGTAGTATGTTGCTCTTGAAGTGACGTAAGAGTTTCTAATGTGTTGTTTCTAGGTAAGGGAACAAATTGGTTCAAAGATTGACTGTTATTAGACATTTTTGCATTTATCAGGTATACTCAGTATTGACATAGCACAATTCACATGGAAACTACACACATAATTCATGCTTAACTCACGTGCATGCAAGAAAAGACTCAAAATGAAAAATAGTATGAGAAAAGGAAAAAAAATAAAAAGAAAAAAATAATAGAAAATATTTCAAATAAGTGAGGGATAAGGAATACGAACAAGTTGAAGCTAGTTCTGACTAGCAGCAATGAATACACATAATATGTTTAACTTATTATACAAACCAAAACATAAAACTGACAGGGCAACACCCAAGTCGATACGACCACGTGGGGCTACCTTGGAGCACTATTGGATTGATTGGTTGGCCCTGCAGATCAAAACGAGTCATTTCAGTATGCTTTGTCCTCACTCACATACTTCCTGAAAAAAATTTAGAAAATTCTGAAACTTTCCAGGAGGGTCACCCATCCTAAAATTACTCTACGGCCAACACGCTTAACTATGGAGTTCTTAGGACGGAATCACCAAAAATATAGTATACTATGTTGATATAAGTAGATAGATCAATCCTTATAACACTTCGCTCAAATTAGGGTATTACATTCACCCCCACTCAAAGAACGCAATGTTCTTGTTGCACCTCAACCACTAACCATCTGAATATAGTTTATCTCAAGAATTGTCCCTCTAGGCGGCTGACTGGCTCATCCAAGTTCAGCACATGGTCGTGGTTTTGCTTTGACACCATTTGTAACACCCCGAGTTGATAAGACCATGTGGGGGCTACCTTGGAGCACTTTCGGATTGATTGGATTGATCGACTGGCCCCACAGATCAACACGAGTCCTTTTAGTACGCTTTTTCCTCACTCACGTACTTCCCGATAAACTTTTAAAAAATTCTAAAACTTCCCAGGAGGGCCGCCCATCATAAAATTACTCTACGGCCAACACGTTTAACTGTAGAGTTCTTAGGACAGAATCACCAAAATGATAGTATACCATGTTGATATAAGTAGCCAGATCAATCCTTATAATACTCCACTCAAATTAGGGTATTATATTCACCCCCACTCAAAGAATGCAATATCTTCATTGCGCCTCAACCACTAAATGTCTGAATACAATTTATCCCAAGAATCATCCCGCTAGGCGGCTGACTGGCTCATCCAAGTTCAACACACGGTCTCGATTTTGCTTTGATACCATTTGTAACACCCCGAGTCCATATGACCATGTGGGGGCTACCTTGGAGCGCTTTTGGATTGATTGGCTAGCCCTACAGATCAACACGAGTCCTTTCAGCATGCTTTATCCTCACTCAAGCACTTCCTGAGAAATTTTTAGAAAATTCTAAAACTTCCCGGGAGAGTTACCCAGCATAAAATTACTCTACGGCTAGGACGCTTAACTATAGAGTTCTTAGGACAGAATCACCAAAAGGATAGGATACCATGTTGATATAAGTAGCTAGATCAATCCTTATAACACTTCGCTCAAATTAGTGTATTACATTCACCCCTATTCAAAGAACGCAATGTCTTCGTTGCGCCTCAACCACTAGCTGTCTGAATACAATTTATCCCAAGAATAGTCTAGCTAAGTGGCTAGCTGGCTCATCTAAGTTCAGCACACGGTTGTGATTTTGCTCTGATACCATTTGTAACACCCCTAGTCGATACAACCACGCAGGGGCTATCTTAGAGCGCTTTTGGATTGATCGAATTAATCGTCTGGCCCTATATATTAATACGAGTCCTTTCAGCGCACTTTTTCCTCACTCACGCATTTCTCGAGAAATTATTAGAAAATTCTAAAACTTCTCAGGAGGGTCAACCATCCTAAAATTGCTCTACGGCCAGCATGCTTAACTGTGGAGTTCTTAGGATAGAATCACCAAAAGGATGGCATACCATGTTGATATTAGTAGCTAGATCAACCCTTATAACACTCCGCTCAAATTGGGTATTAAAATAAGCTTCACATATATCAATATCACAATTTAAATATAATATATAGAGAAATAATATTGGAATGGTTTACCACACCGATTACTATATGTGGTCGAAACTCTAAAATGAGAGCTACCCTTATTCTTGGAAAAAGGAAATCCATCACTAGTGTTGTTAGTTCAAATTGTCAATTGTAAGAAGAATGGATATGTACAATAATCAAAAATTCCTTAGTGTAAGATAGATTCAAGTCATAATCTGTATCTCTTTCTTTTTAATTTTCAAGAAACACAAATTAAATAAACAAAACTTAAAAGAAATATAAGGAAAGAAACCATCAAGTCAGCAAGTGAAGGCTTTTTAGCTTTCGCTAGTGTTGCTTGTCCTCTACCATTCGTTCAAGAAGTAGTTCTAGAATGAAGAGTGTCAGTGATAATGGTGGATTGACGCCAAATATCAACCAATTGTGACAAATTTTAATGAGAGTGATCAAATATGGAGACAAATCTTCAAATCTGGCAAGATCTTACAAATCTAGAAGAGAACTGTAGATCTGGTTGAAATTTCAATAGATGTAGATAAAATTTTTTGAATATGGTAAAAGAATGCCTAACTTTGTCAGAAACCAACAAATCAAACCAAGGTTTATCTACATGTTACATATTGTCGACAACTTACACGAGCTAGAGGATGCTTAGATAGATTCCGTTAAAAGTAACTCAAGTGGATTTTTTTTTGTGAGATCGAAGGCAAAAAAGAAGGTAAAAAAAAAGACGCAAGAAATAGAAAGGTAGTGCCTAAAATTGAAAGATAACACCTTAAGATAACATATTGAAGAGTCAAAGTTTTGATACCCCTTGATGGACTCTGAGATGGAGATTCGAGAAAACACAATGAAGTATAAGAAAATAATACTAGATTTTTGGTGAGATATGATAAAAAAAAATCCAATTGAGATTAGATAATGAAGAATATGAAGGGAAGATTAAAATCTCAATGCTCAATTTTAGTGAAAAAAGGTGAGTAAAAAGGGTTCAGTCTAGAGAGAGAGAGAGAGAGAGAGAGAGAGAGAACAAATCAATGGAAGAGAGAAAAGAGAACGCAATTTTATTTTGAGAATCGGGTAAATGATACACACTATTAAAAAAGAAGAATGAGTAGCTTATATGGGCCAACTCAACCCTAACCCTAACAACCATCAACTAAGCTTACTTAATATACGACCCATTACATAGATTTTAGCCCAATTATTATTTATGTAAAATAAATGGTATATATTATATCCTAAGCCCCCATTAACTTATATGTATTGCCAATTGTAGTAATCAAGTAGGATTCACATGCTATAGTTGTTCTAGCTAATTAGTTCTAGTGGTTGCCTATGCTGGCCAACACTTAATACCGTAAGTTATCTATCTAGTGATTGCATCATTTGGGTACATTTTATCTCTACATTAACAACAACATTAATTCCTTCTGACAACGACAACATATCAGCTACAACCATTTATCTTAGTTAATGGAGAATAAGAAAATTAGTTAAAGATAGCTAAATTATCACTATTTATTGAAAAATATTCAAATAATAATTAAAAATGCAGGGCACATATCATTTACAATACCTTGTAAGCCCACATCTCATGCCCTTACAAGATAATAGTGATCCACATAACCTTCCCTGAATGTTACATGCTTATCCTTAGGAAATTGTGGTGCATGAAAAATTGAGGATGTGCACTATAGGATGGATATTTAATCCTTAAAAATGTAATAGATAACTCAATTATTGGGCATTAAGTGAAAAGTTACCAAACATTTTGTTTGAAGGGTTAGCAATTCCTATTAAAGCATCTCAACCTTTCTTCTATTCTTTCACCATCACCACCGCTTCATCCCTATTTGAAAGTAATTGTTGATGAAGGGGCATAAATCAGCTATACATAAATTTCAATATGGAATAAACTAAAAGTAATATAAAAATTTTTGAAAAATTTTAAAAACAAAAAAAAATTATAGAGAAATAATTTATAAATTGAAAACTTAATAAGAAACAACTAAAAGATAAATTTTTTGAGCTCATACCTAAACAAAATAAATCTATGTAACAACAAATTAATTAGGCCTAACTTTACCCACTCAAAGTCGCTACATTTCAACATAGCTTTTTGACTTGCATAACTAGATAGAAGGTTGAACATTATAAGTCTAAATTGACTCTCTACCTTTTAGAATATATAATTATCCTTATATTATGTTATAATTGAGAGGTAAAACTAATAAGATTAGAATAATTTATATTGTGAGAAATTTTACATCGGGCCATAGAAAGTGTGTTGAAGAGGCTTAATACTCTTCTTAGTTAGAAGAGTATCTTAAATAGGTTTCAAACCATGTGATAATTAAAAAATCTCAAAATCTACCACAGTTAGTTTCTTCTTCATATAAATTAAAAATGATTCTAGCCCACAACTATGTCGTATGATTTATCTTGAGGGAAAATTAGATACATTTTCGATTAAATCTGAATCTTGAATCTATAGTTCTAGAGATAATTATAAGGACAAACTTCTCAATACAATGTAAGGATTAAGAAAACTAAAAATTAAGCTATAATGTTGAGAATGAATCTACATAGAATAAGGCTTTGATGAGTTTGAAGAGGTAGTTGAATACTCCTATTACAAACCTTTCAATATCATTTTTTACCTTTCTAATCTCCATCACACTTCGTGTTTTAACTTTAGCTTAGGAGCTACGAAAAGGATCTATGGTTTGGACTCTAGAGTCATTGAAATCATTTTTAATACAACCTGAAATACTATAGTGGCTCATGGTTTGACGACTTTACTTATTAAACCAATTAGTTAGAGGATGGATAAATTCTTAACATAAAAGAACACAAGAGGGGAAAGAAACTAATGCTAATAACATAGGGAAAAGGGTAATAAAATTGAAGTGGTTAGTTTATACATTCAATTATAGAATCTTAATTGATGATTTCACCTTGTCGTACTTATTGAAGAAAATATATGTAGGCACTAGAATTTCTCTTATCCACTTTGGCCTTCTTCTCAACCAAATTTCATTTCTGTGATGGTTCATTAACTAAATTTCTACCTTTCATTATCAATATTCTCACCATTCATTTTTTCAAGTTCTTTTGTTCACTTATTGTAGAGTATATCACTACCAAGGAAAGGGGTTTTAATAACGGTTATTTTATAGTTTTAATAACGGTTTTCAACCGTTATTGAATCGCCCGTTATTAAATCTTTAATAACGGTTCATAACCGTTATGAAAAATACACAAAAACCCGCGAATATGTGCGTAAACTTCATATTTAATAACGGTTTTTACTTAAAAACCGTTATTAAAACTCCAGTTTTTAATAACGGTTCTGATGAAAACCGTTATTAAAATGTAGGTTTTAATAACGGTTCTTATGAAAACCGTTATTAAAAACTGGAGTTTTAATAACGGTTTTAGAAGAACCGTTATTAAAACCTACGTTTTAATAACGGTTTTCATCAGAACCGTTATTAAAACAAGGTTTTAATAACGGTTTTTATAAGAACCGTTATTAAAACTCCACTTCTTTTTTTTTTTTGCAGTTTTGTTCCTGCCCACATACACAGTTACCAAATCTGTATGTTAAAACAATTACCAAATCTGTAATGTAAAACAACATTAATTCATACCAAATCTGCAATCACACCATAATTTCAATCAATCTATAATTGGTATGCATGTCTCAATACACCAACTATACTTGCAATAAAATTAGTGGGCATACCACAACTTGGTAGCTCTACACCCCAAAGTAAAGAGTTCACATATCTAGGCTGGTAGACGAAATACAAACCTAAAAATGCATGTAGAATATATAGATCGCTACCGAATGAATGAGTGCACGTGCTTGGCCTCTAACTTCATCAATTTGATCAACATTATATTGCTGGCCTCGTGCATAGTCATCGGTGAAAAACTACAACACCCATGTTTCAATTAATATACAGTTAGCCATTAGGTATGTCATGATTCATTAATAGAAAAATATGGAAAAGCAAACATACATGGCTTGGATCTATGTTGACCAATCTATTCTAGACTATAAGTTCCTTTGTCTCGAAGATCTTCAATTTTGGAGGTACCTGAAGCTCTTATCTCATCCATAACTACAATAAAGAGATAAACAATAGAGGAAAAACAATTCTGATAAAAGTAAAAACTAAAATAAATGAAAACATGTATTACCCTACATACAAAATAATACAAAGGTAGGCAACATATGTTACCACTATAATCAAGAGGTTATATAACACCATCATACCCTAAATTAAAGGTTCAATTTGTAAAAAAGGCCCTAAAAAGGTTGTGTCACAAAAAAATCTAAATTTAGAGGCCAAAACGGCCTTTTTTGGGGTCCGAAATTGCCCAAACCGGCTCTGCCGCTTTGCCACGTTGTAGATCTCGAAAAATACCCAAAATAGCCTCCTAGATCACCTAAATCCGAGGCCGCATGAAAACGTTATGACCCTCCAAAGTTTACAGTTGAATCTAGCTCTAAATAACCTCAATAATGTCTTCTCTTTTGTTTATTATGGTTGTAGCTCTAAATAATATTGAATCTATATTCTATATCAACAATCTATATATACAACAATAATAAAGCTCTCGGCAAACACATGCATTTGTTAATATATAACAATAACGCAACAAATTCAACAACAAACAGCAAAATTTTCACCCAACACATTCAACAACACATTTTCGAACGAAACCCTGGCGACATGCATTTATATAAGTAGATAAAAAGTTACGAGAGGAAGAACAAACACATACATAAACTGAGCTAGCTACAAACACGATGGTCAGAATGTTGAGAGAGGCAAGGGCTTCAAACACGACGGAGGATGAAGGTGCAAGTGCCAACTAGCTTCGGAACAATGGCAGAGGTGTGGCGGTGCGAGGGTTTCCTTTACTTGAGAGGAGTCTGGTGGTGCGAGTTGGCGGTGCGAGGGTTTGCAAGGAGAAGGAAGGAGAGCAAGAGAACGAAAGTGCAGAGAGTCTGAAAATTTTGGCACGAAACAGAACCGAGCGAGAAATAAAAGTTTGATTTTGGGGTTTTAATAACGGTTTCTGAGAGAACCGTTATTAAAACATCTTTTAATAACGGTTCCTGGAAGAACCGTCATTAAAAGCTTCTGACTTTTGACAACGGTTCTAATATGAACCGTTATTAAATCTTCTTTTAATAACGGTTTATATAAAACCGTTATTAAAACATCGGTCCAAATTTTAATGTTGCCCTTTTAATAACGGTTTTTAACTAGAACCGTTATCAAAACTTCCCGCCGATTAATTTTCACGCCTTTGACAACGGTTTTCGAACTACCGTTATTAATGTCCCGTTATTATTTCCCGTATTTGTAGTAGTGTATATTAGTGTAGTATATGTATGGGCATTATGAATTTACCATTATGTCTTTTGAACTCACTAATGTGTCAAGAATGTTCATAGCTCTCATAAATAGAATCTTCCATCATCATCTAGATCAGTTCATACTATGATTTAGAGTTGACCTACCATGAGGGTAATGTCAAAATTTTAGCATATACCCTTAGCAAGAAGACTTCACATTCACTTAGTAACATGGTGATCTCATATTGGATTTGGCAAGAGCTTTAGGATTTAGGCATTGAGGTTATTTTGTTTGGAGATAATGAGATGAAGATAAGTCCTCTCTTGATTACACTAACCATTTTTTATGAGATCCAAGCTATTTAAGCTAGTAACCTATTGCTCAAGAGGATTAGATAGGCTATAGCTAAGGGTAGAATAGTTGGGTTTTAGATTCATAAGGATGATAGTGTCAGCTTCTAAAGTAAATGGTGTATTTAGAGTTGTGTTGAGCTAAAGGAAAATATTTTAGAGGAAGGTTATAATGCACCTTATTCCATCTATTCTATAGGGGATAAGTTTTACAAGGATATGAAGAAAATCTATTAGTGGCTTCATATAAAGCAGGAGGTAGCAGAATTTGTTGCTAGGTGCTTGACTTGTCAGAATGTTAAAATTGAGCATGAGTTACCTACAGGGGTGGTTTAGTCTCTTGAGATTCTTAAGTGAAGGTGGGAAAATATTTTGATGAACTTCATAGCTAGGTTGCTGAGGATTCATAGTGGGTCTAATTCAATCTTGGTGATAGTTGATACATTGACTAAGTCGGCAGAGTTCTTTATGATGAAGTAAAAATAGAATATGGAGCAATTAGTGTAATGCCCAACCTTGTTAAGACTGTGAATAGTTACTCTAGAGTGCTTTTGGGATCAATAATTGGTCATATATATATATATCAATATGAGTTCTTTTAAGTGTGCTTTTATCAACTCACATGCATCATGGAAAACTTCTCAGAAGGTTACCCATTCTTACAGTACTCTAAGTCAAAAAATTGTAAATATAGAGCTTTTTAATGATTGATTTCCTAAAATCAAATTATATGTTGTTGATATAGGTAGTCTTATCAATCATTGTAGGCCTCCACTATACACCATTAATTTGGGATATTACCTACACCTCCTATCAAGAACACAATGTCCTTATTGAATATCAATCATTTACTATCTTGTTACAGTATATTCCAAGAATTTTTCCACAAGGCAATTGACTAAATCATCCAAGTTTAAATTGTGGCCATAATGTTGCTCTGATACCATTTATAACACCCCAACCTCACTCAAGTTATAAATAGTTACTTTGGAGTGCTTACAAGTTTAATGGATGACTCCACAAATCAAAATGAGTCCTTTTGAGCATTCATTTTATCAACTCATATGCATATTGAAAAACTTTCCTGGAGATCATACATCGTTAAATTAATCCAAGTTAAACATGATTAATTGTGGAGTTCTTTAACAATATACTTTCTTTAAAAAGGTATATATTTTTTATATAGGTAATCTTATCAATCTTTTTAAGCCTCTACTATCCATCACTAATTTGGGATATTACGGTTCGTTAGTGCTTATAAGAAGCATGCAGTGAGGCTACATGTCAAACTAAGATAGTAGATTCTTATAACACGTTTGGCAGGAGTTACTAATAACTTTTGGGAAACAACTAAATATGAGTATTGATTTATATCTAGCTACATATAGGAAAACCAAGTGGACTATTCAACCCATGGAGGATATGATTTGGGTGTGTATTCTTGAGTTTAAAGGTAGGTAGGAGGATCATCTGGATCTAATTGATTTCTTCTATAACAATAGTCATCATGTGGATATAGGGAAGCCACATTTTGAGGCTTTGTATAGATGAAATTTTTGTTGTCACTTATTTTGGAGAGACATCAGCAAAATAGTTGTGTTAGGGCCAGAGGTGATAATGGATACCATAAGGTAGATTAGACCAATACAAGACCACATGAGGATTTCCCAAGATAGGTATAAGAGTTATGCTGATTTGTGGAGATCAATGGGTATAAGGTGGTGAATGAGTACTTTTGAAAGTCTCATCTACAAGGGGAGTGATGCGATTTGATTGGAAGGTTAATCTCAATTTGAGATGTATTCGCCTATCCAATATTTTTGATCGAGTTAGAGAGTTTGCTTACTGACTTGCTTTGCTTAATAATTTTTCATATGTGTATAAAATCTTCTGCATCTTAAAGTTGGGGAAGTATGCGGAAGATCCATCATATATCATCTAGCCAGAGATGATTAAGCTCAATGAGTCATTACCATACAAGGAGCAACCATTATAGATTCTTGACACCAAGACTAGAGTGACTTATGCAATGGTAGTTTTTTCATTCAATATTCTTTAGTCACAACATGGAGATCAATAAGTTATTTGTGAGTATGAGAAAGATACCAAGGAGAAGTACCTAGATTTATTTTGCATAGGTGCATTAAGTGGTTAACAATATCTATTTTAAGGGGTGGTACCCCCTTTCATTCATTCTTACACTTATAAGTCAATTTTCTTTTGCATTGTGCCTATGTTTTAAAAGGTTTTATCTTACAAAAATGTTTTATTTTTTGGAATTTAGGATGAAGTCTCTTTTAAGGGGTAATGATGCAATACTCCATCCTAAAATATTTTAAAATATGTTTAAAATTATGTCAATATTAAACAAAATGATTTTGGTTTTACTAATCATGACCTAAACTAATCGGCTAGTTTATCTTGGAACATAAGTTTTTAACCAACTAACTAGTTTTTGAAAACCACTACACTAGTTATACTAGTCGACTAGTATTCTGGAACAAGTCAACTTATTCTGCTAGATTTTTTAGGTACTTTCTAGTTTTGTTTCAATTCTTGATTAAATAATTTCCTAAACTTCTAATTATAATTTATTTATACTAATAAGCATATTTAGGTCCTATGGGTTATTTTAGAATTATATTAACCATTATTTCATTTTATTTAGATAAAAATATTCGAAATGTACTTTTTAAGGTACTTTCCTTACAACCCTCTTTTCTCTATCTTCCCATCTCTCCTCTATCTCAAGCATGTTGCGCATACCTACCCAATTGATACTATTTATCTTAGGTCTTTTATGGTAAAATTTTCTTCCAAACTCCCCGACTTTCATAATTCCCCTACTTCCTTCACTTTGTACCACAAACTCCACCTCAAAGTCAACACAATTTATCTCCCTTCCTTCCCTTTTTAAATTCATCATCATCATCTTCTTCTTCTTCTTCTTCTTGACCCTCATTTTAACTCCTCTTCATTTTACTTAAACAAATGAGGGTTAATATAGGGAAAGGTGTGATATATTGGAAGTATGATAACATGTTTGACCATTTGAGATACTATGAAACCCCCATTTTCACAACTATAAATTAATTTTTATATATAAAAAAAGGGGTTTGCAGAAGCTACCACAAAAATGGGGATTTTAAATTCAAATCCAATATGAAGAAGGTACAACTAATATCTAATCCATGCTAGCAAGGCAATAAGCATCCTAATATCTTAAAGAAGAAGGTGTAATTGTCAACTAATTCTGAGACTGATATAAGATCCAATTGGTAATGAATTAGAGTGCAAAATACTCTTTAAATAATATTTTAAAACATAAAAAAAGATACATAAATGTCATTCTTTACACCAAAATTGTAAAAAACAACTATAAGAAAACCTAATGTTACTTCCTCATATAATACTTCATAACAATGGATTCCTTGCAAAACAATGCTAACTACTTCTATGAATTTTCCAAGTTCATCACAACACCATGAAAATCATTAGTATGGTTAAGTACTTAGTAAAACTTAGTCCCTATGAGCACATAAAACATAATAGAAGCAACATATAAGCATGAGTAAGAGAAAACTTGAAATATAATTTACGTATTCGAAACATAGTGTTTCTTGAAAATGATATGTAAACTAATGTAACTTTTTTATTATAGGATGGTAATAAAAGATTTATATACATTAGTTAAAAATTAGAGCGAGCTCTTAGGGGAAAATGTTCATAGCCACTTTAAAATCATATTTTCCAATTTATGGTATAATCATCCAAACTCTTTTGCAAATATTGTACTTTAAATCACAATTTCCCAATCATAGGTTATACCTATCTGCTAACCAAAATCTTTTGCAAAGGTTCTACTTTAAATCATAGTTTCCAAATCATGGGTTGTACCCATCTGCCAACTAGAGTATTTTTCAAATGTCATGTTTCAAAACATTAAGCATGCTCTTAGGGGAATGCTCAACCCCAAGAAGGCTCATAGGGTAATGCTCAAACCCCAAAACCATTTCAATAGCAACTAGTTTAGGGTATCCTATTCCTTAAGTGTATAGACCTCCTATAAAGTACGTTTGATATCTATAGAGTAGTAAAGGTACCAAACCACTAACACTATTAATACCCCATTCATTTTTAGCAATTATAAAAAAAACGTAGTTTATAGAATCTTTGGTTTTAACGATTACCATTAAAGTTTTCCATAGACTAAGATTACTTATCACGCTAACCCTCAACATATGTGAGTGTTTTGTACAGTTATACACAAGGATACAAAACTTAAAACCTTTTTGCATCCCTTATGGCACAAAACCTTGATCGTGTATCATGTAGTTCATATAATGCAACACTACCACAACTTTAAATGCAACATACACATTAAAATCACAAGGTAATCATTTTAAATTCCAAAATATCACTGATGACTTATTTGAGCCATAAATAGAAACTATATTTGAGTTTGAAATTGAAAAATAAGGTAGTATTCCATTTTTGGAAAAATATAGTATTTACCAAGAAAAATATGATATTCAAAGTGTGGTTCGAAGGCAATAGAAAAAAATTAAATTCAAAGGTTATATCTTGACCTCCATGATTATTAGGTGAAGATTTGGGTCATTTAGGGTTAATCTTATCATTTAATGAGTAAAATCATGATTAATTTTCACTAACCATATTTATATGATTAAAGGTGATTATGAGGTACTTAAGGTTGAATAGGATGAAAGACTCAAGAACACCATGCATATCTTCAACCCCAAGTTCAGGAACATGTTGAAGATGTTCTTCATCTTCAACCTTTTTCTTCCAACTTTAATTCTTCAAATCTTAGGTCATACTAATCCAAATAATAAGATACAAAATTTATACCCAAAATACCAATAAATAACTTAAAATTCCTTTGACACACAAAAAAATAACTCTAACCAAAAGATCAAACCACAAACCCAAGCTTAGTGCTTATTAGCTAGGTTTCTACCACTTTTGGACACTTTTAGTGTTTTGATCATAACATTTAACATAAAGTTCAAATCATAAACCTAAATTTGAGTTTGAAATTAGAATCATAGAAATTTAATTTTTTGTGAACTAATACTCACAAATCATATCCACAAGAGAGAAATTTAGCTTGCAATTTGACCCAAATTCGTAGGTGTAATATCAACAATTTTTATACTTTCTCTAATCTTTCTTATATCAAATATTTCAAGGATCAATCCATAATAATTTTAAAATCAAAATAACCTTGTTAAATGATATAAACGAAATTAAAACCATAAAGAATCTCGTATGATCAATGATATAAAAATAATAAGAATAAAACTCCAAATCAGCCAAAAATACCAATCTTTATTATCAAACATGAAATCACAACAAAAATTATGTTTTAGCACAAGTGAACCAAGCTTTAATTTATATGAGAGGTTAATTAATTTATTAATCTAGAAAATCAAGACAAAATCATAAGGTTATAATACAAATAATCATGACAAAATAAAAAGGAAAATAAAAGGAGAAGTTTAGATTTCACCGACTTATGTTGTTGATGATTAGGAGGAGTTTCCATGGTGGTATTTAGTGGCGGATTTAGTTGAATATGTGAAGGATGATTTCATTAGGAGGATAAAAATTGCCTAAAAAGGAATAGATAAGGAAGAGGATAACCTATTGAAGGCTAGTAAACTCACACATAATACACACACACAAAAGTTAATGAAATGTGTAGATGATGATGCAATTGATGATATGTATTCATGTGCATATGAATAGATGATTATTGATGATAGGTTTTTATGGATAAGATAAGGCACAAAATGTAGAGCTAGGAGATATACTATTTGGCATCACTTCAAGAGGAGGAAATTTGGATAATTGCTCATGATAAACAAGTTAGAAGTTTAGCAAACATGGAAGGGGGATTAATTTTGATGGTAATGATTAGGTGGTCATCATTATGGGGAAACCTAAGGTGTTGATGATGGAAAATGAAAATGGACCAGCTAGGAGAAATGTATTAGGAAGGGAAAGTGGCATGAGATATAGGATGGAGATGGGGGATGTATTGGAAGGGGTAATACACTTATTGAATAAGGAAGAAGGGGGATGAATTATAGGCGGTGAGTTACTACCTAGGGGATGGAGCATTTGGGGGAGTATTGTGTGGGGGAAAGGAGAGGCACAAAATCAAGAGAATAAGGAAAGGATTATGTGTGGTGTGGGGGTAGGATAAAGGTAGGTTAGAGAGTCATTTAGCAAAGTTTACAAGTGTTGACATAAGAATAAGTAGAAAATGGTTTGGAAGTTTTTAAAGAATATTTTATAATTACACATGTCACTATAGGATATTTTTAGACTAAATAAATTTTTAGGATTGATTATTCATAGAAGGCAAGAACTTTGGTTGAGAGGTGTAAAGGTTAAGTACAATCGGAGTTAAGAATGGCACTTTCAATAGTTAATTGTGCAGAAAATGACGAATAGTAATAAAAATAAAGGTATTTTTTAAATAAATTTTATCACCAAAATATTAAAATATAATTATCTCCAAATTTTTATAATTTTCTAATGAGCAGAAAACCAAAACAAAGCTTAAAACATGAATAACTATAAAATTAGGCTTGAATTTTACTTTTTCATCATGAATCTATTTATAACATTAAAAATTAATAAGAGAATAAAAAAATAAAAGAATACAAATAGTGAGGTATTATAATGACTAAAAATATATTGGATATTTGGAAAATGTAAAAAAAAATCTTACAGGAGTCAAAATCGCAAGAAAGGTTAAGAAAATGAGAACGAAATATTTTGAATTTGTGCCTACAGTTTCTAAATACTTTAAGGATTCAAAAAACCATGTAAAAAAATAAAATTACTTTAAAATCAAAGTGATCATAAAAGAATTTAGGGTTTTCAAAATATGGCATGTTATAAATACCTTGGTGAATTTTGAGGATTTTAAAGCATGTTGATTGATTAGACTTTCTAGGCATGTTCTATGAGTTATTATCATGATTATATATGAGTTTTTATGTTAAAAACATGATAGAAAAGCATGAATGATTCAAGATTGGGTTGGAGTTAATGTAATACCCCAATTTGAGTAGAGTGTTATAAGGATTGATCTGACTTCTTATATCAACATGGTATACCATCCTTTTGGTGATTCTACCCTAAAGAACTTCACAATTAAGTGTGATGGTTGTGGAGTAATTTTAGGATGGATGACCCTCCGGAGAAGTTTTAAAGGAAGTGCGTGAGTAAGGACAAAGCGCACTAAAAGGACTCATGTTGATCTGTGGGGCTATCCAATCAATCCTAAAGCACTCCAAGGTATCCCCTAAATAGTCGTATCGACTCAAGGTGTTACAAATGGTATTAGAGCAAAACCGCGACCATGAACTGAACTTGGATGAGCCAGTCAGCCACCTAGCGGGACGATTCTTGGGATAAAACTGTATTGAGATAGTTAGATGTTGAGGCGCAACGAGGACATTGCTTTCTTTGAGTGGGGGGAAATGTAAAACCCCAATCTGAGTAGATTACTATAAGGATTGATCGGGCTACTTATATCAACATGGTATACCATCCTTTTGGTGATTCTATCCTAAAGAACTCCACTGTTAAGCATGTTGGCTGTGGAGTAATTTTAGGATGGGTGACCTTCCTGTGAAGTTTCAAAAATTTTCTAAAAATTTCTCAGGAAATGCGTGAGTAAGGACAAAGCATGCTAAAAGGACTCGTGTTGATTTGTGGGGCCAGCCAATCAATCCGAAAGTGTTCTAAGGTAGCCCTTACATGATCGTATCGACTTAAGATATTACAGTTAATTGCATGATATATCTAGAAAATAGTCAACTGATATGAGGCAAAACTATTTGATTGGTTTTTCCCTACTGAACGAATGGTTAAGTTTGAATATTATGTTTTAGTTTTGACCTTGAAATATTCAATTAGTTAAGTGATTAACTAGTCAACTAGTTCACTAGTCGACGGGCTGCCCTTAAACTAGTTGACTAGTTTCCTTATTTTATATGATATGCTTTTTTGTGGTAATTCCAAATCAACCAACTACTTTATGGGACTAGGAAAATGGTCCCTTGGGATAGTTTTGGTGATTTTATTGGTTAAAACTATAGGTTGACCTTAGCTTATATTATCCACCTTAGGTAATCACATTTATATTATGTTTGGATTATTATATGTGGACGTAAGGATTTGGTATTTGATTGAGGAATATTAGGTACCTTTATCGAGCATACTTAAGTTTAGGTTATCATGGTAATTAAGTGTCATGTGATGTGGTGGATGTTGAGATATCGTCGCTGGGCACTTGTGTGTGTGTGTGTTGATGTGTGTTGTGATGGTGTTGCTAACCTAAAATTGAGTGTACGCCTTATTGATTGGGAGTCCAAGTTTGGTGAATGTTGAAGATCTTGATACAAGCCCCTTTTCACCGATGTATAGTAGTGGTGGAAGATGCAGTCATATGTTCATCTCTATCGATATAATGACAAATAATGAGGAGATACTTAATAGAGATTCTATTGGGAATAAAATCGGGCGGGCATAGGCCAAGCTTGATTAGGAAGAACTCAAGACCATATCCATATATAAGCCAAAGTGAGGTTTCATCCTAAAACCAATTGGTTATAGGTGGAGTAACCCACTAGACTTATATATTGGTTGAATTCCTTAATATATATCAACATGTGACTTTGTTCGCACCCAACAATCATTCCCTCAAACAAAGTAACACACAACTTCCCCTTACAGGGAAGAAAACACTCCATCGATTCAATTATTCATCTTCACTGCATTGATGGATAATAAGCCTTACATGAAGCACTAGAGCATTATCTTACATCGAGAGATCCTTCCTCTATCTATGCCAACACAACATTTCCAATATAGTATTAAACAACTTCCATTTGAGATTCCTAGAATACCTATCGTAGTTCCAAACAAGGCTATGACACCACTTGTTGGAAATAAATCAGGCCTAGGCCAAGCTTGATTAGGAAGAACCCAATACCATATCCATATATAATCCCAAGTGAGATTCAATTCTAAATTTAATTGGTTATAGGAAGAGTAACCCATTAGACTTATATATTAGTCTATTTCCCTCATATTTGTCAATATGGGACTTTGTTCACATCCAACAAATTATGTAGTTGACCATTGGTATTTTTGGGATGGAATGGTTATGCTTAGTCCTCATTCATGATTAAATGATAAGGATGTATACATGTAATATGTGTTATCATGATCTCTTACTACATTTTTTGGTATATTAACCATGTTTTATCTTAACAAGCATGATCCCTTATGTGTAGCATGTGGCATACCCTATATTAGCATTGGTTTGTTTTGCTAGTAGTCTATTGTATTGATATTGCATTATGTGGTCACTATGATGATTCCACTTTCATTTTAGTGAGTATAGAATGTTTGTAGGACTAAAATTCTTAGTTTGAGTACATTGAGGATGAAGACGTGGGTTGGTATCCAATCATTGCTTGGGGTGTATTTACTTTTATAGTTAAGAGTTATATTGGATTTGCTAGATTCCTTTACCCACTGCATTGGGTTTCTTTTGAGATTTTGGTTATTTAAACTATTGACTTTGATCCTTGTATTTGGATCTTGTATCTCTCTCCCTTATATCATATTAATTTCATCATTATCATTACCATTTCTATATTGTTAGTGAATTCATTTTCTCATCTTGTCTTGCTTTCTCTTACACTGAGTATGTGTTAGGTGATGAACACACATCTCCCATATTCGATGTAGTGGCAAAATCCTCCGTTTTTGTTTTCAAAATACTTCTGCATTATCTTAAACAATTTTTTTTAGTCCTAAAATTTGGAGGGGTGTTACAGCAAAATGAAGTTGAAGTGTCTGTTTATGAATGATCGTCAAGTAAATAAATAAGTTTTTATGATGAATATTGAAAGGCTAATGGGTTTGACATGAGTGATATGTTATTAAAAGTCATGCCCAAAATACAATGATAGATTAGATAAACTAAACATTGGTTTAGAAGGTGTGATGTTTTCTCTTATGTACATAGCTTTTGAGGTTATTGTGGGTGATGATTTATGGATGACATTTAACATTTTCAATTCATTCTTGAAAAAAAAAATCTCATCTCAAATATAATGTATAAAAGATGTAAAATAAGATGATATATATATATATATATATATATATATATGCCTTAACCAAACACCCCCTAAAATCAACCTAATCATTCAATTATTGCTCTACGGTCCATTTGGATTAAGCTAAACCTATCTTAGGTTAAATTATCTAGGTGAATGAAAATTAGATGAATATTTTTAAATATTAGTTAGATATTATTAAGTTAATCTAGGTTATTAAGCTTTAAACTTATTTAGATTGAGATGAATATGTAAACATCATTAAAATTTTAACTTTAGTCAACTTTAATAACTAATTTAGAGGTTAACAAAACTAAACTAAGTCTAAGTTAAATGAGGTTAGTATTTAACCTAACCCAATCTAGGTTTAACTAAAGAAATATTTATTAAATGAGTTTAATAAAAAAATTAAACTAACCTAGGTTAACCTTAGAATAAACAAACTCTAATGTTTGATTCACTACTATGACTATGTTTGTGAAAGTTGTTGTTGATGATGTTAGTTGTTGATGTTGGTTGTTGTTGTTTGTTATTATGCTTTGGTAATGTTGTTTAAGTATATATTTTCTGTTAGCATCTAGCTATTGAAATGTAAATTTGACAAAATGGTTAATACTTAAGGAAAAAAATTAATATTAATTTATTTATTTTTTAAAAAAAATCTTTTCTTTCACAAATAGAAAAATCACATTTTTTTCATAGTAATACTATACTTTAAGTGATAAACATATGAATTATTTTAAATAAGTTATTTGAATGATAAATATAATACAAGATTAATTGTCCTACACTTTAATAACTTTAACATAGAATAAATATAGATAACTTTTAAATTTTAATTTCCATCAAGTTAGCAGAAATTTTCTCATAAAAGGAACATATTTGAGATGCATTACTAATGAAACTACTTCCACCATTACTAGAAGGCATCAAATTATCAACCAAGGATATGACATCAGAAATTTTATATATCCAACTATATATTGGTTATTCAATTGCTCCTCTTAATATATAATCATTATAAATAAAAGTTGAAACAATAAATGAAATTGTGTTTCACATGAAAAATATAACATACCTCTTAAAATTTTAAATCTAATCTTATAAATTCTAAAAGTTTGCTATTACAATGTCTTTTAAAAAATAAACAAGTTCCTTTTTATAATGACAAGAATAAATAAATTATTTTTTATAGTAATAGGAAGTTTTATTGAATGACAAACATTTACAAACAAAAGCTCACTAACATTATTGTAGGGAATCACCCACCTTCTATGAAGGATTTGGAAGACCTATTGATCATTTCTCAAGCTTAATTTTGAGCTAAAATTGAATGGAGGAGAATAAGCAACCACAATAACTACCAAAAAAATGCATAAGGACTTCATAAAAGTAAAAAAACAAAAGCCTCCAAGCGAAGTGTAAACACAACGTCCAGAAGCTTAAGAGAATAACACCTCTCCTATAATCACGTACTAGCATACCACAACAAGTTAAAGCATCCACCTCCCTAGTCCCCTTGATTCATATACTAGCAGACCATAGGAAATTCAATTCTACCCATGCAGTGTAGCACAACATCTAGTCTTCGTACAACACTAGTGCATATATCTTTCTTATGGCAACATCATCACCCAAGCACACAAAGCCCAAGTAAGAACACTAACAAACCCTATTTTGCATGAAATAGAAGTTTTGAAAACAACAACACCATTAGCCACATAAAATATATCAAAGATAATAAGGATCTGGTATGAAATTTGGCATATACTCATCTTCCTTGGCCACCTAAGAAATCTATACAATTCCATGTAGCTAATTACACCCTGTATGTGGTTTTCCAAATTGCAAGTGTGGTGGTTTCTCAAAATAAAATTTTTAATGTTATGAATACAAAATCAAACATATTAACCCATTATGTGAAAAACCAATCTTCAAATTGCACTTCTATATATTACACACTCCACTTCCATTCAAACATAATACACAACACTACACTGAGCATCCCCCCATCCTTTCTTTCTCAACTCCACATTTGTCAAATGCCAATAAACCACTAACATGATTATATATTTGAAAGGAAAAAGAAACCTAAAATAGTGTGAGAAAATTGAAATATCAACAATAACAATAATTGAAATGAAGCAATATTGTTAGGTTTTAATTAGAACAACTCATTTTGTAACTAAGGGTCCTAATTTTTTTTCTTCTATATTGTGCCTCGCCCATACATTAATTTGTAACGGTTCCTTACTTAATAAATAAGATAATATAAGACAAAAAGCTAAATCTAAAATGAACAATCATCTTGAAATTATTAATCCCTTATAGTTTTATTTATTTCCAGCTAAGACTGTGGCCACAAATAGCAAAAAATCTCTTATGACTCAAAATTTTGGAACAATAAGTCATTAAAACCTACCAAAACCAATAGGAATTATTGCAATCCTAATTCATCCAGCCTAAAAATTTGAGTAACAAAAATTATATTTTATCAATTTGTTCAAGGACATCAACTTACCTCACTAAAACAAGTGCTTAGAGCTTATTTGGTATGAATTCCATTCGAGAGGGAAATAGAAATGAAAATTCATTTCCAATTCCATAAGATTTATATCATATAAATTTTTGTAAGATTGAATTATATTTCTTGCTTGCTTTGATATATCAAACAAGAGATATCCCAAAAAGATAGAAATGGATTTCCATTTCCACAATCTTTAAGAATTCCAAATGAGTGGTAAAAGTCTCTAGCTTCTAAAATAATAAATTGAACTACAAATAAGCACTGAAATTTACAAACTAAAATAAACACACAAGTAACTAATTGAAAATTTGAGAATCAATAGGGCATAAATTGAGCGGAATTTTTTTTTACTAACTTACAATCAAATTTGAGAGACAAGAACCATAAGAAATAATTGAGGGGAGAAAGGGGTAAAAATGGTCACATACATATATTTTCTTAGAAAAAACCTTGAAAAGATCCTCAAAGGAGCTATTGAGAATTGTGAATTTGAAGCCTTGGACTACTAAAAAAATTAAAGTGTTTTGATATATTCGTAGTTCACCAAACAACAAAGTTTTGGGATATCAGTGGCTTGTCATGGTTTACCTCTTCCCTAAGAGTCTCGTGAAATACTTGGATTAGTTACAACCCTTTTGTGAGGCTAAGTCAAGTTAGCCTAACTCAAACCAAGAAAAGCTAAGAGAGTTAGAGTGATAGAGAACAAAAGAAAGAGTTAAACAATAAAGCTTTAAATTATTAGAGTGATAAAGTATAAGGTAGAGATAGATGTGAACTCTTTGATGGGTTGGACCAAATGAGGTGTGCACCTCTTATAGCTAAGGTCTCTCATTCTACCTATTTAAATGGAAGAGTCTAGGACCTTCATTAATTACATCTTTTGCAGCCTGCTTGTATAGAATGTTTCTCTACATTCACTTACCTTCCCCAATGTATAAGAACACTTCCCTTTATTCTACAATATTTCATTTATATTATTCCATACTTATCTAGGACTCTCTAAAACCTTCAACAACACACTAAAAAATTCTAGAGTGTATTAAACCAATCTAGTCCTTTCCTGCCAAATTGAGCGTCTCGGACAAGTCTAGTTTGGTCTCAATTTATCTAGTGGGCCTCAAAGTTATTAGTGTGTAACACTCTCCCCTAGAGATATGCAAAAATTTTAGAGTGGTCCTAGACCAACCTAGTCTTTTCCCTACCAAATTGAGCATCCCAGACAAGTCTAGTTTGGTCTCAATTTGTCTAGTGGGCCCCAAAGTTATTAGTGTGTAACACTGTCCCCTAGATAAAGTTATAACACCCTTTATTGTGGGTCTTCACCTTTTGACCTTGAAACCCCTTTCTTTCTCTTTATATAATCTCCTTGAGGTAGAGATTGTTGCATCCACAATCCTAGGCATGTCCTAGTTTAGTGCACTTCCCTTGAGCTGCCCCCAATCTTTCAAATAATGTTAGCCTTTGATAAGGATTTCCATCCCTTCATATCTGAGTATTAGAGAAGCTCCACAATGCATGATTCATCTCCATCAAATATTCACATAGTCTAATCCTTGGGAATCACATATGCTTTGGTAATATTAAAGAAGTTTTTGGCTAATATCGCAGGATAGTCATCTAGGTCTATCACTATAAAGTCCATCTTCTTCTTTCTAGAACCTCCAATCTTGATGGGCACATCCTGGGTGATCCCATATATAGATTGTGGGTTAGATTTCACTACCTTAATGCTATATTTGTTCCATTTAATCCTTAAGAATGAAGTTGTTGGCGGCCCCTATATGTACTAGCATTATGGTTGGTTTACCACAAATATCCATATCCACATAAGTTATCTCTTTGCCTTGCTTTCCTTCATGAACTAACTAAATTATGTAGAGATGTTGCATGGCTCCCCCTCCTTGGACTCCTTCAGTTCCTCGTACCTCTCATATATTAAAGTTGCAGGCATCCTCATTTGTGGGCACTCCCTAAAAAAGTGTGGCACTCCCTAGCAAAGTTGCAAGCAACCTATTCTAGTTCCTTCTCTAGAAAATATTTTTCCTTTATCCTTCCACTGGTGTTGGCCATAATCACCACCTAACCTCTTATCCTAGTGAAAATCCCACAGGATTTTAGTAGGAATTCAGCCTCTATGGTCCTTAGGCTCGTCTCTTCTACATTTCCTCAAGTCGCCCTTAGTAGACTTATGGATAAAGTTAAGTTCCATGAATAACTTTTCCATAACCATGGCATCATAAACACTTTTAAGCCAGTGCCTCTCAATCTTGACCTTGAAGTTTGGTTGGAGGCCTATAAGAAATTGGAAGTACAACTCTTCCTCATTCATGTCAAGTACTTCCAAATTCAATGCCACAAACTCTTTAACATAGTCTCCCACCAAGCTAGTTTGTTTGAGTTTGTGCATGTTCATTAGTTCTAGGAATTCAACATTTATTGGCTAAAATTGGTTATTAATTTATCACTTAAACTCTGATAAGTGTGACTTTTGCATCTTATTCCTAAGGTTTATAAGAGTTTTTACCTCTAATTTCAGTTGGAATTATTCTTGTTACTGCCTTTATATTATAAAAATTTATAGGGTCTCAAGTAACAAAAAAATATGAAGGATGGAAAAAGGAATAAGCTTAAAGGGATAAGAAAGGAGAAAAAAGGAGCAAAGAGGAGCAAAAGTTAAAGCGGAAAGAGATTTAGAGTTAAAATGTAAATTATGAAATAAAATAAAAGCAAGAATGCATATTTAAAGTATATGGTCCTGAAAGAAGTGGAATTTAGACCAGTAAAAAGTCTGAATTTGGAGAATCTTTCAACATAAAAGTTGTAGATATTTGTAATAGCTTTCCAACGCATCCAAAATTAGCTTAATTGGAGTTATGATGAAAACGTTATGGTCGAAATACGCATCATTGTCAAAGCTGATATGGGAAGCTCATCTTTATCAATACCCTGGGAATCCACGAGGCGGTAATATAAAAACTCTCATTCTAATATCTCGAGGCATCCTCCATTCCCTTTATTTTCTCTCTTCTCTATCCTCTTCCCTATCCTCTTCCCCAATTCATCAAGATCTCTCTTGCAAATTAGAGACCGAGGTTCAAGAAGTTAAATTTTTGCAAGAATTTGTGAACATCAAGGGTATTATCTAATGATCTTTTCTCTATCTATGGAATCTCTTCTTGTTTTTAATATTCTTGCTATGAATTTGATGGGCTAGATCTTGTGCTAAGGTGAAGGGGAATTTTCCCCGATCCTTATGTGTTGAATTATTGCATCCTTTTTTATTCAATTCATAATCTATGTGTTGTGTTATTGATTGATTGACGAATTTATGAACCACGGTCGGGTTTTGATTTTTGGTGTGGGAAATACTAGTGAGATCGAGAGATAATCCAGTATTAGACCCAATAGCACAACGGGAGATTAAATTGTAGGTCGAGAGACGATCGATTTGACCTCTACAACAATAAAGGAGGAAACTTTATGGACTTTAATGCATTACATTCTATTAGACTCTAAGCTAGAGATAGTTAGGGCCATAGATATGTAATAAGGTGGTTGTGGCTTGAGAAATCACAACACTTTCTATCCTTGTTGGCATGATTGATTATGATTGTTGAATTATTTTGTGATGTGATATTCGATTACATGTGAGGATCGGGGGCGATGAACCGGAACCTTAGCTCTTCTATTTATTTGAGTCACTTGAGTGTTATTTTCCTTTCCTTTTAACTTAGTTAGTTATTTTAGTTATTTTAGCTTACAATTTATTATTTCATATCATCTTGTAATCTAGACATAGCTAAGTTCTATCATTATCCTAGTGGTCATTAACCAATCCCTGTGGGATCAACCGACTGACTGCTCTCCGAGTGCACTTGCGGTAGGAACATGTCAAACTCCACCCAAGTGGTGATGGTAGCATGTCCCAACTCTATATCATTAAACTTATTACACAACCATAGCATAACATTATTAATAAGAAAGAGAGTAGCAGTTCGTACTTGTTCTTCTTTACCAATGATACCCAAGTTTTCAAAGAAGTGTTCCATGTGAAAAACGGAAGTTTTACAGTCCTTGGTATCCTATATGCCTATAAATGGCGCAGGACTTGGTACACCCACCACCTTAGGAGCCTTTGTGATGACCCCTCACACCACGTGTCTCCTATATCTCACCATATCTTCCCTTATAGCAGCAATTTCATATCTCTTTCACCATAGCTTCTAAATTCCCCACATTTTGCTACATTATGTCCTTAAACAAGACTGAAATACACAAAAACTCTAATTTTAGAAATTATGGCTAAATAAGGATTTATTAGCAAAATTAATTAAATAAACTATTTTATTAAAATAAAGGGGGAATTAATTAAGGCAAAATAAGGAGAAAATAATAAATAAATTATTTAAGAAAAATTTGGACATTTTACTAATTAATATGGAAGTTAAGGAAATTTACCCAAAATAACCAAATTAAACTAAAAAGGAATTTAATTATTATTATTTTAAATATTATTATTTTTAAATATTCAAGGATACCAAAATACCCTAAACACCCCAACCAACTAATTTTCTCCTTTTTCCTTTTCCCTTTTTCCTTTTTCTCTTTTTCCCTTATTTTCCTTTTCTTTCTTCCTTCCCTTCCTCCTTTTTTTTTCTTCTTCCCCCGACCTGGGCTAGCCCGCCCCGTGCAGCTCAACTTCCTCTCCTCTCCCTATGGGGCCCAAAGCCCGCATCACCCAGCCACCCAGTCAAACCACCCCCTTTTCTTTTTCTTTTCTTTCCCCTAGACCGCCCAGTCCAGCCCTTTCCTTTTTCTTCTTCTACCCACGCGACATGCACCCCGACCCTACAACCCTACACCTACCGGCAACCGCTTGCATCGTCTGGCCATCCTCCCCTCCATATCCCGTCACTTTCTTTCACTAATTTGACCCCAATCGACCCTTTTCCCCTCTCCCGAGCACCCTGCCTCTTTCCCTTTCCTTCTTCCCGCGACCTTGCCGCCCTACCATAGCAACACCGCCTCGACTGCCACCACCAGTCGACATTCCTGGCATCTGCATCCCTCTTTTCTTCTTCCCCTTGTCATTTCCCCCAATTTAGCCTATAAATACCCCCATAAGTAGCCATAATCAGGTCTTTGTTTTCGTAACCCTGAAATCCCGATCTTGCACCACCACCCAAACAATTCCATATTCCGCCGCCGTTGACAACCTCCACAGCCAACGCAGCCCCCACCAAAACCTTCCCTACACCGTCCTCTATAGAACTGAGTCACCCTCCTCCCTTATCTTGCCCTACACGAGACACCCTGGCCGTGCAAAATCACCATCCTGATCAGCCCACTTCGACCTCTCGTTGTCCCTCGCACCGCTGTCCGCCGCCGATTCCGCCACAACCAACGCCTCCTCCACCCTCCAAAACAACTAGGGGACCTTCCACTACCTTCCCATACCTCCATCTTTCCCTAAGTCCCTCTCCTTCTCCCTTCTCCACCTTCCACACCACCCACTCGCCACCGCATTGGTCGTCGTGTGCCACCACTTCCGGTTGCACCACCACCTCCATTCCACCCCTCTCCACCTAACATAACTTCCACCACCTCAAACACCCTCTCATTCCCTCTCCTCTAGCCTATACACCCATCTCTCCACCTCTCTTCCTCCTCCACCGCTGCCACCATTGCAGTCTTGCGCCGCCGTCGGTTCTGCCACCAACCCTAGGTGGTATTCTAGTGTTAATAATTTTTAGTAATATTAATAGTATTACCCTTAATAATATTTTTATTATTATTCTTATTATTATTATTATTATTATTATTAATGTTGTGTTATTGTTATTGTTGTTGTTGTTGTTGTTGTTGTTATTGTTGTTGTTGTTGTTGTTGTTATTATTATTATTATTATTATTATTATTATTATTATTATGTTACCACTCTTACAATCTAAACTAACTTCAGGAATGTTTATAACTATGATATTATCATTTAAAATGCTACAACTTTAGTATTAATATAGTATCTTTATTAATAATAATAATATTATTATTACTACTACTACTACTATCATCATCATCATCATCATCATCATCATCATCATCATCATCATCATCATCATCATCATCATCATCATTATTATTATTATTATTATTATTGCTACTTAACCTTAACTTATGATTTTCCTAACCAGTAATATTATTATTAATGGTCTACAATTTTAGTGTTATTATGATTAGGATTTTCCCTCATTGTTACTATTATTATTATTATTATTATTATTATTATTATTATTATTATTATTATTATTATTATTATTACCTTCACTATTATTCCTACTATTATTACTAATGCTAGCTTTGGCCTATTATTATTATCTTTATTATTATGGTAAATATTTGAACCCTTATATTACTATTACCATTTTTATTATTATTACTATTAGTATTATTCTTAACATTATTATTAATGCCATTACTATTATTATTATTATTATTACTACTACTACTTAACCTAACTTTGGAAATATTTCTAACTAATACTACTATTAATGGAGATCTACAATTTTAGTATTATTATTATTATTATTATTATTATTATTATTATTATTATTATTATTATTATTATTATTATTCAAATATTACTAATATTATTCCTAATGCCTTTGTTACTAACATTATTACTATGGTATTATTATTCGTTATTAATATTATTATTGTTATTATTTTGTTACTATTATTGTGACAAAAACATTTGAACCCTTATATTATTATTATTATTATTCCAAATATAACTATTATCATTATTATCTTTAGCAATATTAGTACTTTGTCAGTATTACTAATATTATATTATTATTTTAACCCTAACACTATTATTAGCCTTAGCCTTAAAAATAATAGGGCTTCTATTTCTAGGAGTGTTAGTATTACTATTATTATTATTATTATCACTATTTTGCTATAACTAGTATTAGTACTATTATTAGAAGAAATAAAGCTATTAGGTTTAATAATATAAATATAGTTATAAATATTAACATAAATATATTTTGACTAGTAATATCTAGTAGGCTAATTTGAGGGTAAAACCCCTAGTTTTCACTTGTAAAGCTCCCTTTAATAATAGTAACCATAATCTCAGACTAAAATAAGAAATAATAGTATTTTGGTAGGAGGAAAACTAATCCATAGTTTTCCCCTCTTATAGGTGAATCAAGCCAAAACCCTAAGGAGGCGTAGGAGCGTGATTCAAGCCCGACATCGTTTTAGGCAAGGATGTAGCTAAGGCCTATATGTGTTGTGTGACTTGTATGCCTTAGATGCTATGTAACATGCCATGTCGTGTATCGTATGGTTATCATTAACTTGTCTTATGTGTAGCGCAGCTTGGAGTCGAGGTATGTTTATGTGTTTCCTTATGGCATGAGTATAATACGTATATATGGTGATTATGATGTGATATGATATAAACCTCTAGGACATACATACTAGGATGATTGATAATGTGATATGGGAATGAATGGATAAAAAGAAAGAAAATGGGAAGTGAGTTTACTAAGGGGGATATGAGGTTGACTAAAATACGTCATGATCCATGAGAGGAATATAAAGAGGAAGAGATGACTAAAATAAAAAAAAAAGAGATGGGAAACTTGCATGAGGACTTCGAGAATTGCATGGGGTGGATGAAACTTGTATGGGGATGATCTTGACGTGAGAAAAGTTGTTTTAGGGTGTAAATAAGCTAAGGGGAGAGTTGTGGAGCAATTTGAGACTTGGGACGAAAAATAGTACGTAGGTTAGTGTAAGGGGGTATAAGGGACCCGATTAGGATTTTAGAAGGAAGCACTAATCTGGAAAAAAATGTGGAAGTAAAAACAATTAAGGGAGAGTAGAGTACGGGTTAAGAGTGGAAATTTATTATATAAGGGGTGAGTATGGGTGTCATGGGAGAGAAGAGATATTGGGTGAAAAAGAGAGAGGTTACTTGTGGGAGAAGAAAGGTACTAAGGTTGAAGTGGCCAACTAGGGTTTTTTGGTCACATGTGGAATCGAGGGGTAAAGCGATATGATTTGGGATTAAATCTAAATGAGATAAGGTGTGGGGCGATAAATGAAGTAATGGTAGTGTAAGTGAGAAAAAGTTGGGCCACATAGGTCTAATTAGGGTTTTTAAGGAAAAACCCTAGAGGGTGATAGTAGGTGGAGTTTGATGTCATGAGGTGTTGGGCCTTAACCCACACCATTAGGAGTTGGCTTTCACTATGTGTAAGTGTAAGGGGGAATGGATGTCGGGGTGTGATAAGGGGCGTAGGAGTCTCAAGATATGGGATAGGTCCCCTTGAGAGGATAGAAGTAGAAGGTTGGTGACATGCATGTCAAGGGTAAAATACTTATCGAATAAGACACAAATAAGATACTATACATTTAAAGAGAAAGATTGTTGAGGTAGGCCCAGACCGGTCCACCGGCGAATAATAGTGACCAGAAGCGGGGGTACCCTGTATGACTGGTCCATCGGCGAATAATAGTAGCCAGGAACATTTTGCCCTACATGACCGATCCACCGGCTATAATAGTGGGGGTTTTCGTGCTCAACAAATCAAACGTAATGATGATAAGATATGGGAAATACATAAAGTAATTACAGTGAAGCACCATGTGAGTCGGGGCCAGACCAATATATCGGCGAATAATAGTAGCCAGAAGTGTTTTACCCTGTATGATCGGTCCACTAGCTATAATAGTGGGGTTCCTGCACTCGCATGGATTGATAAAGATTATGATGTGAAATGATTATATTTACCAAAGATCTAAAGAATAAATCTATATGGACCATAGCCGGCTTTTATTACCTGTATTATTGGATGTTGCTTATATGATCATGTCATGCTATATGCTTTGCTTGTTTGGCCTTAGCGCATGGTTACCTTACTCAGTACATAGTGTACTGATCACCCGTTTCATGGGTGCTGCTCATTCCCATGAGCAAAATACCCATATGAGTTTGTGCATGTAGGGGACGACATCTTCGATGCCTACAATACCTACGAGACATTAGTCAGGGCTGAGAGTTGAGCCTAGACCTGACTTGGGGATCAAGAGCGATCGGCTGGACTCTATCTTTCCTTTGAATTTACCATGTATCGTTTTTATTCTAGTTATGTCATGTTGTACTGTATTTTATGTTTTGGAAAAACTTTAGCTACTTACTCTTTGGGTTGTAATTCTTAAATCGCACTATGATTTCTGTATGACTATGAGGGATTTCTCTCATGGATTCTCATTGCTTTATTAATGACTTGTATTTGATGTTAATCCTGTTTAGCCTTAGCACTTAGTATTGGAACGGTAGGAGTGAGCCTGTCTGGTACTAAGTGTAGCGGTAATACCCCCAAAACGTATCATTTTGTTATTTCACTTTTGTTAAACCCTTTATTAAAATGAAATTTTTCAATAGTAAATTTTGGGGATATTACAAAGACCATGCCTTCATTCGTTGCCTTACTTTTATCCTTCACCAAGATATACCATGTAGCCATGAAGTCCCCATTCAACTTGTCAGTAATGTCCATCATGATATCAAGGTCATCCCTTATATCTTTAATCTCTCCCATGTGATCCTCTACCTTTAGTTACCTACCCTTGAGGTTTGCAAGGACATCCTTTGACTTTCCTTAGATTCCCTTCTTGTTACCCACCATACTACTTTTATTAGAATGTTACCCCTTCTAATTAGATTTGTTGACAAATTAGATTGGCTCATGAGCGGACTCAGTTTAGCTCATTAAGGACTCAATTAAGTTATTTTTTTAGGTAAAATAATTAAATTTGAGACTTATTTTTTAGACTCATTCGTTAAAGGAGCCAAGTTTGAGCCATGGTAGGCTTGGATCGTGTGTTCACGAGGTAAATCTAATTTGGCTCAAACTTAGCTCATTTAAGGTTAGATTCGTTTGTATATAATTTACTTAATAAATGAGTTAAATACTTAAATGAGTCATTAATCAAGTTGAATGCTTAAATGAGTTGATTTGGTTCAATTTTAAAATGATTTGAATAATTTAATGACTTAGATAGTGACAGATGAGATGATTTGGTTTATTTATGTTAAATGAGCTAAGCTGAATAGCTTGTGAGCCTTTTTGAGTCGAGCTTGTTTGGCTTGTTTCAAATTCGAGTTGAGAATTTAAAAAATTAAACAAGCCAAGGTGGTTCAACTTGTTAACAACCCTCCTTTTGATTGACTTGCTCGGCATGTGGATCCCTCCAACATGCTCTAACACAAACTATCATGGCATGCCTCTTCTTTAAGAGTCACAGGCAACACTTAGCTTAGTTACAACCCTTTTGTAAGGCTAAGTAAAGTTAGCGTAATCTAAATAAGGACAAGCTAAGAGAGTTAGAGTAGTAGTGAATACAAGAAAGAGTTGGAAAAATTATTTGTATTATTAAAGTCAAAGTACAAGGTATAGAGTCCTGGGAGCTCTAGATCAGTTGGAATAAATAAGGTTATCTTCTTTTATAGTTGAAGCTTCTCACCCCACCTGTTCAAATAGAAGAGTCTAGACCTTTTATGATTTATAATTTATGTAATCTTGTACTCTAGAATGTTCCATTACATCCATTTACCTTCCTTTATATATAATAACACTCTAAACACCCCCTTCTTCCCATTAATTCCACAATATTCTAGATTATTCCATATTTATTGTGCTCTTTAACACCTTCTAAAACATTCTAAAAAATTCTGGAATGTACTAGACCAATCTAGTACTTTTCTGCCTAATCGAGCATCTGGAATACGTCTAGCTTGATCTTGATCTATCACATGGGACCCAAAGTTGTTCGTGCATGAGAGGTTGCACACTATAAACACTATGGTTGGAGGCTTGGTTGTCTACCCGAACACCTTTTATGTTAGGGATGCAAATGAAGTGGGCTCAGAGTATATATCCTCATATATGTACCTTATAAAAAATATATATATATCGGTATTCAAACGAGTATCCACTAATACATAAATATTTACATCTATCGGATATCTATTATCCAACAATTAATCAATTTGTCCGTTAAATTATCTAATATATATTATCCAATAAGTAAATCTATTATCATACAGATAAACTTATTTAAGTTTAAATTAAATAATAATTTTAATATTATTATTATACTATATTTATTATAAAATTAAAAGTAAAAAAATAATTATATATTAGATAAATAATTGTTGGCATAAATATAGTTATGAATATAAATATGAATATCTTTTATCCATATCCGTACATGGTATGTATTTTTTTTTATTACTGATATTCGTTTAAATATTGTTGAATAAAATTTACCTAATTTTTACGGGAGAAACAGAAACTTCTTATTTTTTATTTTTACGATCTCTGTAGCCTTTTATTTGATTTATTTATAGTTCTCCAGTTTTTTGGACCGAGGCAGACTTGAGCCGTTCAGCCCAGAAAGTCTCCTCAAATCTCCCCCTCGTTTCCGGCTCCGGCTAATCTCAATCGACGGCCTGGTCTTTACGGGTATGTTATCAACCGACGGTCGATCTTGCTAGATTTTTGTACGGGTTTGGAGATCGCAGTGTTGAAGCTGCCTGATTTAGTCTGTTTTGTCTCAGTATATTCTTTTTGAATTTTGATTGCAGATAGTTCGATATGGCAGCTTCATTTCGAGCATTTTTGAACAGTCCAGTTGGCCCGAAAACAACTCATTTTTGGGGACCCATCGCCAATTGGGGTTTTGTTGTCGCTGTATGATTTTCTATTATGGCCTTGAAGATTGATTTTGCGATTTCCTTTTGTTTTCCTAATCGATGTCTACTATAAATTTCAACGATTCGGAGAAAGCTTATAGTTTGCTACTTTGCTTATCGTTTTGGTTGAATTGACAGGGTTTGGTGGACATGAATAAGCCTCCTGAGCTGATATCTGGAAACATGACTACAGGTAAATATTTATAACCCATTTTGGAAGAAAGCTCTTATTGTTATGGTAAAAAAAATGCGTGGTTTGATATATTTTTCCTTTCTTGGGCTTGCAGCTATGTGTGTTTATTCAGGATTGTTCATGAGGTTTGCATGGATGGTACAGCCGCGTAACTATTTACTTCTAGCTTGCCACGCTTCAAATGAGGCAGTGCAATTGTATCAACTCTCTCGTTGGGCAAGGGCTCATGGGTAAGTCATGAGATTTAAGTTGAACTTCTCTGTGCTTGTTTGCTGGTAGATCTTGCTAATTTCATTCGCTATTGTTTACCTTATGCTGATGCCATCTTCTTGTCTGAAGTAGCGGAAACATCAAATATCGGTTGGATATAGGAATCACTGGGTAAATTGGTTCAGATCTTAGCTTGTGAGTGTCAGCTTGATTTGTCCATGCCCAACTCTCCCTTTGTGGAAGCGTTGGTTCTAATGTAGTCGATTGGTGCAGAAACCCCTCTGCCCTAGGTCCTGGGGTTGTGTGTTTGTGCGTGTGTCATTTGCTTAGGAGAAAAGGGTAAGAACAATAATTTGAAGTTTGGTTGTGCTGATAAAAGTGTGAATCTATTTTTTAGCACCTGATAATTGTAATTGGAGCCAACCAGTTCGCTCTATTTTGTGGTTTCTAGGAAATTAGTCATTGAGCTAGGCTGTTCAAAAGCTGATTGCATTTTGTCTTTCATTTCAAGATGCACATTATTGGACCATTTTCTGTAAGCTCACAATTGAATAATTTATTTACAGTGGACAACATATTTGAGAAGAGTGGCCTCATATGAATTGTTTAATTACCCACATTATAGTATTGTGTCACGCTTTATGATGTTGCTCCCTACATTTTGTTTGTTGGCCAGAGACTTCTATCTTAAAGGACTTTTACTTTAGAGTGGTAGGGGAAAATTTTTGAAAGGCCTTGTTAAATGGGCATGATTACCCGTTCTGTTCATAGTGGAGAAGTTGGAATCAAGATTTTTATACTCTAGTAGACTCTGGTTGGCTAGTAGGCTGGGAAGAATCATGACTAACAAAGGCCAGATGCAGAGTGGTTATTCTGTGGGTATTGATTGCTTGATGATCGTTTTCTTGCTGGACAATCAAGTCCTTGAAAGCTTTTGGAGACATTTGATGTGATGTGTCCCTAATCAAATATAAAATTCATAGCTCTTATTGTCATTGCCCTTGAATAAGAGGAATTGGTTTTCGCTCCATTATTAGCAGAATCTGCCCTAGGGATAGGCTTCATTGAGAAGTGTCTTGCCAAGTTGCTTGCAAATGCATCTCAATCAAATTGGATGAGAATGGATTCATGAGATGTCTAGTTGTTTCAAACTGAACTGTTACTTTGGAAAGGCTTGTTTCTCTTGAAAAACAATTAGAATAGTCAAGGTCCCTTTTGAAGATTTTTTTCAGGGGAAGCCTCCTGTGAGAGTTTTCTCCCTGTTGACAACCAAAAAGAAGGGAATCACTGCTTCTTGTGAGAAAATTTTATTCTTGTCAGTATGTAGATTGCTCCTCCTTATGGAATCTTCATATTAATGTAACAAGGGAAGGACGATATTAAGGACAAGAAAAGAGATGTAATTACACCTAATCTCAAACGCAATAGCCATTGCCTATCCTGTCTGATCCCTCATGCTGCTTCCTGCTTCACTGTTGCCTCTCGCTTCCGAGCTTTGGTCCACCTTCCTTGACTGGTGAGGAGCCTCCATTATCATTGGTTTATGGTATGTTAACCAGAAGTATGAATGCTGAGAAAAGCATCTGCAAGTAGTATCACCTGTTAAGACGAAAACAGTCTATGTAATAACTATACAGTATCATCAAAGCATGAGATCCTTCCCATTTGGACGGTATTGGAGATGGAACTTCTTTGTTTCCAAAATTGTTTGCTTTCTTTCTCAGAAATCCAATCAAAAACATGGTTCAGGGTGAAATGACCCTGGATTTCTTTCTAGCCTGCCTTACAAAAATGCCCTGTCGAAATAAAATGGTCATTCTTCACTATATGAGGAGTGATTATGAAAATGGGATAATTGGTGTTTACTATCTTCTTGCTGGTCATAAAAGCATATTATCCCCTCATACATGCATCCCCATTGGAAAGATTTATTTCTTCCAGGCGTTGGTACTCATACCAACCAGAAATACCGCAATGATATGTACATGCATGCATATATAATTTCAGCTTTGTAGATCCTCTCAGACAGGTATATATTGTTTATTACCTGGGCAGTATTTCTCATCCGTTTAGTTGTAAATTTAAAGGTTCTCTGGAGGACGTTGCAATCTGCTCCTTGTTTGTGCTGATCATATCTTGACCTGTGTGTTATTTTCTTTGGTAGGTATTTGTCAGAGAAGAAAGATGAAGCTCAAACTAAGACTAATCCAGAGTGAACCAGAGTTGTTTCAGCTTCTTCTCCATTTGCTATTCCCGCAAAATCTACTTTGCTGTTGAGTGAACATTTGATCCTTCTCTTTGGTTATGTGCGAGTTACAAGCAAAATTGAGCACAGCATTGCAGATAATTGTTCGTTTACTGCAGTTATTTTTTGATTTTCCTTAATAATTTTTTTTTCTCCCATCATCATATAATAATCTACATGCAGTGATATATATATATATATAAAGATTGTTTGATAACACTATTCTAAGTTCTGAAAAATAAAAATAATTTTAAAATCTCTCAAAAAATGAGTCATCTAAATCATCAGTGTTTATTTACTTGGATTATCTTAATAACTTTATAAGATCAGATCATTAAAATGAAATAATATTTCAAATAATAGTAAGCATCATGACAATTGTAAAATTATACTACATTTTTTTCATCACATTAGGGAGGGGGGGATACAAGAACAAAATGTGTGCCAATATTATTTACAAGTCAAAACTGTGGCAACTAAGCTTGCGTGAAAAAATAAAGATCTCCACCAGCAGTACGAAGACCCAACTATTACAACGCCTTCAAAAGCCCTCTCTATGCTGTTACGGGTCAGGTCCGCAGCAGCTGAAGCGTATTTGACGGTTTTGCTGGGAGACGGTTGAAATTGTTGAACGTCGGGAGCTACGGTAGTCTGTATCTAACTTATCATTTTTTTATTTTCAGTTCTAACTGAATTGGGTGATCTAATAAGTCTGTTACGTTGAATCACTACAATGTTGAAGAATATTCTTTAGCTATTTAAGGAGAGATTGTAATCGAAAGGGAGTCGTGAATGAAATTAATGGCAATTCTCTACCCAATTTCTCTCAGAATTTCACCTTATATTTTTGCCCTTAACCTTCAAAGTTCATTCTGCTACTTCAATTTTCTGGATTCTGGTAGTTGATTTCTGGGTTGCATCATTGGTATCAAAGCATCACCTTGGCAGTAGCCGATGGAGCTAGACAAATGGAGCTAGGGAGAGAGATTGATCAGCTCAAGAGTTCCAGGGATGAAGGGAGGAACTTGATGCAGCAGGAAATGAAGCAGATGCGTTTGGAGTCTCAACAAGAAATAGTGGTGACTCTCCAAACACTAATGTCTCAAGGTCCAGAATGCAAATCAAGTAAATCCCCACCCATCTTCTAAAACGGCCCAACCCATGCCCACTGCACCACCATATGCCCCACCTATCGTGATTCCACCTACCCTTCTTATTGCTTAGCTAAGGATGGAGAGGATGTCTATGGTTATCCATTCCAGGTAGAATAGTTCTTTGAAATGGACAATGTTAAAGTTAGATTGGCAACCATCCACCTTGAGGATAGAGCGTTGCAAGGGGCATTAGGCCTTTAGCAAAAACTAGACCTCATCCTACATATCTGACTTGAAATGAGTATGTTGAAGCCATTTATGCTAGGGTTGGTATCGCACCATATGATGATCTTATAATTGAGATCACAAACCTAAAGTAAGGAAATAACTTAATGGATTATCAAGCTCAATTTGATTCTCTCATGATTAAAGTTAACATATTGAAGGAGTCTGTTGTTAGTTATTTTTTGGGATGATTGCATCTAATCGTGCAACATCAAATCGGAATGTTTACATCATAGAGAGCCTAAAATATAAATCAAACCATCACCCTTATCGTCTTCCCCAAAGACATCAACCACCACTCAAACCACAATTGCCAATGCATCATCCTAAAATAAATCACCACTCCCCTAGAAGGTCTAGAACTCTATCCTAGGAAGAAGTGGGTGCTAAAAGAGCTAAGGGTGAATGCTTTTTTTGCACTGGAAAAGTTCTTTCTAGGGCACAAGTGTGCTAAAAAGAATTACTATAGAATTGACGGTGTGAAGGTGGATAAAGAAGGAGAAGTTGCAATAGTAGCAGAAGTGGAAGACCTATTGATGGAAGATACTTCTTACATATATATTGTAACAGTCCATTTTTCTCTAATATTAATTACTATATAATTAGAATCATAATTCATTTAAAAAAATTAACATAGATTTTTAGGCCATTTGTATTAAATTCAAGCCTTCCGCAATTTTTTTTAGCTAGCGGAAAGTTGTATTTTTTGTGATTCTTCTTATATATTCATTTTCATATTTTTCTTTCTCAACTCGACCAAAATGTATAACTCATTCTAAGATTATGTTTAAGCTTACCAACTCATTATGTTTCATTTTCGTTTACCTATTCCTTTTGAACTATTGAATCATAAAAAATTTTGTTTACAAGATTTTACAATTTTAATTAGTTGGGCATAAAATTAATTATGAGGCCAAATATTTTTATATATTTGATTTTTTTTCAAATTATTATGTAGTCATCCATGATAATTTGGACCCTTCATTTTTTTTGTATATTTGTAGAAAATACATGTTTCCCATCATCACCATGACCCGGGCATGCTACAAACAGCTGCTCAAAAGAGCACATTATCCATTTTTATTGTTTTTGCCCATTTATCATCCATCAAGTTGCAAACCAATTTTGATGCCTAATATTTTTATATATTTGGATTTTAAAATTATTTTTCACCTTCCCTCAAATTTTTGTAAGTTTTTTACTATGTTTGCTGTTTTTCTCTGAAAATATATTTTTTGGGTCTTTTTTACAATTTCATTCATTAAATTAATTATAAATAAATTTATAACTATTTCATCTAATCTCAACCAACCCTAACTTGATGTAAATCATATTTTTATCCTAGTTACATACATTCAACCTCAATCTTGGCTTATTGTACATTAGTCAAAATGTTTGTCATAAAACCATGCTTAACCTCTCTTTACACTATATCATTAGATGATTTCATTCAAGTGTGCAAGAAGTTAATTACCCTCTCTTCCATCAAATGATGCAAAATACCAACAACCCTTTATGCATAAAATATTTCCCCTCAATCCCATTTCAACTCCATAAGAAATCACATTCCCACCCTTTTCAACCTTGTGGTTGTTGTGCAAAACTGATCATTTTGGAAACTTACAACACCTCTAATAGCTTATTTTCTCATCCATTCTCCCTCATTATCATTGCATTGGATTTCTTGAAGTACATAATCCATGAACCTACCTAATTTGGCAATCACTAACCTTTATTTATCTTATATGACCAACTTTCCCTTCCCACAATTACTTCATGTTGTCTTATTATCAACGTAGCTGAATTTTTCCTAACTTTTAGTATGTCGTTCTTCTTCATTAATTAATATTTTTCATTTAATTTTTCTTTCATTTTAACCCTTGAAATTCATTTTTAGCTCCACATCATTTTTCTCCTTAAAATTGTACTATATCATCCATCCCCTATTCTTTCCCCTTTCGAGCCCAATTTGTGTTGCTGCTACTTGATCCATTGAGCAAACTTTTTTTTCCAACTACAAAGCTCTCCTGATCTCATCTTAGCTCAATTTTTATTGGAATTTATTTCGTAAAACTTATACCACATTTATCCATGATTTTCTCCCTCGAAATAGTGTCATAACCCCTTTCTTTTATCCTTCCCTTCTCCTTTGCCGAACAACTCACTGTTGTGGTTGTTACTATTAGGATTTGGACAGAATTTATTTGACCCTTGGTTTTTTGTCATCAACACTTGATTTCCCCTCTATTTCCCTCCTATTTGACCCTTTTTTTACCTTGGTTTTAAATCCTCCCACTCTTATCCCTTCCATGCTTCTTGGTTTCTCTTGTGTTCCTCGTGGTTTTTCTCCTTTATCCTTATTGGTTTATTTTTTTCTATTTCGTGTGGTCCCCCTCTTTTCCTTTCATTTGTTTGGTTCTTTTTCATCCTTAATTACTTTATCTTAACACTTTAACATTTTTAAAAGTATTTCAATGTTAAGGTTTAGTATTCATGGTGGAGGTGGTGATCTTAGGAGTAATATCTTCTTTCATGAAGACTAGATTTTAGGTAATATAATTAACTCTTCGGGAATAGGTTTTTATTTTTTATTTTCCATAAATAAGTTGAATACCATGATAATATGTAAATCCATGATTAAGAGTTTAAGAGTGTTAATTCATGTTTTATTTATTTATTTATTTTCTTTTGTGTGAAAATTTTCATGTTAGGCCATGCTAGGAAATTTATAAATTGAAGTCTATTTTTCATACTTGCCTCATTTTATTTAGCATGCTTATTATGCTTATTTTCATGTGTTTAAGAGTTGTTATAAAAAATATGAAGTTTGGTTGAGTTAAGGTTTGTTTGCTTTGTTAATGGACTTTCTTCGGGTTTTGAGGTACCAAATGGTTGGTTTAATTCATGAAATTTTGATTTTAAGTATTTATTTAGTTTAGTTTATTATTGGTATAAATGTGGATTAAAATGGATTTGTTTTTAGTGTTGAATAAATTCGCATAGGTTGTTGTCTTGGGAAATTTTTTTCTTTCCGGTGAGAATTTTCGAAAATTAGGTTCACCATTGTGTTTAGATCTTTTGAATACAATTTCATAAGTAATATGATGGGGTTAGTATTTGTATGGAGTTAATTATGAATTTTAGCATTTTAAGGTGATTTTATGTCAATAAGAGTATATTTTTCCTTTAAACATTAATTATGGAATTTTCTATTTACAATGAGTATTATGATAATAAAATGAACTACGTGTCTTAAATAAATTAATTGGAATAATTATGACTAGTATAAGTTTGGGTTTTATGATAAAATGTCTTTAAATTAGCATATAATACTTTAAGGGTAAAGATATTTTTATGCACTTAATTTTAACTTTAACTTCCATTTTTGGTTTAATCATATTTAATATGAAACGCTTAAGTATTTTTCTTGATTTTGGTAAATCAATGAGTTTAACTAGTAGTTATATGGTTTGAGTAAAGATTTAAGGTGAATAAGGATATTTTAGTCTTTTTATCTTTAATATAATCTTCTTAGGCTATGTTTGGATTTAGGATAACCTTAAAGGCATTCATAGGTAAAAGTTAAAACTGTAATACCCCCATTTTTTAAACCATAAAATTTAATTTTTAAAACTATGCAAAATCGTTTGAAAATCAAAATGGAGAATTTTTGAAATGCCCCGAAATTTTTATAATTTTAAAGATTATATTTAAATAAGGTTTTATTTGAAAATTTAATTTAATAAATTATTTTTACTAAAATAAAAGAAAATTTATTATGGCAAATTAATAAGAAATTTTATAAATATGTTAATTAGAGGAAATTTGGGTATATCAACTAATTAAAGATTTCAATTTGGAAATTTATTTAAATAAATTATTTTATTCACATTAAGGAAGAGAAAATAGTTTTAAATTAATTTTAATTTTATAATAATTTAATTAAATAAAATTTGAGTGATTTATTATATTAAAATGGAATTTATGAAAAATCCTTTAAAAATCCTATTTTTAGCCTAAAAAGATGTTTAAATATTATTTTATTTAAATATTATTATTTTTAAATACCCCAAATATTTTAATTAAATTATTTAACCCAACCTTCCTATTTTTTCCCACCTCCTTTTTCCTTTTTCCTTTTCTGTCTTCCTTTTTCTTTCTTTTTCTTTCTTTTCCTTCTGCTTCTTTCCTTTTTTCTTTTTTCCCCGAATTGGGCCCGGCGCAGCCAATTTCTGCCTCCTTTTTCTTCTCCTACCGCAGCCCACGCCCGTCTGCCCCTTTCTTTTTTTTCCCCAGCAACCAGAGCGCCGCGTTTTGACTTCTTCTTCCCCTGAACGCAGAGTTTCATTTAAACTCCTCCCCTCCTCGCGCCCGACCGCCCGGTCCCCTTCTTTTCTTTTCCTTATTTTCTCCCCTGAACTGTCGGTTCGCCGACCCCATCTTCTTCTTCCTCTCCCATCCAATGCCATTGTCGAACCTGCGACCACCTTCCCCCAAAAATGGCGCCGCCGGCCACACGTGTCGTGACCGGCATTTCTCCCACCCATTCTCTTCCTATCGACGCACACTTCGATTTTAAATGCCCCACTCTCCATTTCTTCCCCACGTTTGCCCCCATTTCCCTCTCGAAGGTCGGGCAAAATTTTGAATTTGTGTCGCCCGACCAACGGCAAAACCAACCCATTTTCCCACCGAAATTGATCTTCTGGTAACCTCCACAACTCGAGATTACCCTCCACTACTATAAATACCCCTCGTATGGCTCAAAATCGAGCTTTCTTTTCTTGAAACCCTAAGCACCCGTATGTGCTCCACCACTCCGTTAGACGCCCAGTTCTCCACCGTTGGCCAACCTCGCCGCCTCTTCTCCCTCCCAAACTCTTCCCTGCAACACCCTCTAATTAACTAAACCATCCACACCCTTCGATTCTCCTTGCACAGGCGTCCATAACCGTGCAAAGTTTGCTAGTTCTCTCACCAGAAAATTCTACCCAAAACCTTAAACCACCGTCCACCACCATATCCACCACTTCTGCCACCATCTAAACCACCCAATATCTCCTTCTAAGTCTCCTCCACCGACCCATAAATTTATTTTATTTTTCTCCTTCCCCCTTACCTCTTTTTCTTCATTTTCACCCCTCTTAGATCATTTTTCCGACCACCTCCGGGCACCACCGCTGGTGCCACCCATCCCCTCACACTCAAGGTGAAATCTTAGACCTTTTAAACACTCCCTTTCGATTTATTGATAATTATTTTGCTTTTATCCTAAATTTTAATGGTAATTCGATTTTAATTATTATTATTATTGTTATTATTGTTATCAAGTGAATCCTAATTGCTAAATTTTATTGACAGGTTTGGGAGTATTCTTGAGTTAGATAAATTATTATTCTCGAATTTTGGTTATTTAATGGAATTATCACATGTTTACTATTATTATTAATAATAATATTAATATTATTATTATTAGTGTAATTATTTATTTAATATGGTAATTATTCCAGGAGGGGTAGAAACCTAAAAATTTAATTAAGTACCATATCTTTGATTTTTATTACTATTATTAAAATTTTTAACATTATTACTAATTATATTATTATTATTATTATCTTTATTAACTTTTATATTATAACTATATATAATATTAATATCATTATTAAATTTTTGAATAGTATTGTTATTAAATGGAGTGGTTTTGAAAGCCACCTTGTAATTTTAAGAATTATGGTATTATTAATATTAATATTCTACTAATAAGAGTATTATTAATAATGTTTTACTTTTATTATTATTATTATTATTATTATTATTATTATTATTATTATTACTATTTTGATGAAGGGTAGAAACCCTTATATCACCACCCTTTTGAATGAAAATAATAATTTATTTATATTTTTAAGTAATATTTTGTATAGTTAATTATTGGGTAGTATTGTTTTAATTAAAAACCAAATCTTAGAATAAGTTAGAGAATAATAAAATGTTATAAGGGAGCCTAATTCTAGTATACTTTTATATAATAGGTGAACCCAGTCAAACCCCTCAAGTGGAATAGGATCGTGCACCAAGACCGGTGTCATCTTAAGTAAGGGTTTACTAAGGCCATTTGTGTGTTTATATGCATTATGTGTTTCATATGCCATGTATTCTATGTTTATTACTATTAATTATTTCGTATGTGGCATGAGTATAGAGTTGAATATGTTGGTATGAATAAATCATGGCATGAAGATTATGTGTATGTTTATGTTATTATTATTGTATGATATGTCCCTAAGACATGCATATTAGGATTGTAAAATAATGATGGGGAGTGTAACAATGTGGTGTTATGGTTTTGCATGAAATGACATGATGCTAGGGTTTTGCATGAAATGTGGTGTTAGGGTTACATGGAAGCATGTCTACATGGAGCTAGGGTTTGCATATGAATTAGGGTTTGTATGGGAGTGTGGTATATGTGAAGCTAGGGTTTGCACATGAATTGGGGTTGTATGGAAGTGTGGTATACGTGGAGCTAGGGTTTGCATATGAATTAGGGTTTGCATGGAAATGTGGTATACGTGGAGCTAGGGTTTGCATATGAATTGGGGTTGCATAGAAGTGTGGTCTACGTGAAACTTGGGTTTGCATGTGGATTAGGGTTTGCATGGAAATATGTCTACTTGGAGTTAGGGTTTGCATGGGAGCTAGGGTTGCATGGAAGTGTGGTACGTGGAGTTAGGGTTTGCATGGGAGCTAGGGTTGCATGGAAGTGTGAGTTACGATCAGTTAAGGTTTGCGTGGGAACTAGGGTTGCATGGAGTTAGTTATGCGTGTCTGGGAAAATGTTTGTGAATGGCAAATGTTGTGATTAAAATACTTAAGACATTAATCTTTTAAAGTGGAAGATTATTGAGCCGGGTCCAGACCGATCCACCGGTCAGGAATAGTGGTTAGGGTTTTTACTCTATGTGTGACCGATCCACCGGCAATAATAGTGGTTAGGACATGAGGTCCTATGTGTGACCGGCCCACCGGCAATAATATTGGGGTGACTCGAGCTCAATAAATACAAACCAGAATTGTTAAAGCTTTTAAAAGACATTAATTACTTACAGTGAAACACCATGAGAGTAGGAACCAGACCGATCCACCGGTCAGGAATAGTGGTTAGGGTTTTACCATATATGTGACCGATCCACCGGTAATAATAGTGGTTAGGACATGAGGTCCTATGTATGACCGGCCCGCCGATTATAATAGTGGGGTGTTCCTGTTTCTGCATGGATCTAATAAAAGGCATGGTGTATATCGACTTTTGATAAAAGAAAGATTAAATGATTAATCTGGATCTTTTTGGGCCTTATATATGGACTTGTTGATTATAAGTTATGGATGTCATTTTATGCTTCTATGTATCACATGTGTGGGTTTGTAAATGTATGTTGATCATCATCCTGCATGAATTAATGTGTTATATGCCGGCCTTAGTACTCGGTTACCTTACTCAGTACGTAGCATACTGATCACCCGTTTTATGGGTGTTGCTCATTCCCACGAGCAGAAAGCCCGTCTGATCTGTTGCAGGTAGGAGATATTTACTTTGATGCTATCGATGTCTACGGGACATCAAGAGGGGGAGAGTGATAGCTGGGCTGGATCGATTTCTAGAAAGACGTGGCCGTTTTCTTTTAATTTATGACTCATGTTATTTTTATTATGTTTAAGCTGTAGAAACAACTTTATCAATGTTGTTTAATTATTATTTGAAAAACAATAGTTGGCATTTCGAATTATGTAAGACTTGCGCGTACTCTAATTTCCATTTTTATAAATTTAAATTTGTATGGTATTACTGATAATATTTTCTTAGCCTTAGCACTTGGTACCGGAACGGTAGAAGTGAACTGGTATAGTACTAAGTGTGGCGGTAACATCCCCAGAATTTACGGTTTTAATTTATAAGTATTGCTTTAAAAAAAATGTGTAAATTTTGGGGTGTTACAATTTTACTACCACATCAATCATGAGAGAGGTGTGATCATCACCTAACCCATGCATGATGTAAGGCAAAACGGAATAAGAAATGAAAGATACATGCTCATAACATTATTATGACAAGACAAGATAATAAAGGTTGGAACAATAATATAGATAGAATAAGAATGATAGTTTACAAAACCAAATACAAGAAATCAAGCCAAGGGTTTAAATAATCAAAAATGCAAAAACTTTCCAATGTAGTGGGCAAAATACTTATAACTTATTAGTCTAACTCTTAGGCATAGACGTAAACCTCCAACCCCAAGCAATGGCCTACTAATGGCTCACGTCATCACCCTTAGCATACTGTAACTGAGATTTGTAACCCTACAAATTGCCCTTTGCTCCTCGAACCAAAAGTCAGATCATCACAGTGACCACACATGGTTAAGTATGTTGGTTGCTCAGCATAAGGCTTTGATGTTATATATGTTATCACATGGTAAATGTATTCTTATTATCGCATGTAGTTTTTTTTCTTTAAGCATGTCTTCTAATTATTGCATGATTATATGTTATGTGAGCATGCTACCTCTTGTGAGATATTATGATTTACTCAATACAATAAATCCATACCCATACTACATTTGCAAATGATTATGTGTGGGCTATAGAGTGGCACGAGGTGTATAAGTAAGGCAAGGTTCAGTAGGTTCCTTGGAAGGAGATTCCCTTCTAGGAATGTATTTTTGGATCTAAGAGTTAGACATATTTGTGTTGTACCTTAGGGGTACTAGGTGTAGTAACCTTTCCTTTAAACTCTTAAGCCCCTTATTGTATTTTTACTATTGTTATTGTATGGAGGATTTTTATCGCTAACTTTTATCTATGTTGTTGTTTCTTTATTCCACTCCTTTGTTTTGGATATATTTTGTTTGAGCCTTATCACCTTACATAAGAAAAGTGAGGAAACCATAATTATGCTAAGTTTGGAGTAACACACATTATTTTGAGATTATGCTTCCACAAAATGAAAATTTTAAGTAGTAAAATTGGAGGTGCTACTGGATGCTATCTATTTATTATTATCATACATATGTCATTATGGGAGCACCATATTTTATGTGTCTTGAGTGCATCATGCTATGTCTTTTGAATCAATTGTATTACTCTGTACACAAGTATTTACATGTTCGATTTATGGAAACCTTCTCATTCTTATAAGTAGATTCCACCTTATTTTGTAGGTGTTGTTCATTTTAGTGATTCAATGTGATGCATGCAGTAGAGAGATGTTTGGGGTTGTGGGAGTAATGTTCTATCTAGACTATTACATTATTTCACTTATTGTATACAAATTCTCATATTTCGTCTCTATTTATCGCATCTATTTTTTAATCTTGTATCTCAAGATCAAGTGTTTCCTACACCTGATCTCTAGTTGTGAGTTGCGTATTTTTAGCGATGCACTTGGCATGAATTGGGTATAGGGAGTATCCTTTTTATGTTAAGTCCAGCATTAACATATATTATGTTATTAATATGCTTCTATATAAATTTTTTGTATTGATACATATTTGGGTGTTATATATGTATACACACTTAGAGAACTCCCCATTTACCACACCATGAGAATCACTAGATATATCAAGAAGAAAGCCATCAGCGTGCTTATTGATAGTGGGATTACGTACAACTTCCTAGACTTGCATGTGGATAAACAAGTTGGGTGCAAACTATCACCAACCTAACCTCTCATTGCTATTGTGGCAGATATGAATGAATTACACAACTCTTATTTACGTAAGGAGTTAACTTAGAAGTCATCAGATCCTAAATTCTCTAGTGATGTAATGTATTACCCCTTGAAGAATGTGAGATGGTCTAGGGAGTGCAATGGTTGAGCACTCTAGGGTCTATCACCTAGGATTTTCAATAGTTGAGTATGGAATTCAAGGTGAATGGCATAGGCTTGAAAAATAAAAGCCTAAAAGGGAAATACTTAAATAAGACTTTGAGCAACTATTCTAAGCAAGTTGTAATGTAACTATGCGCCCTACAACTTTATGCATATAAAAGAAATACTTTACACACCTTACAACATTTGCCGGCAATCCCACAATAGACCTATATGACTTCTAGGCTATTATCAATAAATATTCTAGAGTATTTGAAATGCCTCAATAGTTACAAACTCCCAAACCTCATGACCATCAGATAGTTCTCAAGTAGGGATACAACCCCATCAACATAAGACCTTACAAATAGTTTGTAATACCCAAAACTTTTAGCTAGCCTTAATTTTGGGTAATTAATATCATAACCAAATTCTAACATTAGAAAATTTTATTTTTTCTATTTTACCCTAACTCTAATCCTAAACCTTAGCCTAATTATTTTGTTTATAACCTTTACCCGTAACCCTATATAAATCCCTAAAATTTATTCCCAATTATTTTAACTTTTTTCATTCTATTAAACTTATATTTTTTCGGATCATTTTTTCTGAATAATTATTTAATTAATTTACCATAATACCTTAACTTAGATTATTTTAATGTAAACACACTATCTTTCCATTTCCTTTTCTTTTCTTTTTTCTCTTCTTCCCTTCCTTTACCCTTGCGTGCACATTTATTTTTTCTCTACCTATCCATACCCATCTTGTCTCAACCCCTGATATTATGGGTTGGGGATTAGTTTTTTTAGTATCTTTTTCTTTTCTCTTTCCCTCACCAAGTCAAAACCCCTCCCTACTTAAATTTTTTTTTCTTTTGTCTTTCCCCCACAACAATAAATGCCCCTACCCCTTTACTTCCCCCTTCTGCTTCTGCAACCCTTGCACACACTCTTCCCCTACCACCTCCTATCTTTGCAGCTGCCAACCACACCACCACCACGACCTCTACCCGCCACTAACATTGCCAATCGTAGCCCACCTCTACACCACCTATCCCAAACATCTTCTTTGTCCTTTTCTCCTTCGTCCCTTGTGCCTTACCTCTTCTCCACGACCCCCTTTCCTTCTTCCTTTCTTCTTTCCTACCTCTGTTTTCTTCAACCGCAACCACCAACCCCAAGCCCGACCAACCATTCATGCCCCTCCTCCATTCTGTCGCTGCAGCCCTCCACCTTCTTCCTCTTTTCCCCTATACTTCTTAACTTCATTTGGTTTGATAACCCTCCACCACAACACACCCCACCTACCCCTTTCTCTCCTCCTCACCGGCTAAACAATGCCTACTCCATCATTCTGCAGTCACCCCATCACCACCACGGCAGCTCCAGCCCTCCGTCGCAACACACCCCAAAAACCAAGCACAGCACTACCACCCTTCTAGTCTCTGCCACCACCTTCTTCCCCTGCCTCACCCAGCCAACCGGCCCTTTTCCCCCCTCTTCGCGTGTGCTTGGCTCACACTGCATGCGCAGCGTGAGTTTGTGCTAGCCTTAAGTAAGTGTAGTGTATTATATATATAAGGATATTTTAGTAATTTTGAAAATAAATAGTTTATTATTATTATTATTATTATTATTATTATTATTATTATTATTATTTTATCTATCAAATATTAATTTGGTAATTATGGTTCTGCTAATTGTTCTTAGGTGAATTACCGGGAGTACCGGAAGAGCCGAAATAGGATAAGTGTGCTTAGAGACCGAAGCCTTTTCTGTAAAGATACTAGTCGATTTTTTGGGATTTGTGTTAAATATTTAAATAGCTACGTGTATTATCATGTTATTATTAATATATTGTTAAATGCACGCAGGTAACAATCTGTTGTGATAATTTGGATTATATGCTAGAAAAGAGTAAGAATGACAAAAACAGTGCTAATATGATGTTCTTACGCTATGTCATAATTTTTATGGAGGATTATAATTTGTGGAAGAATAATATAGGCCTAATAAAGCATGATAAGTGGGAAACAATGATATAGAAAATATAAGCTTTTCGTAAAATAAGGGCTATCGGCTATCTTTAAGGACATTTTGGTCAATATGGGTTAATATGAAAGTTTTGGTATTTTAACGTGTTAGAAGGATTATAGTATGCTAATAATATCATGTGAAGTTTTTGGGAGTGATAATGAATGTCATAAGTTCTTCGGATGAAGTAATAGTCTAATTTAGGAATAGTAACCTTAAAATGATAATGTCATTATCACATCTATATAACGTTAGAGTTAGGCCACGAATTTTGGATACGTTGCTAATATTGGTATTTCGAGCTTGTATATTAAATTTGGTAATTATATGAGTCTCATAAAAAAAATTATAACTTACCTGTGAAATTATAGTTTTGGCAGTATTGTGAATAGTAACTTTTGAGATAGGGTTATCATTGCTAGACCTGGCAAAGTTGACCCAACCCGATCGACCCAACCCGAATAACCCGACTTGAAACTCGATAGTAACCCAAAAAATAAAACCCGTTCATAACCCGAAAGCCCGAAACAATCCGATTCAATTTGGACCCGACCCGAATTTAGCTAACCCGATAAAGACCCGAACCTAAATTGACCCGAACCGAAGTGACCAAAATCAATGATAACCCGAACTGAGCACACCTCAAACCCGACCCAACCCGAACTCCAACCCGAACCCAAACCGACCCGAACTCTAATCCGAACCCGAACCGACCCGAACTTTAACTTTAACCCGAACTAACCCGAACTCTAACCCGAACTAACCCGAACTCTAACCGAACCCGACCCGACCCGAAGCAGACTTGAACTGATAATTGATTATTCTTATTCATATATGATATTTTTAACTCCATACTCTTATTAATTTTTGAAACCATGTAAATAAATGCAAACATATATAAGCATAAATTTATATTTTTGCTTCACTTTTTTTGATAATTTCCTACAACTTAAACTCTACACTTTGGACCATAATAATAATACACTCATTATATTAATGATTCATGAGGACCTGACAATCAAATTCAGCATTTCATCATACACTCATTGTATGATACACAATACACAATAATATCAAATATACTAATAATTACTAACAAATAAATACAATAAAAGTCCAAACAAGTGTAAATAAGAAAACTAGAGCATTGATAACACACCTATAATGAATACTTGATCTTCTCTTTAATGGATGAAGGTGAATACCTCTCTTTGATTGAAGCCCTGACCTTGAGGTAAGTAACCAAAAAATACTAACTAGAAAGGAAGAAATTTACAATCTAAAAGGCAAAAGATATCCTATAGGATAGTTATAAACTTATAATGCTAAGAGAAAGACATCACCTAACCATCACCATATGTTGTTACAAAAACATCACACCAACAAGTCACACACCTTAATCTGAGGCTTATATAACAATGAGAAAAAAAAATATCACCCCATTTGGATATTCCTCCCTGCAACCTCTTCAAAAATATCAGTGTAGTCCTCCCTGTAGTAAAATAACATGTAGTTAAATACACTCCATTTGGATAAAAGCTACATACTTAACTATAAATTATATAAAGAATTAAAATAGTACCTATGGACCTTATTAAGGATGTCTAGTAGGGGGGTTAGCTCCATCCACCCCACATTGCAACCAACGTATTCATCTTCCTCAGTTGCTAGAGAAACAATAACACATTAGAAATTTACTATGATGTAGAAACAAAGAACTAAATAAAAGCCTTAAAAACATTACCTTCAAAACCATACAACCAACTACGAGTAGTTATCAACGCTTCAATATTTTCAGGCAAGTACGAGCTTCTCCACTTACTTAAAACTCTACCTCTAATGCTAAAAGTTGATTCTGATGCAACAGTTGTAAGGGACACACTTAAAATATCCCTAGCTAGATGTGCAAGATCTCCATATTGAGACTCGTTCTCTCTCCAAAAGTCAAGAATGTTCAGCTTGATTTTGCGGTCCATTCTTGGATCATCTAGATACTTATCCAGCTTTGTCTTTTCATTATAGGTGAATGCAGTCTCATTTTCATCAAAACCCTAAAAATTACAAAAGCAAATGGATATACATATAATAAATCAAGAATGATAATATATATATATATATATATATATATATATATATAATAGTCAATTGAATATAAATATAATAACAAATCAAAATCAATGGAAAGATATAAAAGATTAAGGGAAGGTGAGAAATGTAAACTTACGGCAGAGAAATCAAATTTGCGCTTGCGAGTAGAACCAAGGGTGTTAGTGTCTTATGTTGATGATGTTCCACAAGAGTTATAACAAGTACCTCCTCCATCATTAACGGAAGGATACTCCACTAGAAGCATCCCTAACTTAAACCGCATATCATTGACTTTCAAAGAAGCCCTTGTTCCATCCTCAAATAATTTTTGATAGCAATACTTTAGAAAATCCAACTTACAACGAGGATCAAGAATCACAGCAAAAGCAAATAATGTACCATATTCATTCCCATCTAAGTTGGCCCAATACTTGTCAAATTTAATCTTCATTTCTATAGCCATTTTCCTTAACACTTCATCATCCCCCTTTATCAACTCATTTAAAAGCATTTCGATCTTCCATACATTCTCAAAATACAAATTTGCCGTAGGATACTGACTACCAGAAAATAACTCGGTAATATCATAAAATGGTTCTAAGACATCACGAATTTTTTCAAGCATGTCCCACTCTTGAGGTCTTGGAAAATTCTTGTACAAAGGGTCAACAACCACCATCTCCTTAAATCCATTACGATAAATAATAGCTCTATCAATCATCAAATAAGTAGAGTTCCACCTTGTGGGAACATCAAGCCATAATGCTTTAGTATCTGATATCCGAGCTAATTTCACACAATTTCGAAATGTAGTCTTCCTCGATTCTGACCACTTGATGTATTTTACACTATCTCTAATCTTAACAACAATATCCTCTATTACCTTAAGCCTGTCCCTAACAATGAGATTCAAAACATGAGCACCACACCGAACATGTAAGTAAATGCCATCATGCAACAAAAAATTTTGATCATTTAGTGTATTTCGCAAACGATCTTGCATTCTATCATTGCTTGAGGCATTGTCTAATGTGATAGAGAAAATCTTATCCTCAATACCCCAGTCTTGAAGCAAACTTAACACCGAATTATGTAAGATTTGTCCCGTATGTGGTGTTTCTATATGATGAAAATTCAGCACTCTACTATTCAACTTCCAATTAGCATCCACAAAATGAGCAGTCAAACACATATATCTCTCAGTTTGACAAGAAGTCCACATATCAGAAGTCAGACAAATACGACCAGGGATGCTACGAAGATAGTTCTTAAGCTCAATTTTCAAGTTTGATTGCAATTTCAATACATCCGATTTTGCAGTATTTCTACAAATGGTTCTAACTTGATTATTCAAGTATGCATGAATTTCTCTATTGCCTTCGTGTTCAACCCAAGAGAATGCATACCCATGTTTGATGATAGCCCTTGCTAATAGATCTCTGTAGATCTTTTGGTTATAAACATTAGATTCTACTTTCACAATTTGTTGATATGATGGACATTTATCAAGATGTCTTTTTAGATTTGTTGTCCCATAATGTGAACTAGAAATGAAAGAAGCCACCTTACAATGGCTGCAAAGTGCTCTCTCTTTTCCATCCTTGTCTCGGGTTCCTTTAAGTCTCAGAAATTCTTTCCAAACTGAGCTCCTTTTGTTATTAGCTTCTTGCAAATTAGGATCCGAAAGATTGCTAGCATCATAATTTTTAGCTTCCATAACTACAATAAATTATTAGTATTAGTATTTTATTAAGATAATCATGAAATCACATACAATACAAATAGTATACCATAATCATGAAATCGCATACAATACAAATGGAACACCATAATCATGAAATCACATGCAATACAAATGGAATACCATAATCAAATTAAGATAATCATGAAATAACATACAAACAATCTATTTGAGCCTGAGGTAACATAGGCTAACATTAACATATGTTTGAAGTACACACAATTTGCATGCTAATATTTAACAGGCTAACATGTAATCCTTGTCTTAATCCTTGTAGATGGTTGAGTAATAATAGGGATACTAGTTATAGTAGATAAATATGGAAGTATTTAACTTGGTGAATTAATGGTACTAGGTCTATTTTCCATCCATAAACCTAAGGACAAAATTAATAAATCATATAAAACATTAAAACTCTACAATGTAAAATTCATACGATTTTACATATATTGCAAACATTAGGCAAAAAGATATACTTAGGTATTTTTATAATTTTTATGAATTCCAAGATTATGATCATCTCACTATCATGGTAGCTTTTGTAACCACAGAGCCATTTGCTAATCCATTTTTCACATCAATATTGAATTATACATAATTAAGTCATCACATCTTTCTTATTTTAATTCATAATGTAAGGTTTACTTATATGAAAAACAACATCTTCATTTTTACCAAGTTTTTGATATGATTTTTCCGCAAATAAGATCTCATTCAATAAGCATATTGTAAACATGCTAAACTAATAATTATATACATAATTATCATACCAAACATTCTCCTATCATTAGAATTATTTTTAAGTCATACTTTTATACCCGAAATATTTTATATCAGATAACATGCTCGTTTTTATCCGTTTTCATAATAATAATAATTACCACATAATTATATTGAAATAAATCATGCTAAACATATTTCATACACCAAAACCCTAATGTATTATCACGCAATTTTTATCATTTTAGTAGAGTATAACGGTTACCTGAATTCCAGCAAAAACGTAAAATTAGCGGTATCCACCAAAATTTATTAGGTCCTGCAAATTAAACTTTCGTACCTAAAAATAATACCACAAATACAAAATTAATATATATCAGATAAAATAATAATTATAGTATAAAAATATTTATTTTTCTAAAATTACCAAAATATCCTTACAATTAATATTGGTACCCAAAATTTTATTACAACAGTAACAACACTACGCAACTCACGCTGCATGTAGCGTGAGTCACACACGAGGGGAAGGGGCACGGCTGACTGGGCGAGAGGGTCGGGCAAGGCTGCGACCTGCGAGGCAGGGGAAAGGAAAGGGCGGCAGAGGTGGTGGTTGGTCGGCGGTGCAGGGCGGCTGGAGGCTGGCAGGGCTGGGTCGAGGGTGACGGGCTGTTGGGAGGCTGCTACGAGAGGTTGTGGCTGGGCTAGAAAAATTTCGAACAAAACAGCGAGGGAGGGAAGGGGTAGATGGTTCGAAGGTGGTTGGTGATGCGGGGGAAGGCTGGGCGATGGCGGAGCAAAGGGAAACACGGCTGGGCTAGGGGCTGCTGGATGAAGAAAAACCGAGGGAGGAAGCTGGTCGAGATTTGGCTCGGGGATGGAATTTCGGGCTGCCAGGTCAAGGGTGACGGTGGATGGCTACTGGCTGGTTTGGGCGATGGGCTGGTGCACGGTGCAGGGGGCTCGGCTGAGGTGGTGGCGTTGGGATGGAGGACGCTGGGCGACGAAAATGGAGGTGCAGGGGCTGGACGACGGTGCATGCAGGGTCATGCGATGGGGGTGATGTTTGGTGATCGAAAATGGAGGGGAGCAGAGAGGGAGCTGCGATGGGCAGAAGAAGTTGTAAGCATAAGGCGTGCGTGTGTCTGTGAATCTGTGAAATGAAAAGAAGGGGGGGGTTGTGCGGTGCCGTGTGCGTGTGTATATGTGTATAATATGCAGTGTAAGAGTGTGTAAGTATGGCGTGCGTATCTGTATATAAATGTACGGACGAAGATAGGAAAATCTTCCGAAGAAATGTTCGGATAAGGTTTAGAGTAGAGTTTATTTATCTAATTTTAATTTTAATTTAGGTAGATTAAAATATTAGATATAAAAAAATAGTTCGGGAAAAATTATTAGAATTTGGATAAGTAAAATAGTCGAAAAGAGTAAAATAATCGAGAATAATTTTTAGGAAATTATTTTTGGTTACGGATCAAAAGACTATTAATAAAATAATTTAAAATAAGATTTACGGGTAAAACTAGGATTAAAATAAAGAATCGGTTTCTATCAACTTTTTAGCCTAATTATTTTTATATCTAAGTCGTCGAAAGAATAATAATAATAATAATAATAATAATAATAATAATAATAATAATAATAATAATAATAATAATACGTTTAATACTAAACCTCTTAAGTTAATATCAGATAATAATTCGATTGGAGATATATTTAAATAACAAAGAAGATAAAAATAATTGGAAACAATTTTTTGGAATTTATTTTTGGTTATAAGTCACGACTATTAATAAAGTAATTCCGATCAAAGTAAACCGATCTAAGATAGATATAAATAAAATAAAAAGGTAAAAATAATCAAGAATAATTTTTAGAAAATAAATTTTAGGTTACAAATCAAAAGATTATTAATAAAATAATTTAAAATACGATTTATAGGTAAAACTAGGATTAATTTAAATAACCTAATCTCTATCAAAATTTTAACCTAATTAAATTTATACTTAAATCGTTGAAATAATACAAAAAATAATAATACTTTTAAAATTAAACCCTCTAAAATAATAAGATTTAGGTGAAATATTAAAAAAATATAAAGTAACTAGAAAATTAGAAATATTTTAACTAATATCTTATTATAGTTTATATACAAATTAAGGGGGTTAGACAAATAATAATTAAGTAAAACATTTAATAGGGGACAAAGTGTTAAAAAAATATTTAATATTTAATGTATAAAAAATAAAATGAGTTAAAAATGAAACTTTTAAATAAAATTTAATCATTGTAAGATTTTGAGTTTATTTTCTCATAGTATTTAAATGTAATAATTAGATATATAATGTTATTATTAATTATAATAATCATTTAATTTAAAGATAAAAGTTATTTTTATTTCTAACCCTAATTAAATTTTGAGACTAAATTATATATGTAATTTATTCACAGCATGTTTAACATTTACATCTTTATACTTTACAACCTATAAAGTTATTGGATATTTTAAAGCTTTATTAACTTTACAACCAACTAGGGATAATATTAGCTAGGCATGATATTGAGCTAAAAGATCTGAAGGGAGTCAAGGATGAGTCGTCATCATCAAGTTTGCAATGACAACAAATATAACACCTCACAATCCTCACTAAGAATATCAGATTAAGATTAATACTTCAAATAATCAAAGGCTTATAAGGAATAGCTATTAACTAAAAATAGGTTGGTTGAGAAAGGTACGAATGGACCAATGTGTGAGATATGTGAACAAGTAACTTAGACTTTGGTGCATGAGATTAATGATTTCCCAATTACCCAAGTGTTTTATTAGATGATGATAATCCATAGAAAAGTTGTATAATATAAAAAGACAATAAATTTGATTGATTCTATGTCATAATCTAACACTTAGATGATGAGACGTTAGAAATGACGTGTACACTAATATGGGTTATTTGAAGGAATTGAAATAGGAGGAGATCAAATGACTCTCCATCGATTCAATGACCAAAGAATATTATTGAGGATACCATGCACTTGCTTCTAGAATTATTAACAAAGGAAGTGCATGATCCACCATGTTAGCAATTATAAGAACGAAGGAGATGGATGATATGCATGTTGAATTGTTGATGCAAATTGAACATGAACAATGCAGGAAAAGTAATATAGGAAATCATGAAAATTATAATTGTAATTTAAGATGTAAAAGGCGATATATTGTCACTTATTAGCTATGTTGTAGCCATTATAAATATCTATCGACATATTTATAATATAGATAATTGTCTTAAGACATCAGACATACAATATAGAATTTAGTGTGCTATGACGGAGTATTGTTTTACTAAGTTAGGCATTGAGACAAATTCATTGGAAGTAGGGTAGGGTTTATAATCATAAGACAACATTGATATTTCATTTTTTACAAAGTTATTGATGATTGTGATTTTTATTTATCACATATTTATTTATTGTATATTAAAATCTATTGTTGAAAATGAAAAAAAGTGACAATGTCACACTGAGAAATTAAAAAACCACAGCAAAAGAAGCTAAAACCAAACTAATAGTAATAGGATAAGGCCATACTATTATGGCTAGGAAAAAACTCTCTTATTTTAAATTGTGATGGTGGTGTGTTCAAAGATTTTATTAGTATTCTAAAAATACTTAAAGTTAATTTTATAAAAATTAAAAATAATTTTATTTTATTTAATACAAGTTTTAATTTTTATGTTCAAACTCGTTATCGATCATGATTCATATTGTTATAAATAATACCTAATTTGAGTTTTTTTATTTGACCTAAAATCTATAGATCCGAAATAGACCCAAATTTGAAAAACTCGATAGATCTGACACTTAGTTGATCTGATTCACATTCGACCCATAAAGTGACCCGAACCCGAACCCAAACCTAACCCGAATTCTATAGACCCGAGTCAAACCCGAACCCGAGAAATCCGAAGAACCAAGCATTGACCCGACCCAAATCACACCCGACCCGTCAATTAACCCGAACCGAACCCGAACCCGAACCCGACCCGATTGTATAGTAAATAAAAGTTGACCCGACCCATATCAACCCGACCCAAATGACCCGTTTGCCACCTCTAATCATTGCATGTGTAAGACATGGAAGTTAGTCATTGTATTTTTGGGAATGCTAATGATAATCACATTTGAGGAAGATATACTAAATTTGGTGGATAAATGGTCATTATGGGAGGAGTTATGACTAAATTGTGAATTTAGGGTTTCTAGAAAAAATAAACATCTTCACCCCTGAGAATAGTCTTGTTATCCATGTGTTGATGTCTTGTTTGCCTTAACTATGTTTGTACACATAAACCAGTCATGAATAAAACACTAATTATTTAAAGTGAGAGATCACATGAGTTAGGCTGAGGTATTTATGGGTCTATTCCACTGGACGATAATAGTGGCTCAAGTATCTTGTCCCTGGGAAGTGCTTCAGTCCATTCCACCAGATTAAGAATAGTGGGGCCTTACACTCAATATGAATAAGAATATGATATAAGTTAAGTGATTGAATAAGACACTAATTATTTAAAGTGGAAGATTACGTAAGTCAGAACCAGGTGTAGGGTCCGTTCCACCGAATAATAATAGTGGCTCAGGTGTGTTGTCCTTGAAAGGTGATTTAAATGTTCCACTGGTTAAGAATAGTGGCTCAGGAGCATTTTGCTTTGAGAGGTGTTAGGTTTGTTCCACCGAACGATAATAGTGGCTCGGGTATGTTGTCTCTGAGAGGTAATTCAAACCGTTCCACCGATTTAAGAATAGTAGAGTCCCTAAACTCAACTTAAATAAAAGAATGGATCATGTTGTTTTCTCGTTATACAAATCCAGACTAATAATCACCTCATATTGATTCTTGTATCTCACATGTATACTACTTTCTACTGTGAATATTTGGCATTGATTTAACCAAAATTTAAAAAAGTGTTGAATATGAAAGTTATAGATCTTTTTATTATCTCTCTAATGCATCAAGAATCAATTCGATTGGAAGACAAACGAATAAGTTGTGGCTGAAATACTGAAGACTGTCAGAGTTAGAAAGAAACACGAGGAGCCCGTGTTTAATATAAATAACATTCCTAATTAGTATAGCGTTATCATCTTCTCTCCTCTTGAGTTCTCTTGTAATTTCTTGGTGAATTGAGTAATTTAGGTAAGGATTTTTTTTATTCTCTTTGTAATCACAATTACTTTACATCAATAAGATCATCTATTTTTTCAATCTGTGTTTTTAAGTGTTCTTCTCTTATCAATTCTTGTGTATTCTAATTGATTTTAATTATATCTTATTTTTCTGAATTGATATTGATCCCAAAAAAAGAAGACTTTTTGAAAATTATTTGGCCGGCTTGCAGTTAGATGTTTGCCATTTTTATTTTGGTTTTTAGTTTGTCAATAATATATCTTATTTGTTAAGGAAGATGTTGGAAAATTTTAGAAGATATTATCATTTGTCAGATTAAATGCATTTGCTAATACATAAATTATTTTATTTTATTTTATAAAAAGTAATTATTAAAATGATTCAATTAACAAATTGATGCTTGTTAGTTGTTAACTTGTTATACATATTATGGATGATGGAATTAGAGGAATGTCATGGATGATGGAATTAAAGGAACAATGTTATATTACACCATAAGTAATACCATATAATATAATAAATCAATAATTTGCTAATTGAGTAATATTAATGATTATATGTATGAGTTCATTTGATATTATAGGACATTTGTATGTTTACAAGTTGTAAACTTGTAAAAGTAGTTAGACAAAGAAAATAAAAGATATTAAAAATAATTATCTAATATACACATTCACTATCAAATTTACTCAAACTCATTAACCTCGTAAATAAATATTAAGTTTGATTTCATATAAGTACATAATTAAAAATATATTATTAATTATTACTTATTTATTAAAGTATTACTATGACTTTTTAATGTTATATTTTTGTATAGAAAAATTCATCAAGATATCATTAATAAATAAAGATGTCTAGATTTAAAATATAAAAAATACGTACAATTTATAAAACACTATATTTTTAAAAATATTAAATAAATAATAAAATATGTATAATTTTTTATTATTATAATAAATTTTAACGCCTGATAATATTAGATCAAATCAACAACATATCAAATTTATAACATATCTTGAGTTGAAATCAAATAGGGTCGGATTTGATTAATTATTATCGAATCAATATCGGATCGAATTTGAACCAGATAAAGTTGCTAAAATTTTCGAATCTTATCAATTCAAGTCGGGTTGGATAAGTCGGATCAACTTTTCCTAGCTCTATCGCTGATATTCAACCTTACAATGGATCAAAACAGCAACAGAGGACAAACTCAACATAAAGTGTAAATTGTGGAATACTTCGTCCACCAGCTAGTACATCAAATAAATCAAGCATCAGTCGCTCTATATTGAATCTTCTCAGATCCTCCAGATGATTATAATCAAAAGTCAACTATCAATTATTCCACAGTATCCAAGTAAACACCTCCTAACTATAAGGTGCTCAGAGACAGCAAAAGGTGTAAAAGCCGGCGGATCATCATTGATCCAGTAAATTTGTGCAATGGTACAAACCAGAAGAACATTTCAAAATGATCAAATGGGTTTAATCAGGTACAAAAAGGCTCATTGTGCTCATGACTATGAAGAGAGCACCTTTTCAACTTCCTCTTTCACATCCTTTGGGGGTTTCTCTGCATGTATGTTTGCTAGTATATCTTTCTTGGCATAGTAGTCTATGACCTGAAGGTCCAAGCAAACGATAAAATGCTGGTCAGAGAGCTTGTTTCACTACAAAGATATCGAGGATTAACAGATCCTTAAAGTTACAACTGCGGTATGAAAAAAAAATCTAAGAGGAGAAATAAGAGAGTGAAGCAGTAATCACAAGATAAATTGTCTAGCTAGAAACAGGAGATACTCATTCATAGCAACTGGTGCAGGGGAAAAACGACAACCAATGAAGGTTGCAAAACAAGAATCTAAGACAAGTTTTTGGGTTGACTTATATGTATTAGGCCTGTTCAATGGATTGGATCTACCATGGCATCGACAACCCAACCCATAAAATCAACTTATTAATTTATGTGGGCAGGGTTAAAAAAAAAAATTGCACGTTAATATCGGTTGACCCATGGACAAAGTAAGAAAGCATGAGATACCATGGGTTTGTATTTCCCATTTTATTTTCTAGATTCACTGCTCCTCTCTTTCCTATCTCACGGATTCTCTTTCGAGTCTTTTTCTTTCCTCCTCTCTCTTCATCAATTTCAAGTTTTCAACAACCCCTGTTGCTCTACTCGAGACTATCATTTCATTTCCCTCTTTTACAGTTTTACTGCCTTAAGCTTTCCATCCTACATGTAACATCAAACATAGATGCAAAGAAATTAAGAGAGGGAGAAAGGATGCCAGGTCTATATATTAAAAATAGTAAAATAAAATATTAAGCCTGGGATTGAGAAATAACAAGTAATGGTGGCAACAGAAGGAGGTGGACGGGAATCACTGCCAAAGCCCAAGCCGCTGCCGGTCTTGTATGAGAAAAGAAGACAATTAGCTAAAGTTCAACTTCTTGAAAGAGAGATTGCTTTCTTAAAGGACAACTGTAATTCATCTAATTAATTTCAATAATTTTGCTCCACTTTATTTTTGTAATTAATTACTAATTAGCTTCTCTATAACTTAGCACATGATTAAATTTTTTCTATTACCTTATAATTTTAATTTCAGTCTGCCAATTGTCTAATAATATATAACTCTATTTTCTTTTAATTCCTCCTTCAATCAATTGCATACATTATTATATGCATACCTATGCTTCAATCATATATATATATATTCATTTCCTATTCCACTATTTTTCTCTATGAATTATACTGTCGATGTAATTCACCGACTTCTTATAATTTGTTTTTCTCAGTATGTAACAGATTTATTTACATTCTGTTGAAGTATTAATTCATAATTCCTCATGTGTCGCAATAAAAGGGATAGTGGTGGTAGTGGTGGAAGTAATGGCAGCAGCAGCAGAGGTGGTAGTGGTGAGCAAAGTAATAGCCTAGGTTGATTTGTGTTAAAATAGATTGGGTTCAAAACTACCCTACCTGTATCAATAAATAAGTTATTCTAATAAATTTTTTTATTAAAAAAATCAAAACCTACTTCATCCTATTACCCTTACCTCATATTTTTTTTAGTATTTATGCATTAAATGTTCTGTTATCTTCCAAGAAGGGTACAAGTAGAATTTTAAGGCTACTTTTATTAGTTTCTAAAAATGTGTAAAATGTCATAATGACTTCTTGTTGATACAGAGAAAGTATTAGTTATCGATTCCAACTTGCCACAAGTTAGGACCATGGGTTGTATACGTTGCATGGATTGAGTATATGGGTTGGGTTAAACCGTGTCCATTTGAACACCCCTGGTATGTATTTGCCTATTGGTGCTATGTTGAGGTAGGTCATGTAGTCCAGAGTTGCAGAATGGGTAATGATACCAGAGCCACTTGTTATTTGGTTTTATTTTCTCCGTTCCACTTTATTCCTTCTGAAGGAGGTAATTTGGGAAAGGGACTGATGGGAGATGAAAAAGGTACTCCTGTAAAAGGAGAAAAAGAAAGATTTCTACCGGTTCAGTTTGTCTGTGGAAAGCCTCCAACCTAGACTTCAGAACTGCTGCAGTATCATCTTTCCGCTGAATCAAGGGCTCACCAGTGACCTTCACAAGACAAGAGAAACAAATATCTCACGTCAAACAACAAAAACTTAAGACGGAACCATTCGTTCTCGGAAACTTACATTCTCTTCATACATGTACATGCAGTAAGGCTAATATATTCATAAATGTAAACATCTCCCAGCTGCTATGCAAAATCTTCATTTTCATGCATCAAGCTAACCATGTTATATTATCAAACATAGAAATCGTACTTCAGTGCAAATATTCAAAAAGAGATGTTCAATGTACTTACATCATCTTTCCCAGGGATTTTAGGGGGAGCAAATTTATTGTGGTATGAACGGCCACTAGAGGGGTGAATCCACCGACCTGTGATTCTCTCTTCCAAAATTGAATCATCAATAGCAAAGTTGAGTACCTTATCAACCTTAAGTCCACGATTGTGAAGCATCTCGTCAAGCTTCATCAAGACAAAACAGAAGGTTGAGTATGCACTATGCAGAGGAATGGGTAAAGGGGCAGTTCAATAAATAGAGCAAGATGACTAGTTGAATACCCAAAAAGTAAGGGGGGGAGAGACAGGGAAATACTCCTGCAAGATTAGAGATAATGAGAAAAAATGAGACACCTTTTGGGCCTGGACCACAGTCCTTGGGAAACCATCGAGAATAAAACCTCTCTCACATGAAGGCCTTTTCAATGCTTCATCAATAACCCCAACAACCAAGTCATCGGATACGAGCTCTCCCTGCAAAACCATTGCCCATGATACAGCATTCCTTCAGAGCTGCTATCATGCTATGGGAAGACCAGAAAGCATATGCTCAGACAAAGAATTGAGATACCTTGTCCATAGCTTCTTTCGCCTTAATCCCCAAGGGGGTTTTAGCAGCTACAGCAGCCCTCAACATATCACCAGTAGCCAAATGACATAAGCAGTACTCATCCTTAATAACTGGAGACTGGGTACCCTTCCCAGATCCAGGTGGACCTACAAATCAACATAATATGATAATGTCATCCATTGAAACTGGAATGTATCAATAGCTCAATCTTCAACAATAATGACTGAAAGATACTTTTGACCCAAGGAGAACAATACAATTAATAAGTGCATTGAAGCATACAGTTAGAAGAGCTTGGCTTGTTAGAATGTATTCACACCTAATCTGAACATGCTTATACGCATCCTTTCATCCCTCTATCCGGCAACACTAAGATGAACAAGACTGGTCAAAGCTGTAGGAGGAACAACTATTGCCTTGGATTTCTTGATTCCTCATCCAAACAAACAGAAGACCAGGATATGGTCATAGCAGGATATGAAGCAAATGATGGTCTTGTTTATCATTTTGTCTTTACAGAGTTGGCCCAGCAATCAATTAATAATTATTTTGTGCCATTAAATGTAAAATCTTAAACAGCTCTTTTGATTTCAAAGTACCCATAGGAACCATCAGTTTCGACTCTACAACTAGCCCAAAAGCTAGTACATGAGAAGCTGTGTACATATTGCCCTCCGACAGACAGATTTCATACCGGGGGTTACCATTATCGATTATAGATGTCAAGACGCGCACAAATCTAATGGCACAACTTCAACATTTTCCCTTCACACAGAATAATTCTCCTGCCACCAAGATCCTTAGGCTGGTAAATCAATCACAGAATTAAATGAGATACATAGAAGCTACCAAGTACCAACAGAGATTTTTCATCACCCAATAGAATCTTGAGTTCAACAAGGTGTCAGAAGAAGTTTGGGGTATCAATTTGTGTTGGAAAGTGTAGAAACCACTGCTATAGTCAGCCAGAAATTACAGGTGAGTAGATCAGAAGAATATTCTGGAATAAATATTATGAACCAAAAATCATGGATAAGCAAAAATTATGGAGTAGATATTCCTTGGAGTAGTTAAACTATAATCATGGGTGTAATTTGAATTTTGAATAGATAACCTAAAGTTGTGGGTGTAATTTAACCTTTCCTTATTTAACGTCCTTTGTAGCCTATAAATTGAAAATGATGTAACAACTTAAACCATAGTGAAATAAGAACCAATTTATCAGAATTCTTCACGGTTTCAGAGCCTTAGGTCCTCTAGGATCTTGTTTACAGTTTTTTCCAGCCTTAACCACCGCTTACACCAGACTTTATTGCTGTTGTTTCCCTTTTTTTCCCACACTTAATCGACATCCTACACTCTGCTGGCCTTCATTGCCATCTCCTTTTTCAACCATTAATCACCCTTTTTCTGTCAATCAATCTGCAACATGAGAGAATAAATGCAAGCAAATGATTCCACTATCCTTACTTCAATCATGCCGAAAGTCCAACCCTTCAAATCACTACAACCAAGTTTGATGGCAGAAACTTAATGGAGTGGTCTCAGTCTGCAAGATATCCTTAAAAGTAAGTAAAAGTTTAAATACGTGAATGAAGATGAACCAAATTCAAGTGATCCCAAATATGATATATGGGATGCTGAAAATTAGATGGTGATGCCCTGGCTATAAAATTTCATGGAGTCATAGATCAAAAAGACGTACATGTTACTATTATTTCAATACTCTCAAGGGACTGCTGACTCAGTCATATCTATAAATTTAGATCTGAAGTCCCCAGATGATGCAAAAACAATCAAATATATGTTAAAGAGGGAGCAAGACACACAATTCTCGCTGAGACATAATCCTAGATATGATCAAGCTCAGGATTGTATTCTTGGAAAAGATCCCTCACCTAATCTTAATGGATCTTTTGCAATAATAAGACAAGAATAAAGCAACAAAGAGCCAATGGGAACAGGTTCTTAAGCTTTAGAGGCTGGTGACACAACCACAGAAAACTTTGCAATTGCTACCAAAACTACATGTAACAAGACAAGACAAATAATAGTTGGTGCGATTAATGCCACAAACCGAGGCATACTAGGGATACATGTTCGAAACATCATGGATAGTCACAAGATTTGAAACAACTTGGGGGTCAAGGTCCAAAATCTAATCGGTTAAGGCAAGTGCACCAGACTTCAAGTGTTGATGGTCATAAAGACCAAGCACCAGAGGTCATTATTCGGCAGGATATTGAAAAATTGAAACAGTTGCTGAATTAGTTAGAGGGACCAAGTAATCAAATTGAATCCCTAATTGCAGGTTCTTGTTCCATGGTTTCAGCAGGTATAAAAGTCCCCTCAAATTTTGTCCCGACTAGTCCGTTTGCCTAAATTATTGATTCAGGTACTTCGAATCCCTAATGAAAATCACTCAATTACCAATCATGATTCTTACTCTAATATGGATGCACCTATTACTCTTAGAAAGGGGGTAAGGAGTTAGCACCCTATTTCTAACTTTGTATCTTTATGAAAAATTTCTCCAAAATACAGTGCCTTTCTCACTTCTGTTTTATCCCAAAAAATCCCTACATCTGCTCAGGAGGCTTTAACCTTGAAACCATGGAGAAAGACCATGGATGAAGAAATAAGAGTCCATATAGAGAAAAAAAGAACAAGAGATGGGAGACTATGGATCTACCAACAAACAAAACGATAATGGGGTACAAATGGGTTTATACGCTGAAGTACAGAGCAAATGGATCGTTAGATGGATAAAAAGCTAGACTCATTGCAAAAGGTTATAACCAGACACATGGTACAGATTATTGACAAAAAATGAAAACAACTCGAATCATCCTGTCCTTAGCAGTGACAAAGGAGTGGTCATCGTACCAATATGTAAAAAAATGTCTTCTTGAATGAGAATTTGAAGGAAGAAGTCTCAACTGGATATCGAAAAAAAGATGAAGGGAAATAAAGCTTGCAAGTTAAAAAGGTCCCTTTATGGTTTAAAATAGTCACCTCAAGCCTGGTTTGATAGGTTCACCAAAGTCATGCGACGCCGAGGCCATTCTCAAAGTCAAAGTGACAATATTCTCTTCATTAAATATACTGTAAAGAATGGCATCACAACTTTGATTGTGACTCAAGATCTCCCAACAATAATATACTCAAGATCTTCCCTGAGAAGTTGAAATGCCAGGATGCAAACCAGTTGAAGTAAACTGACTTGGAGAAGATCATGAAGAAGCTCTAGTTGACAAAGAAGACTGGTGGGTAAGCTTATATACTTGTCTCCTACAAGACCTAATGTAGCATATGTCCTGAGTGTTGCTAGCCAATTCATGCATACTCCAAAGAAATCTCATCTTGGTGTTATTCATTGGATCCTAAGATATTTGAGAGAAAGCACGAGAAAAGGAAAGGAGCTTAAGCTAGAATTCACATTGGGTAAGTGCCAAGGATGATTGTAGATCAACTATTGGATATTGTACATTAAAGGAAATTTAGCTGCTTGGAGAAGCAAAAAGCAAACCATGATGGCTCATTCTAGTGCATAGGCAGGATTGCGTTCTGCGGCGCAAGGTATCTATGAGTTATTGTGGCTAAAAATTGTCCTGACTAAGCGTTAGAGTTAAAAGTCCCATGATGCTTTACTGCAATAACAGGGCAACATGGGTATAGCCCACAATCCAATCCAACATGGACGGACTAAACACATTGAGATTGATATGCACTTTATAAAGGACAAGTTGGAGTCTCGACAGAATTGCATACCATATGTACCTGCCACACATCAGCTAGCTAGTGGATGTGCTCACCAAGATTCTCTCAAGTTTTGCATTCATGATTTAATTGACAAGCTTGGGATGCATAATATTATTGCATCAGCATGAGGGGAATGTTGGAAAGCACTGAAATCAATGCTAGTTAGCCAGAAATTATGGGTGAGTACATCAAAAGAATATTAATATTATGAACCATAAAATATGGGTAAGCAGAAATTCTAGAGTAAATATTCCTCGGAGTAAATAAGTTGTAATCATGGGTGTAATTTGAATTTTGAATAAATAACTGATAATCGTGGGTGTAATTCAGTCTTTCCTTATTTGATGTCCTCTATAGCTTATAAATTGAAAATGTCGTAACAGCTTAAACCATAGTGAAATAAGAACTAAATTATCAGAATTCTTCAATATAGAATAAAATATCGGTCCCAATATGTATTATCTGTTGATATTTATCAGTTCTAGGTTCGTGTGTATACAATGCATGGATAAAAAAAATTACAAATTTCTTGCTGATATATCAGCAAAATATCGAATACCTACGATATATTAGTGGAACCTAAAATTATCCAAAAAAACATGTGTGCCTCCCTCTGTCTATATTCGTCTGTCCTACCCTCAGTTGTTGATCTTCTCTCTATTTGTTAAGTTAGATATTAATATTTCTCTTGAATGAGCAATTAAGTATCGTTAGTAAACTAATGTAAATATTGGGTTTTTTAGAATAAGACTAAGTCAGACTAATGGATAAACAAGTAAACAATTGTTGTAGTTTTAATTTATTGTAAATGTGCATAAATGTAGCATTATAATAATTTATTATCAATAACTTTCATATTATAGATTAGCTATTAAAAAATAATAAGTAAATGTAATGTTACTAGGAAAATTTAATACTCCCTCCATTCCGAAAATAAATTCATTTTTAAAATTTTGCACACTATTTTAAGAATTCATTAAATTGATCATAATATTCCAATTCAACCCTTCATTGGTAAATAAAAGAGTAATTAATACTTAAAAGATGAAAGAGAAAAGGTGGGGATAAAGGTAGAAATTATGCTTTGAATTTTTAATAATGAATTCTTTTTTGGAACAAAAACTCAATCATAAAATGAATTTTTTTTTTAACAAAGAAAATATATAATAAGTCATTTCAATGCTTCTAATATAATTTAGAATAGCAGTTAATAAAATAATTATATTTAAATGATCAATATATAAAAATTACAAAATAATATGAAATAAAAATGAAAATTCATACCATAACAGCTGTGACATATAATTTATCGTTTACGAAGCTTTGACCACAACAACACGACTGTGACTACAATTTTATAGAAAAGGTGTACAAACTCTACCAATTCGGCATTATAAAAATGAATACCTCCTATCAGGTCTGCTCATAGAAAAAGAGCAACATCTGTTATAAAAGACCAAAACAGCAACAGTTAATATTCCAAGACAATGCTTGGAAAACCAACACTATGCATATTGAATTGGCATCGGGTACAACTTCTATTATTTCAATAAAAGGAAAGGACAGGCCTTTTGGTCTGTTCATAATCAGAGTTGAATTGTTGTATCATCTCCAACAATAATAACAACAAAAATAAATTGACAAATATATTGAATAGCTAAATAATGATTCCTTCGATCTTTCCTCAGCCAGACAGGAACTACACCCCTTACCCATCATGAAAAATGTTACAGAATATACGTCAAATAGTACCATCGAAAAAGTTCCTTGTCCACTTATCGGATCTAGACGAAGTACATTCAGATCAAGGAACCAGAAAAAAGATATTGATACTGCCTAATCTAAAAGTTGCTTAAAATCAACTTAAAATAAATAAAATAAAATAAAATAAAAGGTTTCCAAATCAAAGTAACCTTTTTAAAAGAACTAACACCTTTCTGTATGTAACTCCAGACAACAACAATTTATGCTACGCTCCAGACAACCTCATCAACCTAATACATTTCAACCAATTTTCCAACAACAATTCAAACCCGTAAAAACTGACACAGAGTTTTTTTTCCCCGCACCACTACTGGCACATATTGCAAACTAGAATTAAATCAACACAGTTTCAGCTTTTGCATCAAATTCATGGAAGCATAATGAAAATTCTGGAACTCGACCAACTAAAGAAAAAATGAAATTAGCCCAAAAACCTTCCTTTCGATTGATGCTGTATTACAAATGCTCTCCAGATTCCACCATTGAATCATAATAAACCTCCGGATCTGAGTCTCAATTGACAGATGAAATAAAAGAAACAAAGGGTAGACAAAGAACATAGACATACCGACGAGAATGAGGCTTTTCTTGGGCTTGTTCGCGCACTTCATGCGGCGAAGAAGCTCGGTCATCAAATCCATACTGGTAGCATCTTCTAAGTTTGGGGTCGCCGTCGCCATGTTTCTCTTACTCTATCTCTCTATCCCTACAGGATTCTTCTACTCAAAGAGCAGCAAATACCTGGCGGAAATGGCGAGGAAGAGAGAGAGAGAGGATTGCTGAAAGATAGAAGAGAGTGGGAAGGAAGAGGACACTTTTAACTCCGCCGGATTGACCACTGATTCTCCACGGACGGCGGGCTTTATACCGCAAATGACGCTTCTACCCTTTCATTCCTTTTCTCCTTTTCTTTTCCTTTTTAAATATTTTTCTTTTACGACTTTTTAATATAAAAGTAATAGGGATGAAAAAAAATTATTTTACATTTCCAATATTAAGTTTGTTAATAAAGATATCATTAATAAAATATTTATTTTAGATCAAGTTAAGGTATAAAATAGATATTCTTTTAAAAAAATTTAATCTTAAATAGATTATGTAAAATATGAGGTTAATTTTGTTACCTCTATTACTCTTGTACTAAACAAGCAATAAATCTTATTCACTTATAGAAATTTAAGGGTATTTTTTTTTTCAGAATTCACAGAGAACCCGACTAGATGATTTCAAAGTAATATATAAATAATTAAAATTATCATAAAGTATGTCAATGCTGAGATATAATTTTAAACATAAGTACCTAAGAATTAACCTCTAGGAACAATTGATGGACTAATACATAGCACTAGCATTTATCTAGTTAATTAGTTGTTGGTTGTTTGTTATTACTATAGCATTAAAATGTATCAAAAACAGTGAATCGAAAACTTCATATACCAACTCTCAAGAGCTTGGAACCTATCAAAAACAGTAAATAATCAATTGAACTAGTGAAAATTAATAAACCATCCAAAAAATTACTTAGAAGACAGTCAAAGTTGTAATACTCCAAATTGAGCGGAGTGCTATAAAGATTGATATGGCTACTTATATCAACACGGTATACCATCCTTTTGGTGATTCCATCCTAAGAACTCCACAGTTAAGCATGCTGGCCGTAGAGTAATTTTAGGATGGGTGACCTTCTGGGAAGTTCTGAAAATTTCTCGGAAAGTGCGTGAGTGAGGACAAAGCGCAATGAAAGGACTCGTGTTGATCTGTGGGGCCAGCCGATTAATCCGAAAGCACTCCAAGGTAGCCCCGTGTGGTCGTATCGACTCAAGGTGTTACAAATGGTATCAGAGCGAAACCGCGACCGTGAGCTGAACTTGGATGAGCCAGTCAGTCACCTAGCGGGACGATTCTTGGGATGAACTGTATTGAGACAGTCATTGGTTGAGGCGCAACAAGGACGTTGCGTTCTTTGAGTGGGGGTGAATGTAATACTCCAAATTGAGCGGAGTGCTATAAGAATTGATATGGCTGCTTATATCAACATGGTATACCATCCTTTTGGTGATTCCATCCTAAGAATTCCACAGTTAAGCGTGCTGGCCGTAGAGTAATTTTAGGATGGGTGACCTTCTGGGAAGTTCTGAAAATTTCTCGAAAAGTGCGTGAGTGAGGACAAAGCGCACTGAAAGGACTCGTGTTGATCTGTGGGGCCAGCCGATCAATCCGAAAGCACTCCAAGGTAGCCCCGTGTGGTCGTATCGACTCAAGGTGTTACAAAAGTCATGTGTGGTTTTATGTTTTATATATTTTATATTTTTTGACCTAATATGTACTACTGATCCCACCACTAAACTAGAGAACCAGTTATAATATTAGTACAATGATTGGTTCGATTTTTAAAACTATGGTTAGTAGAGCTTGTTGTTTTGTTATAAAAGTTTGGTAAGTTTACTAAAATTAGTATATTTTAAAAAATTCAATGTGGTGCCAAAATATTTTCTCAAACACAAGTTTAGTTGAACTAATTATAAAAAGAAAAAAATTACTCTAAAAAAAAGGATAGAAAAAATTGATGTCAAGTTAATAAATAATTATGTGTAGCTAAAATTTTGATTTTATTTCATATATATGAAATAAAATCTCATCTTTTCACTAGGTCATAAATAAATAATACACCAACTTATATAAATTATTACATTTTTTTCTTTCTTTGAATTTTCAAACCAATAGGAGTTATATATATATATATATATATATATATATATGAAATATATTTATTTATTTATTTGCTTAAAGTAGCATCTCAATAAGTACATATATTATATACATTCAATTTTGGGGACATCAACAAATAAATCAAACAATAAATGCACAATCAAAATTTCTGTATGTCAAAATAATTAATTACATATGGTTGAAGTTTAGAGTTTCAATAATATATGAAATAAATCACATTTTTTATTATGTCATTAATAAACAATGTGGTTAAATATATAAATTAAGGTTTAGTTATTTTTCCCTCTTTTGAGCTTAAGGTTTGATATAACCTGGAAATTTTGAATGTTGTTTGAAAATTTTTTTTTTTATATACCATTAATTCATCTTATTATAGATCAATACTTTTTCTAGTTTTTATTTTATACCTTATTTATGAGTTATGTCACACTCTTATGGTAGAAAGTATATTAAATTAAAATTTCATGATGCTCAAATGAAGAAATATGTTATTTTAGTAAGTAATTATGATTTATATTACTACCAAAAACATGATTACAAACTAGTTCTCTTTTGGGAGTCGCCCAAACCTATACCTGAAATCTATCAACAGTCTATGCAATAAAGGTAAAACATTTATAATCATGTAAGAATACTACTCTACTTGCTGCATATTTGATTATCCACTACAATAGAACTCTTGCAAATTGCTTCTTTTAAGTAAATACCCAAGTGCTATGTTCCCTCCGAACGTAGTGGACTATTGCTAGTAATAGAGCCTTGAGTGCTAGGTGATTAGGTTATGGTCCTCTCTTTGATTGAGTTGCTTAAATCAATTCGCACTGACAGCTTCTGATATGATGTATAGGGTTGTTCTTGCTAATGATTGTCTTTTTATATCTCTTGGGTGTATTTACATTCAAAAAGTAATTGGTTCGAGTGACTCTTCCTTCTTGCCGTAGAGAACATGTATTGGATCAATCTAATAGCCCATATTAATCAAAACATCATTTGTAGCTAGTTAATCTTAGGTTGTCAACCAAAGCACATTTTGATGTCTTGGCATTGCAAGTTTGTACCACACGTCTCCTTTCCATGGTACCCATTACCCTTTTTTCTTAACAAGTCATAACATTTGGCGATACTATATTTTTCAACTTTTAGAGATAATAATAATCAACTAGTTTCCTACAAGACTAGGAAACAAAGTAGGTCTTAGACTTAAGTTTTTCTCATGATCCATGAGTGTCTATTGGCAGTATCTACGAACCATATATCTTCATTTTTTAAGTAGTACTCATGGGTTCGTTTTACTCATTGGGTATATTTCTTCTCTGCAAGACATTGTAGTAGCTTCCTTATAACTACCTTATTCCAGGTGGTTAAGTTATAAAGACTAGGGACACCTTCTTATTGAGGGAAACATACCTTATCCCATGCTAATAAAACTCTTCTTACAATTGTAGCAGTGTAGGACTAAATAAATGATATGTACAAAGCTTCTGTAGCTTTAATGATCCTTAAAGGTAGTACTAATATCTGACTCTAGTATAGTTGGATGTTGTAAATGATAGACTTGATTGGTTGTAATCTACTAGCATAACTCGTAAATCATATTACCTAGTTCCTTAATCTTTTTGTTTTCTTTTCTATTATTTACCCAAATTAGGTTGTGATAAGTCTGCTAACCAGTGGCACACCCAAGTGAGTCATTGGTAGGTAACCATCTCCAATATATACTTAACAACATAGTTGACACTTTTGGGTGTAAATCATTTCCCCACAATAACAATTATTTATCTAGTTGTTGAGTCAGAGACAGTAGAGTGTTGAGAATTTGTTGAAAACGGATAGGAGTTTCATTGTTAATATGGTATCTTCATGAGCAAATAAGATGAAGTCATCACCAAAGGGAAGACTAATGAGCTTGACTCTCTCGCATTTTGGATAGCCTCTGAAATCTTTATTCAACCACAAGCCTTATAATAATTGATGAGGATATTTTTTGGAAATAACAAATAAATAAGGGGATATGGGGTCATCTTTTCTAAGACCCTTCTCTGTAGAAAAAGGTTGAGAAGGAACCCCATTACATAAAAGGGAGTATCTCACAATGGTCACACAAGTCATTACTAGTTTCACAAAGTGTAAAAGGAAGCCTATACCATGAATAACTTGTTCCACAAAATAACATTCAATTGAGTCATATGATTTACTTAAGTATAGCTTCAACATGAATCTAGAGGGAAATATTTAGCTTATTATAATAGCTAACTAATTTTTGAGCAGTGAGAATGGCATCTCAAACCCCCTTCCTTTTACAAAAGCATCTTAGGATTGATGGATAAGTGATTAAAGTGCCTATTACACTTTATTAATTAAGACTTATGTAGGATGTAAAATCAAGCAATATGCCTTAATTACTCAACTCTATCAACTACCTCTACTTTAGGAATCAAAGTCAAAGCTTCCACGTTTAGAACCTTATTTAATGTACTAATATAGTAAGATTCCTAAACCATTCACCATCCATGATTCCTATAATTGGTTGACATTGTTTGTGAAAATAAATATTGAAATCATCTAAGTCAAGGGCTTTGTCACTAACCATTTCATATACTATCTATCTGACATCTTCTTTTTAGACAAGTGCTAACAAAGGCTTTTGTCGTTATTTAGTAAGGATATAGCCTATGTTCAACACATCCTCTTGTAGAAGGATCTCTAAGATATTAGAAGACCCCATAATGTTTTTATAGAAACCAAAAAATAACTATTTGATTTAATGTCCATTTGTAATAGTATAGCCTTTTGCATCTCTCAAAACATGAATTTGATTCCTTTGTTGTCTTCTTTTGATAGAGGCATGACATAACCGTCTATTTCTATCACCCAAGTTGATCTAATGAATCCATGCCTTATATTTTTAGACTTATTCTTGAATGCATCCGAAATTTGGTATACTCAAGGCTTACAATTTTATTTTCACTATCTTCAATTTAAACTAAAAATATTATAAGGTAGTTCCTCTATTTATATTTTGCCATATTTATTTAACCAAATAGAATAATTCATTATCTTGATTCCACATATTATTAAAGTTAAAAGGTCATTTTTCATTATCTTATTTGTCTACAATTTGTATAATCATAGAGGAATGATTAGAAAATAAGGGCATACCAAAGACATTATGTGATAATGGATAAGCAGTCAGCCAATTCACATTGCTCGACGTCTAGTCTAGCTTGCATTACATTCGATCTTCACCCTATTGTTTATTAGACTAACTAAATATGCATCCTCAGTATTGAAGTCTATAGGCATCAGTATTTGCACACGGTCAACAAAATCATCAATATCACCTCTATTAAGGGGTTTCTTTACCACTTCTCTTAGTGATTTAGCCCCTGTTTGGTTTTACTTATGATTAATAATTACTTTTAGATAAAAACTACTTTTATAAATCTACTTTTAAAAAAATTACTTTTATAAGTAAAACATATGTTTGTTTTAACTTTTATTACATAAGTGATTAATGCTAAAAAACTACTTATTGTATCTTATTAGTGTTTGGTTTTCATTTTCCTATAAAATTACTTTTTCTTTTCCATCTTTAGTTTTTATCTTCCTTTATATATCTTTTAGTAATAATTACTATATAAATTATGTAATATTAAATATTAAAAAGCATATTCAACATTAACAAGTATAAAAAAAATACAAAGATATTAATTAATGAAGTCAATGTATTAAGCAATAATCCCGAGCAATAACGGTCAGATTCTACTTGTGTTTTGCACAAAAACAGAGAAAAGGGGTCGTAGTTCAATTGCCCACAACCACAAAGACCAACGGGCAAACAGACTCATTAATGGACATGCAATTGCCATATATGAACCAGACCTTCCAACTCTTGGCTCAATACTAGCACTGGAACCATTTTCAGGAGCAGGACATATGTCCATCCCCATTCAATCAATAGCTGCACATATTTTTATCTTCTAGTAATATTATTTCTCAGATTAATAAAAGATATATATCAGCACCCTCTAGAGGCAAAATTACAGAATAGGGCAGTGAAGTAGAGAATGGAGTTGTAATGAAGGCAAAATTACATAATAGGGCAGTCAACAGCAATTTCTAACACTGACAAACAGTATCGAACGAACCCCTTTTTCACTGCTACTTTTGCGCGTCTCTTCAACAGCAATTTGCTGTGAGGTAACATTTGCCATAGCCGTAACCACCGCCACCAAATCCTCCAGTTCCAAAATGAAGGCCAATGCTGTGAGGTAACATTTGCTTGGTCTTCCTCTTCTCTTCAGCGATATCATCCATATTGAACCAAAGAGAAGCATCGGACGGCAGCTCCATCCCTCTCGTCCTCCAAGCAGCAACCAAAATAGCTGCAATCTGGGTCAACGGGCTGCCCACCAATTTATTAAAACGGTAGCGTTTTCTCTCGGCTAGGAAAACCACCAGGCCGACGACGATGCAGCAGGTGATGATACCGTAACCCCATTGCCTCCCCAAGTTGTCCTGTATGTACACGAACACGGTCACGACGGCGAGAGAGCCAATGCTTATGAAGAAGAAGAACCCATTGAAGAAGGTCGTCATCTGCAACTTCTCTTCTTTGTTCGAGTCGTCGAATTGGTCGAACCCGAACCCGAAGACGCTGGACTTCAGGCCGCCGGTGCCCAATGCTATGAGGTAGAGGGCTACGTAGAGGAGCCCTAAATAGAGTAATTCAGCGAAATCAGTAGATAGCAAAAAAATTCAGTCGTTAACTGTTGAAATCGATCGTCCAGCTTAGGCCAGCAGCACCGCCTCAAAAGAGAAAGGCTCCGAACTCACAATATTCACACTTCACGATTAATTTGGGCCAGGGTGTTCCTATCGTCGACTGCTGGCGAGGAACAAATTAACAACTAAGTACTAATAGCTCTCTGTAAATAAACAAAAATCGAAGACGACGAAGGAAATGGAGAGAATAACGAACCTGGAATTTGAAGAGAAAGCAGAATCAAAGCCCAACAATTACAGATCTAAATCTTCGAAGATCGAGTCACTAGCAACAATGGAGGACGTGAGCAGCAAAAATCGTGGTGGCGACCACGAGAAGCAAAAATGGAGGACGTGAGCTACAGAAATAGAGAATGGGAGCAGCAAAAATGGTGGTGGGACAGCTCGGGAGCAACAGATATGGGAGAGAAGAGTTACTCTGTTATAAACGATTTTTTTTTAAATTATACCGTACCGCATATGTAGATAAGTAATTATCAAAAGTAAGTAAAACTTACTTCTGATTTATTACTTATAAAAAGTAAGTTTTGTTAATTACTTTTTTATAATAAATTTTAATAAGTAAAACCAAACGTACATAATAATTTATAATTACTTTTTATAATTACTTTTATTAAAAACTACTTATCATAAGTCAAACCAAACAACCTCTTAATACAATATTGAAATCACCCATATGTAATCAAGGTGCTTGAGGCTAACTTGAAATTAGCTAATTCCATCAATATTTGTTTCCATGTCTATAATTTAGACTATATATTATTGTAACAATGATATTATGAATATTATTGTTTCTTCTAACCTCATAAGACATCCCCCTGAGATCAATTAGAGATCTTCAAAATATGCCAATGTTGGGGACCCTAGCCAAACCATACCTTCCTATGGTGTGATGGATATAATTAAACAACCATTACTAATTACCACATGTTTTATTACTGATAACTAATGATTTGTCTACCTTGAACTTTATCTCAACCAAGCACATAAAATAAACATTATTATTATTATTAATCTATACCCTTAATTCTTTTGAATAATATGACTTATAAATGATCCTTAAATTACAAAGATAAAGTTTCATTGAGTAATATATTAGGATCATAGCTTCCCCTACAATAACAAAGCATTTGAAATTCACTATAAGATACTAGTGGGTGTGAATGTTCTTCTAAGAAATCAATCAGAGAATTACGAGGTGAGAATACATTTAACATATGAGAAGAAGTACTTATTATGCAATTAATTCTTATTTTAACCCTAATAGTACCATCAGTACCTCCTTCTTGAGGATGCAAAGTATCCACATAAAATAATAGCCTAAGGGCGCAAGATTATAAGATGATCATTTAGGTGGTTGTGCTCTTTTCTCCTATCTTTAACCATAATCCACTCTATTTTCATTAAAAACATATTCAAAATGCTTATATTTATGACAATGAGGTAGTAAGTGACCAAACTTCTTACAGTGAAGGTACAACTAAGGCTTCCACTCATAAGTGACTGATTGATAGATGGTATTTTTGGTTGGATCTCAACTAGGAATATAGTTAAGTGATTCCTCTTTCACATCCACTTCAACAAGAAATCTAGGGAAAGATATGTTGGCTTTAATAGAAATAACTAAATTAAAATACATAGGGGAATTAGAGAAATTTGCGATGCGGATGAGTGAGTTCTACGACTAAAATAGGAAGTCTTCTCTTTCTTATCATTCTTATTTATCTTTCTATTTTGCATGCTATATCTTCTTTGTAATTCCATAGATATTATGTTTATCTAGTAATTTTTTGAGACTTTGTTGGTAGTTAGATATGTTCCATAATATTTATATGAAGGCATATATAGGGTTGTATATCAAGTGTTGAATAGCCACATGTATTAATAGTATTGCATAGAAGTATTACTCAATTATCTTTATTCTCTTCTTATGTTTTCTTTTTCTTCTTTTTTATTATTTATATTTTCATAAATCATCTTGAAAATTATCTTGGTATCAAAGTGTTATAAGATCCAATTCTGTGGGTAATTCGAACATGGAAGGCAATGAGATAGATTACTCTAAACATGTTGGTAGTGATTGAATTCCCTTAAAGCAAATAGAGGTATCAACCTCCACTATTAAAGAAGAAATTTTAAAGATAGTAGAAACACCCCTTAATCAGTTAATTACATGTAAAATGGAAGATGATAATTACATGTAGTGAAAATTCTAAGTCAAGTATGCAATCTCAGGCTATGGCTTAGAAGGATACATGTGTGGAACACGAGAAGTGCCTAAGCAGTGCTTAATTGGTGATGATGGTAAGTATATTCTTAACCTTGTGTATGTTGCTCGTTCTCATTAATATAAGCTACTTGCATCATGGTTTTTGTCCTTCATATCCTCTTCCTATATACCCCAGCTTGTTAGGTGTAAGAATTCATATGAAATCTAGACAATGATACCCATTAGTTAGCATCACAATCTACTACTAAACTTATGTATTATAAAAGGCAACTAGAGGGGTTAAAGAAAGAAATAATGTTCATGAAGGACTATTTAGCTAAGATCAAATCATTAGAAGATCTTCTTAGAGAAGCCAACCACAAAAATACTAAAATATATCATATATTAGGCATTTTAAGCGGCTTAAATGATGAGAATGAATCTATAATTGTTGTAATTGCATCAAGAGAACCTCCGCAATCACTAAATATTGTAGGAAACCTCCTGGTGGAACATGAGGGGAGAATTAATCAAAGGGTTGCATCTTATATGACTAAAAATCTTGTTTGCTCTAAGAATTTAACAATTCTAATAACTCTAATAATTGAGGAAATTGGAGGTTTGGTGAAAGAGGTAGTTATGGAGAGAATTCATTAATTACAGAGGTGGTTTTTTAAGGTAACAGAGGAAAAGGTGGAGGGAGGAATAATAGACCCCATCGTCAACTCTATGGGAATATAGGACATATTGTCCATAAGTGTTACTATAAGTTTGATATGAGTTTTACAAGCTTTAACAGTAGTGGTGGTGGTGGTAGCACTTCATATAGTGTTGGCTCACAGTCTCAGTTATCAACAAATCTTGTTCAAACTCAACAACCTATTGCTACCTCTTATTTGGTTACACAAGCATTGGCTTCCAATGTTGATTCTTAGGTCATTAGCTAGTTCCTAGATTCATGAGCAATACATCATCTTACCAATGATCTCAACAACCTGAGCTTTGGCTCAAAATTTTCTAGTAATAGTAAAATTCTTATGGAAAATGGTGTTAGTGTTGATGTGAAACATGTTGGGCAATTTGATTTCTCTATCGCCTCTTCCTTTATTTCTTAGTATGATTCTCAATATAGTCTTTTCCTTGAAAAATACCCTTCATGTGCCATCAATAACTAAAAACTTACTCAGTGTCTCTCAATTAACAAGAGATAATTTGGTATTTTTTAAATTTTATCCATTCTTTTATTTTATGAAGGGTCAGATAACTCAGGAGGTTCTTCTTGAGGGATTTCTCAACAATAACATATACTAGTACAACCTATCAAACAATAGACAACAATAAGGTCATGAAGAAGTTCAAGTAATAATGCCAAGCTCATATAATTAACATAGTAGTAGTAATGATGATGATTTATTTATCTTGTGGCATAGGAAGCTAGGACATCCCTCATCTAAGATTGTTAGAAGATTACTTAATGATTGTAATATAAAGTTCTCTAAGAAGTCTAGATTTGTTTGTGAGGCCTGCTAATAAGGTACAAATCATTAGTTACCTTTCCCTATTTCTCAAATTCACTATTCTAAACATTTGGAATTAATTTAATATGATATTTGAGGGGCCTTCACCTACTCTTTCTATTTATAGTTTTAGATATTATTTAAGCTTTGTGGATGCCTACTCTAGATACACTTAGTTGTATTTTCTCATAAACAAGTTAGAAGCACATGAATATTTTATGCATTTTAAGTCTCAAATGGAATTGTAGCTTGACAAGAAAATTAAGGTGTTACAAACTTATTGAGGAGGTGAACTTATAAGTCTCTATGCTTTAATTAAAAGGTATGAGATTGTGCATAGACTCTCTTATCCTCATACCTCAAAACAAAATGATATTACTAAAAAAAAGCATAGATATATTGTTGAAACTAGATTGTCATTACTTGCTCAAGTAAATGCACCTCAAAAATATTGCTCAGATGCTCTTTCAAGTGCTTTACTTGTCATTAATAGGTTTCCAACTAATATTCTTCAAGCACAAACCCCTCATAAGGTACCCTTTAAGGTTAAACCTAATTATTATTTTTTAAAGGTTTTTGGTTATCTTTGTTTCCCTTATCCTAAGCCTTTTAACTCTCATAAAATGGACTATAAATCTTCTCCTTGCACTTTCCTAGGATATAATTCTCAACATAAATAATATAAATGTCTTAATAAATAAGGGAAATTTTATATTTCTAGACAAGTGGTGTTTGATGAATATAAATTTTCTTTTCACTCTTTTGGTTTACACACAGGTAGTGTTGCCCTAGAAAAAATCAATTTTATTCCTCATATACCTGTTGTATATACATGTCCTCCAAGCCCTTGGTTTTCTTCTTCTATTTCTAGTATTCTAAAAGATATGTCTAATTCCTATGATCATATTCCTTTAAATCTCTTTCTCCTATTTCATAGGGACACACTCTTGCTAATGTCACTAAGTCTTCATCCTCTCAAAATATGGCTAAGTCTCCTAACTTTAATGCACCAGCTCTAGTTTGTCCTACTGCCCAGAAAATTACAAATCAACATTTGATGGTTACTAGAGGAAAACATGGTATTTATAAGCCTAAAGTGTATACAACAAATTTATATGTGGTAGAACCTACCTCTTTTACTAATGGTTTGAATCATCCTAAGTGGAATCAAGCTATGAAAGATGAGTATGATGTATTATTAAGAATCAGACATGGTCTCTAGTACCTTTACCTCCCTATAGAAAGATGATAGGATGTAAATGGGTATTTAAAGTGAAGAAAAATTATGATGGCTCTATATCTAGATATAAAGCTAGATTAGTTGCTAAAGGATACAATTAGAGTTATGGGTTTGATTTTACTGAGGCTTTCGATCTAGCTATGAAGCCTGCATATATTAGGGTTGTACTTATTGCTGCTTTAGCTAGTGGATGGTCTATAATACAGCTAGATCTTAACAATACATTTTTAAATATTCTTTCATGAAGAATTATAAATAGAGTAGCCCTATGGAATTCATAAAGGCACAACAGGACAACAGTTGTTGTGTAAACTTAATAAAGCCTTATATGGGCTCAAACAAGCTCTAGGGGCCTAATTTGACAAGGTTAAGAGTTGTCTTCATTACTTTGGATTTAAGTCCTCAAATGCATATCAATATTTATTTAAAAAAAATTAGCAATTCCTCTACCATCTATGCTTTAGTCTATGTAAATGATATCATAGTTACATGTAGTGATGAGAATGAATTGCAAAGGCTAATTGATGTGTTGCATAAGTTGTTCTCCTTGAAGGATCTAGGATGAATACATTACTTCTTGGTATTGAAGTAAAAAAAGTAGAAGGTGGTCTTCATCATTCATATCATAAATACATACTGGATCTTTTGAAGAAGACTTCAATGGACAAGGCTAAACCTTTACCTATGACAATAATTAGCATCTTGAAGATGTCAAAGATAGAAGGACATCCTCTTGAAAAAAATTCTAAGTATCGATCAGTGGTAGAATAACTACAATATATTACTATAACTAGACCTGAAATCTCCTTCATTGTTAATAAGGTTTGTCAATTTATGGCCAATCCTCTTGACAATCATTGAAAGGCAATAAAAATAATTCTTAGATATTTAAAGGGTACACTAAAATAAGGGTTGAACTTGCAAGATACTCATGTGTTTGACTGTCACTATTTTAGTGATTCTAATTAGGGTAATTGTGTTGATGACAAAAGATTAACTAATGGATTATGTATTTATCTAGGGAAGAATCAAGTTGTTTGGTGTTCAAAGAAGCTGATGTTGTGTTAAGATCTAGTACAAAGGTTGAACCTAGAAAATGTTGTTGCCAAAGAGTTAAATCTCAAAGCTCTACTTTAGGAGCTTCATATACAAACTCAGGGAATTCCTACTATGTGATGTGATAGTCTCAATATTGTTGCCTTATTAGCAAACCTTGTGTTGCTAGCAAGGATAAACGTCTAGAGCCGGATTTATATTTCTTACCTGAAAAGTGGAAGCCAAATAACTTTTGGTGAATTATGTGTGTTAGATCAAGAAGCAGATGTTTTTATCAAGCCACTCTCTGCATAATATTTTTATAGAATTAAGGCAACATTAATGGTAGGAAGGCGAGGATCAAGAGTGGCTGGAATTGAGTGGGAGAAATAGAAAATGTTATCTTCATTATCTTTCTTACTTAGATTTATGTTTTACAAGTTATATCTCTCCTATAATTTCATAGATATTATGTTCATTTAGTAGTGTAACACCCCCATTTTTTGTTACTTAAAAATTTCATTTTATGGAAGTATTAATTACCAAAGTAATGGATGTTACCGCCACACTTAGCAAAATTTTAATTCCCTCACTTTTCTTATGTCAAGTTCTAAGGTTTAAAATAAAATGCACCTAGAATAAAATAATATAATTAAGAGACAATACATAAATATGAGTTATGGATAATGTGCTCCGTACAATAGCAAAAATCAAAATACGCCAAGGAACATAAGAGTCTAAAGGAAAACCAATTACATCAAAATAGATACCTGAAGGTACAACATTTGTTTGCCATAATACTTAGACCCATAAGCCCATTATGAGAATGGGACCTCTTCCCAAGGTCTCCACTTAATGTTGCCTCTATCAAACCACTCCCTTCCCTTTATACAAAGTAATATTAATACAACTTCCTCGTAATGAGTAAATTATACTACCTTTTAAGAGGTAGCATACCCACATTGTACATAATCATATGATAATCTGAAAACATGTTTAAAACACATAATACATGCCATAATAATATACATTAATCATGAGATGACATATATATCATCAAAGTCTCATGCTCAAGATTTAATTGAAATTAATCAACTCACATCACCTCAGGGCACACAATGGACATATTGAAACTGTAACAACGACTGACTTATCCTTGTAATTCCAGAAACCAAAGTGGGGCACTAAAGCTTCTACCAAAACATCAATCTAATCCATACTAAGGCTATCAACAATCACTTCTTTATTATTCATTTAACCCGAGGGGATACTGTAATACCTCGTTTCCAGAAAACCCTAATAATTATAATTGGTAATTATGTGTATTAATTAAAATAATTATTGTAGGGTGTTTGTACTAAAAATATTATTAATATGTGTTATATTATTACAAATTATTAGTTATAAAATTTAATTAGGCTAAAATATGCTAAAGGATGCATATTAAAATTTAAACCTAGGTTTGGGTCATAATCGGTATCCGTTTCATCAAATAAACCTATTTTGCTAACTAGATAATTTTTACTTAGATACTTTATCTGGTTTTGTACCTAAATAAATTACCCGTATCTTATTCTATTTTCTTACCTCACCCTACTCTCCCTTTGTAACACCCCAAAATTCACTATTTTTTTTAAAGCGGAAGAATTTAAATTAAAACCCGTGAATTCTAGGGATGTTACAGCCACACTTAGTACCAAACTGGTTCTCTCCAACCGTTTCAGTACCAAGTGCTAAGGCTAAAAAAAGATTAACAATCAATTATAAAATTAAGACAAACTAAACTTCAGATAATCATTAAACAGTTATAAAAACAAGATCAGGGTACGCATCAAGAATTGTAATTCATTTCCAAAAGAGAATTAAACTTACAACTGATAAAAGGTTCATTAAAATACTCAATTGATTGATAAATCATAAAATGGTAAATACTATACCAAAGAAATAACAAAAGGAGTTAAATCGCATAAAGAATGAATACGGTCATGACACTCTCGAACTTGAGCCAAAACAAGCTCAACACACAACCCCGACTAATGTCTCGCCCACCTGCACAAAGTCAGAAGGGCATACTACTTGTGGGAATGAGCAGAACCCATGAAAAGGGTGATTAGTACGCTATGTACTGAGTAAGGTAACCGAGCACTAAGGCCCACACATAAGCACATAAATCATACAGAAGAATAGAAGAACACAATCATAATTGCATATAATCAACTAGGTAAAAGTACAAAGTCCCATATATAATCTGGATTAATTACTTAATTAATCACTGATTAGAAGTCGATTCACACTATGTTTTTTATCAAATTCATGTAAGTATAGGAACACCCCACTATTATTGTTGGTGGGCCGGTCACTTGCGGGACAATAGTCCACACCACTATTTTTTCGCCGGTGGATTGGTCACTTGCGGGACAATAGTCTACACCACTATTCCTGACCGGTGGATCTGTCTAGTTCCTACTCACATGGTGTTCCACTGTAAGTAATTAGTATCTTTTAAGTGTCTTGGAAAACACTAGTTTGTATTTATTGAGCTCGAGTCACCCCAATATTATTGTCGGTGGGCGGGTCACCTGCGGGACAATGTCCACACCACTATTATTTGCCGGTGGATTGGTTGCACATAGGGTTTAACCACTATTTCTAACCGGTGGATCGGTCTGGACCCGGCTCAATAATCTTCCACTTTAAAAGATTAGTGTCTTAAATATTTTATTCAAAATCTTTCACCCTAGACATGCAAGAATCATTACCTTTACACTTCACACATCACAAATTATGCATGAATCATTACCTTTACACTTTAATCACCAAATACACATGATACAACAAAAACCCTAAGTAGCCACACCAAACCCTAATTAACCACAACAGACCATAGTTAACCATTCCAACCTTATTTAACCTTAACAACCATAATTAGCCATTCCAAACCTTAGTTAATCACAACAACCCACAATTAGCCACTCCAACCCTAGTTAATCACAACAACCCATAGTTAATCACTCCAAACCCTAATTCAGTCTCCTTCATACCTTTATAATGATCCACGTACTATTTTCCATCCAAAGTGTTCAACCATCTAAACAACGCTTACATTACCATCCTCACATCCCAAATCAACTTTTCATACATAAATTTTACTCCCATGTAGACTTTACACGTCCCATGCAAACTCTCGAACTTTTCATACAAACCCTAAATCCTATGCAATCATTAACTCCCATGCAAAACCCTAACTCCACCATGTAAACCCTAATACCACCATACCACCATGCAACCATTAATACCACCATGCAGACCCCAATACCACAATACAAACCCTAATACAACTATACAATCATTAATATCATCATGCAACCATTAATACCACCATGCAAACCCTAATACCACCATACAAACCCTTATACCACTATACAATCATTAATATCATCATGCAACCATTAATACCACCATGCAAACCCTAATACCACCATACAAACCCTAATACCACTATACAATTATTAATATCATCGTGCAACCATTAATACCACCATACAAAACCCAAGATTCCGTCATACAAAACCCTAAATTCAATCCACACAAAACCAAAGATCCATCCATACCAAACCCTAGATTCAATCCATATAAAACCCAAGATTCATCCATACCAAACCCTAAATTCAAACCATATAAAACCAAAGATTTATCCATATAAAACCCTACATTAGATCCTCCCCAAGCAAAATCATAAATTGGATTCTTCCATATAACACCATAAATTAGATTCTTCCATATATACAAAACCATAAATTATATTCTCCCACACAACACCATAAATTAGATTTTCCCCTATAAAACCATAAATTATATTCGTCCTCATGAAACCATAAATTTTCCATTTTATTCTTCCCCTCATGAATCATTAAAATAATTAGGTCAACTCAAATCTCTTGTTCAACCTCTTTCCCCATCCTCCTTTTTAATCCTTTCTCCCACACAAAACACATTAACACCCTCACATGCATGCCTTACAGGGTCACAACACATATCATCATATATAAATAATACCCATGCCATATAACAACACAAAAACATGCTTGAACTCCACGTCATACCATATACGAAATAATTACAATAATAAATATAAGATATATAGCATGTGAAGTACATAATGCATATAAGCACACAAAAGGCCTTAGCACCCCTTACCTAAAATGACACCGGTCTTAGAGCACACTCCTACGCCTCCTTAGGACTTTGACTGGTTTTACCTATTATGAGGAAAAAGTTAAAATTAGACTCCTCCTACCAAAATACTATTAATCACTAATTTATTATAAGACTAGGTTTTTAAATAAATAATAATATATTAATAAAATAACATTAACTAATTACTAACTTTGCTAAAGATATAGAAATAATAGAAATATTATAAAAGTTGATAATATAAGGTTGAAAATTTTACCCTAATAATAATAATAATGATACTAAAATAATAATAGCAAAGATACTAAAAATAATATCAATGATAATATAAATAAGAATAATAATAATAATAGTAACAATAATAATAACAAGGACATTATTCAAAGCAAAGTGAAATAAGGACTTCAACCCCTTACTAAAATAATACTAATAATAATAATATTAGTAAAATAAATAAATAAATTTAGTAATAATAATAGTGATGAAATAATAATAATAATAATAAGGATAAAAACCATAATAATATTGTAATAATAATAATCATAATCATAATGGTAATAATAGTAAGGATAATATTTGAAGATAAAAAGAAGTAGGGCTCCCACCCAACATTGAGTAATAATAACTTAATAAATAATAATAATACACTAATAAGAATAAATACTAATAATAATAAAAATACTAATAACCCTAATAATAATAAGACATGATATTTATCATACTACTGCTAAAATTTAAAATAAGCACAATGGGGTCTTAGCTCTATATAAAATAATAATACTAACGCTTGAGAATAATAATAATAATAATAATAATGATAGTAATAATAATAATAATAGTAATAATAATAATGATAGCAATAATAATAATAATAATAATAATAATAATAACAACAACAATAATATAAATCTTAAAAATTATAAGGTGGCTTTCGAACCTGCCCAAATAATAAAATTACTGTTCAATGATAGTAATAATAGTGTTAATAATATATATATATATATAATAATATATAATAATAATAAATTAATAAAGATAATAACCATAATAGTATTAATAATAGTAAAAATAGTAATAATAGAAATAAAAGCACAAGGGTGCGAGACCTAATTAAAAATTTAGGTTTTGACCCCCCTGAAATAATTACAATGCTAAATAAATAATTATACTAATAATAATAATATTAATAATTATAGTAAACATATAATAATTCCATTAAATCCCTAAACTTTAAAACTAATAATTTATCTAACTCAAGAATACCCTCAAACCTACCAACAAAATTTATCAAATAAGTTACAACAGATAATAATAATAATAATAATAATAATAATAATTAAAATCGAAATATCATTAAAAACTAGGATAAAAGTAGAATAATTCTCAATAAATTGAAAGGAAGGGTTAAGGAGGTCTAGGGTTTCACCTTGAGTTGGCGGGGATGGGTGGCACCGGCGGTGGTGTACGACGGTGGCCGGAAAAGTGATTTAAAAGGGGTGAAAATGAAGAAAAAGAGGGAAGGGGAAGGAGAAAAAAGAAAAGAAGGTTATGGGTCGGTGAAGGAGAATTAGCAGGAGTTTTTGGGTGGTTCATAGGGCGGTAGAAGTGGTGGATGTGGTGGTGGGCGGTGGTTTATAGGTTTCGGGGGTAAAAATTTTGCGAGAGCAATAGGGGAGTTTGCACGGCTATAGTGGCCCATCCGAGGAGAATCGAAGGATGTGGATGGTTTAGTTAGCTAGAGTGCGTTGTAGGGAATAGTTTGGGAGGCAGAGGCGGTGTCGAGGTTGGCTAATGGAGGAGAAAAGTGCGTCTAAAGCGGCGGTGGCGCTCAAACTTACACTTAGGATTTTGGGGAAAAGAAAGCTCGAATTCAGACCATGTGAGGGGTATTTATAATGGTAGATGGTAGGCTCGAGTTCTGGAAGTTAGCAGGAGGTCAAAGCCGGTGAGATAATGGGGTGGTTATGGCATTGGTTGGTTAGCACGATTTCAAATCATACCCGACCTTCGCGAGAGAAACTAGGGTGATCATGGGGGAGAAAAAGGGAGTGGGGTAGTTCAGGTTGGAGTGTGCGTCGAGGGGAAGACAATGAGCGGGAGAAAGGCCGGTCAAGACACGTGTAGCTGGCAGCGCCATTTTCGGCCTTCAAAGCTACAGGTGGACAACGCCGGAGGAAGGAGGAAGAAGAAGAAGGTGAGCCGGGCGGTTGGGGGGGGAAGAAAGAAAAGAAAAAGAAGGGGGAATCGGGCCGATCAGGCGCGGCTAAAATTCTGTTTAAATAAAACGATGCGTGTTGGGGACAAGAGAAGGAAAACGCGGCGCAGCTGGGAGAAGGAAGGAGTCGCGCGGGCTGGGCTGGCCGAAGGAAAGGAAGAAAAAGAGGAAGACCGGGCCACTGGGACAGGCCTAGTTCGGGGAGGAAAAGAAAAAGAAAAAGAAAGGAAGAAGAAAAAGAAAGGAAGAAGAAAAAGAAAGAAAAAGAAAGAAAGAGAAAGAAAAGGAAGAAAGAAAAAGAAAAAGGAAAAGGGAAAAAGGAAAATAATTAGATTGGATATTTAAATTAATTAAAATATTTGGGATATTTAATAATAATAATATTTAAATCCCTTTTTAGGCTAAATTAGGATTTTTAAAAGATTTTCCATAAATTTCACTTTAATTAGCAAATCACTCTAACTTTAATAAATTAAAATATTTATAAAATTCCTATTAATTTGAAACTATTTTCTCCCTCTTATTTTAAATAAAATAATTTATTTAATTAATTTTTAAAATAAAATCTTTAATTAGTTAAAATACTCAAGTTTCCTCTAATTAAAATATTTATAAATTTCTTATTAATTTGCCCTAATTAATTTTATTTTATTTTAATAAAAAATAACTTATTTAATTAATTTTCATAGTAAAATCTTATTTAATAATAAATAATAAAATTAAAATTTTCGGAGCATTTCACCCTTTACCCCGGCATACCACACTCATTCCACGTGCCTCCTTGAAATGCTTGATTTGCTATCCTTGTTTTGCTCCACAAATTCCCTTATGCCACTGTCCTTATAAACCCTCCATTTTCTCTATTTTTTTGTCGTGTATTAACCCTCCCAAACATCCCACACACTCCCTCCTTCTCCTGAGCTCCCTCATGCAAGAAAGAAGCCCCTATTATTGCCCTTCAACTTCACCATTTTTCCCTACAACTCACTCCTCCACCAACCACATTTTATTGGAAACTTTCACCTCCACCGATCCCTCACCCCCTACACCAACAAATTCTATTGTTCCTACCCCCTAGATATAGCAAGAGCTGCTGAAACTCCCCTAGCTACAACAAAATTCCCCGTAACCACCCCCAAGCTACACACAAAATTACCGATTGGCAACTTCTACCAAACCTTTCCTCTTTGATACACCAACCCTCACCAAAGTCCTTACCTTTGCTACAGAAATAGCCATCGCTACTACCCCTCCACGTTTGGTATTCTCTGCTGCAACCCCTCCCCAACCTGTAGCAACATCCACTGAAGCCCAACACACCCACCTTTGGCCATTTTGGTCGAAGCTCTGCCTTGTGTTACACCATTTTCCCCCATTTCTCACCCCCTCCTTTCATCCTTCCTTACTGATACAACCCCCTAGAAATGGCAGGTTGTGCCATTGCTAGCCCTCTTTGCTCAACAAACCCCAACTGATCCCCTTTGTTACACAAATTTTTAGCCGAGACCCCCCTTCAAACCCTAGTTTGGTTTTTCTCCATTCTTTTCCTTTCCATTTCCTTAACCATTTATTAATTATATCATTAATTATAATTATGTTTTGTTAATTATTCTTAGGTGATATTATGGAATTTTATAAAGAAGTGGATTAAGATAAGCGTGCTTAGAGATCAGAGTGTTTATTTGTAAGGATACTAATCGATGTTTAGGGTTTTATGTTAATTGTTTGTATGATGAAGTTTTCTATCATGCTATTGTTATTATCTCATTAAATTCATGTTTTTAATATTATGATATGGTAGAAAGAGAGTATGAATAATGAAAGATGTGACAATATGTTGATTTCTATGCTAAGTTGTATTTTGTGGAAGAGGAAAATTTGTGGAAGAATAATATGGGCCTAATGAAGTATTATAAGTGTGAAATACTTATATTTAATATGAATGTTGATAAAAGGAGGATTTGGAAATAATAATAGTGAAAATATAAGCTTTTCATAAAATAAGGGTCAACATCCATCATTAAGGGTATTTTAGTCATTATGGGTTAATGTAGGAATTTTGGTATTTTAACATTTTATATGGATTATAATATGCTAATAATACCATGTGAAGTTTTTGGGAGTGACTATGAATGCCATAAGTTCTTCAAAATGAGAAAACAACCTAATTTGGGAATAATAGTTTTAAAATGATAATGTTATTATCACATATATAACACAATAGAGTTAGGCCATGAATTTTGGATATGTTGTTAATATTGGTATTTTGGGGTTGTATATTGAATTTTTCAATTATATGAGTCTTCTAGAAAAAGTTTTGATTTACCTGTAAAATTAGGGTTTTAGTAGCCTTATAAATAGTAACTTATGAGATAAGGCTATTATCGCATATATAAGACGTGTGATTTATAACTCAAATTTTAGGTATGTTAATGATACTATTATTTGAGAAAAATATACTGAATTTAGTAGATAAATGATTAATATGAGGGAAGTTATGCTTAAATTGTGAATTTAGAGTTTTTAGAAAAAATGAGCATCTTAATCTTTAAGAACAGTCTTATCATATGGATATTGATGTCTTGCTTGCATTAATTATGTTTCTTACTCATAAACCAATCATGAATAAGATATTAACCATTTAAAGTAAAAGATCATGAGTCATGACTGGTTGTATATGTCCGTTCCACCGGACAAGAATATTAGCCGAACGCGTCTTGCCCCAAGGATATATATTATTACCATTAAACTGGTAAGAATAGTGGCCGGAGAATTTTGCCTAGGGTTGTATATTATTACCATTCCACCAGTAAGAATAGTGGAAGGAGCATTTTTCCTTAGGATGGAATAACCGTTCCACCAGTTAAGAATAGTAGGGTCCCTGAACTCAATTTAAAATAAATCCTAAGAATGATTATAATCATTGATAAGACACTCATCACGATGATAATGTGTAATACAATAAGAGAAAAATATGCAACATACTTTAAAAGAGAAACATTAGAAGGTTGATAACGAAATAAAAGAACCGTTGATCATTTCATCATTCACTTATTTATAATACAATAAAAATAATGAATGGTACGAAGTTATAAAGAATATTATTGTACCATTATAAGGAAAGATAAATAAGAATAATAATATTATTTATGATATATTATGGGGATAATAAATAGCCTTAGAAAATATGTAGTCACTTTATCCAACATATCTAAATTTGCATCTAGGGCTTATTTGGTATGGGAGTAATAGAGATGAAAAAAATTTCTTTCTATTTTATGTCTTTTATATTAAATATTTAATAATAATAAATATATTTTTAATAAAATATCTATTTAAGATCAAATTAAGATATAAAATATATATCTATTAGAATGAATATATTTAATTTTAAATATATTATACAAGATATATAAGATATAGGAGTATTTTTTTCTATCCCTATTATCTCCTTACCAAAAGAGTACTATGTAGTACTCATGTACCTAATAATTAATTATTGTTTTATCTTTAATTTTAAAATACAAATATACAAATAATAAAGAGTTAGGTTGAAAATGTCATTTTGAATTTAAGATCAACTAAGCCAAATGCCCAACAAAACCCATTTGAAGCCAAGCCATTTCTCTTTCATAAGATAGGCTGAGATACGAATCTCTCTCGTTTGTCTCGTCTGGTCATTCCTCTCTAATGCCGCATCCACTCTGCCCTCGCTATTTCATTTATGTTTGTTTCTCATCGCTCCGTGTTGTGGAAAAAGGACAGGTTAATAGCAGAAAACATTTTCCTTTCTTGTGTGATTAAAAATAGGTAAAAAAATAGAAAAATAAAAGACACCAAATACTTACGTGGAAAACCCTTCAAGTTGAAGGGAAAAAACCACAAACCTTCCACTATGATGATAGTAGGATTACAAGTAATTCTTCTCTAGTATGAACTAGAGGCTCATTCAACTTCTTTTCCCAAAAGATGATGGATTATAATGGATAGACTCTCTCACCAATTAAGTGGTGAAACACTCAAACTTCACTTGAGAAAATATGAGAACTTTTCTCAAGCACTTCACTTTTGTAGTGGCTCTCACTTTCTCTCTCTAGAGAATTACTTGCTTTGCTTGTGATGAATTAAGCATTCCCAAAGGCCCCTATTTATAGGAGTAGATGGGGGTAACCCATAAGCCATAGGATGACTCCAGAATACTCTCCCATTTATTTGAGCCAATGAACCTTGGTTACTTGCATATGGTGAAATGCACTTGTCTCCTCCAAATTCCCAAGAGGCTAAAAGTATTAACTATCTTTAGAACTCTACTATGCATGCATCATCCCCTTTTTTTTATTGCTTTGGGAATCCCTTAATTAAGGAGGGACCCCAACACTCCGGCATTGTTAGTCTCTACTACGTCTAGGGATGTAAACGGGGCGGGTATTACCCGAAACCCGTCGGATTTTATCCGGCGGATACTTAAACGGATATGGATAAACGGATATGGATACGGATATGGAGGATAGAAAAAAATACCCGTCGGGTTCGGGTACGGATACGGGTATGGAATATCCATACCCGTACCCGTAACCATACCCGTATCCATATCCGTACCCGTTTACCCGATATATAATTACCCTTTTATCCTTAATTTTAAAATAAATATAGTATAAATTAAGGTTAAAATTGTCATTTGGCTTAACTATAAATGGGTTTATCCGTCGGGTAATGGATTTATCCGTTGGACAATATCCATTAACGGGTAAACGGATAATCCGTCGGGTAATGGATATCCGACGGATACGGATACGGATATGTCAACGGATATCCGTTCGGGTACGGGTACGGATTCGGGTACGGATTTTCTTATCGGGTACGGATACGGGTATGGTATACTCGACCCGAACCCGCCCCGTTTACATCCCTAACTACGTCCAGCACAGCGTTTTTCGGTGGTGACTGGCTGTTATGCTAGCATTGTTGTTGTGGTGCTACCACTGGTGGCTGGAGCTCTGATTAATCGAGATTTGAGGAAAGGGAATCGGAGTTGCAGTGTGCTGCTGGTTGCGAGATCTGTTTGCTATGATGAAGCTGAACAGGTGCACAGGCGAACGTTGGTGGCATCAACGAGCTATTGTGGTGGCGACTGGAATGGAGGAAGCGAAGGGAGGAGATTGAAGAGGGGAACACTAGTTATGTTGCCATCGCGTGCTCTGTCCTCTCTTGCCTACTTTTGTCGAAGAAGAAGAAATAGATGAGCATGCATCAATTCTTAGGTTTTGAACCTTTTTTTTTTTCTTTTCAAAAAATTACATAAAACTTTTTGTGTAACAGGTGTTAGGTAAGCTTAATTGAACTAAGACAATATTCAACTTAATAACTTTTAGCTTATTTAATAAAATAAAACAAAAACTTAAATTTGATAAAGTTGCTTTAAGTGGCCTTTTTCAACCTTCAATTTTTGGCCAATTTTATTAACTACTTTGATTGCATACATTTCCGCCGCCCTTTATTTCCAATGCATGTTATAATATGTTGGCTAGCCTAAAACATGTTAAAAAAGTAACCTTTCGGCTGACCAATTTGAAGCGAGTGGGTGTAGAGAAGGGACAAAAATAAGTCGCTCTGGAGGGGTTTTCAAGGTTAATTGAGAAGAGACCCAGGAAAAAAAAAAAAACCACACACACAGAGTATTTCGATGACTACTGAGACAAAGGCATGCGTATTGGTATCACTTGAACAAATGCCAAAATTGCACAACACTTGAAGAGACCCTTCAGAGGTAGCTCTTCCCGAAAACGTCTGATCAAGGCAGAATAATATCAGTATCTATGAATGATATTCAAATAAAACCCGTGGTCGATGACCAACTGTAAAGCCATATGCAACTTTTAGCCACTACCAACCGATTTGAAACATTGCAGAATATAAGTAATTCAAAAAATTCCTGCAGTATCTAAGATTGTTACAGTTCGAATAAACAGGCATATGGCAAAGGCGTAGCAATGCCAACATTCAAAATCTGATGCAGCTCCAGCAATTCCAACATACAATCTGATGCCAGCTCCAGCAATGATCGAATACTATCATGCAAAAGAACTGTCAAAATTTGAGAACTTAGTAGTCATCTTCACTTTTAGACTTCTTCTTCTTCTTCTTTGTCTTGCCCACAGAAACTGCAAGCACATCATTTTCATCTTCACCCTTGCTCTTCTTCTTCTTGGGAGTTTGCTCCTCTCGAACATCCTCTTGCTCTACATCCTTGCTCTTCTTTATCTTCTTCTTCTTGGCAGTTCCATCCTCGTGAACAACATTGTGCTCGCTTGTGGCAACATCCAGCTGTTCTTGCAATTTCCGCTTCTCTTTCTTCTTTTTCTTCTCTGACTTTGAATCTTCAACTGCATCACCGTTTGATACTGAAGTCGCTTTGTCATCTGCCAGTATGTCTGTCTCTTCTTCAGCATCTTGCTTGGATTTCTTCTTCTTGCTCTTCTTCACTGATGAATCTTTAGAGACTTTGTCCGCTTCAATATCGTCTCCTGAGTAGAATGACACCATATTATAATTAGTGCCACTCAAACAGAACATAGAACAAACAACAATGTAGGTAAAACATTGTGGGTAACACGTCATAACAGAAACAAACCCAAAATCATTATCACGATACAGGAAGCCATGAGCATGAACAATAATTCAAATCTCTTCGTCATGTGATTGTGAATAATATCAGGTTGGAATCATGACAGATAGAAACATATCAAAAGGGAAATATTGTCCTAAACTAATGAATTTACAACAAAATGATGACAGAGCTCATTCTTAACCATTTTGGCACTTGGGTCAGAAAAGCATATACCAAGCTCAAGAAAGAGCAACAAGGTGACTTATTCACACTCATTTACTCTTTCTACCAACTCAAAAGTGTATCTAGAAAAGAGGAAAGAACACAAAGCTTTCCCACAAACACCATTATCAACCCTTAGTCTCTAGAATGATGAGTTGATGACCTGTTTTTAAAATGACCGAGGCTAAAAAAACTTTGGGAGGGGGGCGAATTCAGTTTCTTTTAGCAACAAACCTTGGGCCTCAGCAACTTCCATTGCAGCTTTCATCACATCAATATTTTTCCTTGGTGCAACCCCCTTGTCATAGAAGTCAAGTCGCTCTTCCACTTGTTCACGAAGCTTCTCCCCAAAAGAGGCAGTGCTCTTATCTTCATAAATAAAAGCAAAAGCTCAATATCCACACAAAAATATCATAAGCCAAAAACTGCAGATGAATATGACAAACCTGCAAAACAATCAATACGAGATGCAATGGAACACTTGTTGGCTAGGTAGCGAGCCATACGGCCCTTGTTGCGCGTAGATGCCCGACCAATGAAGGAAGAATGGAAAATCAATCCATACTTAGGGGTGTTTCCTCGTGTTTTCAATGCCCTGGACCAAAAAACATTGTCAGCTTCCAATCATAAAATGTCCCTCCAATGTCAACGTCAAAGCATGAATTCATATCAAACATCCACATAATACATGCATATATGAACATTCATACATTTGGTACTAATTTCATCAAAAGATCATGTGATGAAAGCATTAACAATCACCTAAACAGTGCCTTTTCTGCTCCAAGAATCTGAAGGGTAGAAGAAGGGCATTTTGCCAGATTTGTAAGACTTCCAGCATGAGAGATCAGGCGGGCTCCAACAACTTCACCAATCAATGATGTCAAATTGGGTGCAATGCCATTCATTTTATTGACAAGATAATCATAAACCTTTCTTCTATACTCTGCAAGCTCAATTACTCTCAGAGTGAACTGCTTCACCATACTCAAATCAACCTCAGATATATCCTGGCCTGTACCAAAGAAAGACAATTGTGTCAGAGCCTTTTCTAACCAAAAATAGTGAACTGCAATATTTCTCCCAAGCAATGAAAAACGTGGTCCTTTACCCATTGATGCTTTAGCAGCTTCTATAACCTCCTTTGCCTTGTCTTCATCGCCAACAATTTCAGTAAGGCCGGGTAATTTGTCTTCAGACAACTCTGACTTGTTCTCTACATAATTGGCTACTTTGGCATACAGATAGTTGTCGTTCACTATCTTCACTAGCTCAGGGAAATGCCAAGAGTACCACTCTCTGCATATTAGGAAATATGAGACAATAATTAACAAAATAATAGAAGAACATAAATCAAATGCATCACAGCACAGGGATTCTAATTTTACATGTAGGTATTAATATCAAACAGAGAAACATAGACTACACAATCCAACAGTAGACAAATTATGAGCATAATAATATCACAGCCTGACTCTTCCCAAAGAGTCTCGTGTGGCACTTGCTGTGAGGCTAAGTCAAGTCAATCTAACCCGAATCAATAACAAGATAAGAGTGCAAGTACTATGTAACACAAGAGAATTGTGAAGAAAGTTTTGTATTATAAGAGAATGTGTACAAAGGTACAGAACTTACAACACTTGGGACTTTTTGAATGGTGAGAGATAATGGGATGGACCTATATTTATAATTGAGGTCCCCTTTGTCCCTACCTCAAAAGAGAAGGTTCTAGAATTTTCACACAGTATAAGATAAGTATAGATATTTCTCTTCTAGACTATTCTACCACCTCCCAATTCCCACACAATAGAAATCTAAGATTTTCCCTTGAAACATATCCAATGTACAAGAATGCTCTAGAGCATTCCACTGTCTTTCCCTTTATTATACAATATTCTATAATATTGTAGATTATTCTTGACATGTCTAAGAGTCTCTAGAATCTTCTATAACACACGAGAGAATCCTAGAGTGTACTACACCTCTCTAATACTTTATTAATAAATCGAGTGTCTCAAAAACATCTATCTCGGTCCCAATCCGCCTTGTGGGGCCCAAAGTTGTCAATCCATTTAAATAAGAAGCATAAGTTGTTCCTATCAGTTACTTGATTCCAGAGATGGCAAACAATAGAAGTTCATGCAGGGAGACATACAAACCTGACCCTCATAGAGAAAGTATTGATATCCTTGTCAAGAGTATCAAGAAGAAATATAGCCTGAATCACCATGTTGTCAACTCTATTCACATTAAACTTGACCTTTCCTCTGCTGTAACTGTGGGCCAAACCCAGCTGGGATTTCTCCAAATCACCAGGCTAAGGGGGAAAAAAAGTCAAGAAGAAGCAGATGAGATGTCTAGCTATAAAACAATAGCATTTATTCAGCTGCACATAAAAGGTTGAAAATATAACAACGAGCCAACAAAAGCCCATAAGCACCTTCAGCTCCTTAATAAACCTATCAAAGTGAGTGCGGATACCACGTAGAAGCTCTTGAATAAAATCATTACTTCTGCAAGGGATTTTAGTCACTTCATAAATATGAGACCCCAACTTAGAGTCATAAACTCCAAGCGTGAAGCTTGGCTCACCATCCTTTGTTTTTGGTTTTGGTACATTCAGCTCCAAGAAGTTCCTCAGCTCATCGGTCATTATACCTGGAAGCCCCCCCAAACACAGATAATGTAATTGAATTGCATAATTAATAAGTGACAAAAACAAGTCAACGAAAACTAACTTGAGTGAGGTATGAACAGAAAAAGCCCTGAGCTAATGACTTAATTATGGTAGAGTAGTGAAGCATTCATATAACAAGATGAACGCCTCAAAATATTATTAAGACGCAAATGATCGAAAGCACGTGAAGGATATCACAGATAAGAACGCCAAGCCAGCACGTATTCTATTAATGGGTTCGCCTGAGGCTTCTAGCTAGGAAAAAATAATTAAACACGTCGATTACACTTTTCTCAGTCGACATTCAAGAACAAAATTTTCAGCATAAGTCTTGCTAAGTGCATGCTGAACTCTAATTCAGTTTCTCCGAAGAAAAGAATAAAATCTGACTACGTCCCTCTGAATTAATCAAGCCCACTGATCATTTCCACCAAAGTAACTACGGGCCCAATTAAGTGGAAATGAGCAACATTTTGCAGAAAATGCAACAACACAACTCAAAAACATTCGTCAATTCAAATTACACTTACGGAATATGCATAAGCACAAAACCCATAGCCCCAAACACACAATACGTTATGAAGTTAAAACAAAATTGGCAATTTTATTTTCTAAATCTCACCTTCAGAAATAGCATTAATTTGATTGAAAGCATCTTGAGCAGACTCAAATGGATTAAACCCAACAAGCTTTACGACTTTGCCGAAACGATTCAAATCAGAAACGGAGTTTCGAACCGCTTCTGTGTTTTGCCCAATTTCATCGAGACCGTGAGCTAAGAATAAAGCGTATCCGGTAGCAGATTCATAGAAGAGATAAGTCGCCATCTCTCCTACTTCTTCTCACTTTCTCCCCTGCCCTGCTGCTACCCTCTCCTTTATTTCTCGTTCAGTTAAAGCTAATGAACGCCAACATACGACCACGCAGAAGCCGGGACATTACTAGGGTTTAGGGTTTTGTAGTGCGTATGTTTTTCGTTTTTCATTTTTCCTCTTTCTCACCGTCGTGGGCTCTGGCTGATAAAAATGTCCCTCGCGGACCCAACACTAGCACTTACGGGCCTTTGTTGGAGCCTACTATGTTTCGCATTATCACAAAAGTGTATTTAAGAATATAAATATATGCTTTTTACCTCCCAAAAAAGAAGGTATAGACATTTGCTTATCCGAAAAAAAGGTATAAATATTTTATATTTATTTTCATAAATACTTAATTATAAAATTAGTTTAGAAAAAAAATCTGATTTTTTTTCCAATTTTTCAGAAATAAAGAAAAACATGATTTTTTAAATTTGTAAAAAAATTGAAAAAAAAAAATATAAACCATGTATTATGAGTCTTCCATATAAATTTATGTCCTAATTTTCTATATATTTTTCAATTTTAAAATTAATAATAATAATATTAATAATATTATTATTAATATTTTATTAACTTAATTAATATTTATCAACAATAATATTTATAAAAATAATACTAAGATACTACTATTATTTTTATTATAATTTATAATATTATTATTAGCATGAATATTTACAATAATATTATTATTAACTTAAATATTAATAATGTTATTAATTAATAATGTTATTAATTAATATTAATATTCATATTCATATTAATATTAAAAAATTAATAATATTATAATAACTAATATTAAAATTAATAATATCACTATTATAAATATTAATTAGAAATGATGAGGAGGAGGAGTAGTAACAATTTTAATATTACTACTAATTTCATTAATATTACTAATAACACTATTATTAAAGTTAAAATCTTATATTTTATTAATTAATTAATAATAATAATAATTTATTATATTATTACTATTAAAGTCATAATATTATTAATATTATAATTATTGTGAAAAATAATTATAATAGTATTATTCTTGATAGTATTAACAATAATAATAATACTAATAATAATAATAATAATACCAATATTAATATCATTATTTCTTACATAAATAATATTTTATTACTATTATATATAGAAATAATATTATAATATTTTTCATAATAATATTAATGATTATGAATATTAATAATAACATTGATATCATTATTATTATAATTGATATTATCATACTTATTTTAATTAATCTTATTCTTCTTATATCTATTCTTAAGATTAATATGTCAATAATATTTTTATTATCATTGTTAGCAATGGTAACAACAACAACAATAATAATATTATTATTAATGTCAATAATAATAACAATAATGAATGTTAATGTTAATATTATCTTTATCATGATTATCATATGTATTATCACTATTATTGTTATTGTTGTTGTTGTCGTCGTCGTCGTCGTTATTATCATCACCATCATTATTCAATCTAAAAGAAAATGAATATATTTTCTATTATATCCCATTTTTCTAAAACTCTGATTCATTGAAGATTTTTTTCATTTGGAAACAAAAATATATTATGTTACATATTTTATTATACCTTTTGTGAATTTGAAACCCTAGTTGTGTTTTTTTAATTTTTAGTTATAGCCTTCTTACACTTTCTTGCATTTTTTTAATCTCATAAAACTTTTAAACCACTTTTAACCTTTTAAATCTTTCAAGACTCTTCTTTAATGTGAATATTTAAATTTCTCATATTTTTCTAAGTATCATATGCTCTTTCAATAAGTCAGATCAAGCAATTAGCAAAAAGTTACTATTCAACATACTAATATGATTTAGATGTGTTTTTAAGTCTCGATAAAATCCTTTTAGGTATCTAAAATTTATGAAATTACTTAGATGACCATGGGTCAAAATGTGCGAAATTGATCTTATATGATCATCGTATATGAAAGAGTAATAATTAAAATTGATTTCCTATAGATGCCATGGGACTTTGATTTCCTTTCAAGCAAAATGTATGAACCCTTGATTGTGATTACACGAGTTGTATACCTTTATGTTAGCATGCTATCCTATGTGTTTACACCATGTTCTTTGAGGACTATGTTAATATATGATGTTATAACATGATTTACATGAACCATGCTTATATGGTGTTGCTTGTGATATAGGAGTTCTTATAGCATAGGGGTAGGGAGGTCCAACGTCTAGGTGTTCTACCGATTGTTCGAGCTTTCTTTTATTGTTCATTAATTTTGAACTTTTGTTACTCCCTTGATCTCGGAGTCCTTTCATTGTAAAATTGTAGCATTAGCATATAGTATATACATCTTATTCTTTTTTTCGCGCTTTCTTTTTATCATGTGATTGTTTCATTAACGTTTTATCCTTACATCGAACATGAGTTAGGTAGATGGTTACACTTCTATAATGTTTAGAATTCTCTAAATTGGCTTTATTAACTTTCACATTGTCGTATAAACAAAAATTGTTTGTTGGAAAATTGAGGGTGCTATATTTTCAAATTTTAGTTTAATAATATGGATAAATGAACATATATATTTTTTAGTATTATATGGATAACTATTTTTATGTTTCCCATAGAAAAATAGAAATAAAAAATGGAAAAAAAAATTCTATACTAAACTAACCAGAAATGTTTTTGAATTTTTTTACAAATACATAAACATTTAGACTTGTTTTTGTTATATATATATATATATATATATATATATATATATATATATATTAAAAGTAAATTTAGGTAAATGTAGACATTTGCATTTATGCCTTACTAATAATAAGGTATAAATGTTTGTGTCTTAATCGAAACAAAGTATAAACATCGATGCTTATTTTTTATAAATAAAAAAACATTCATGTCCTAATACAAACAAAGTTTAAATGTTTATGCCTTTAGATAAAACTCAAAAATATTTACGCCGTTATGAAAATAAACCCAAAACATTAATACCTTTAATCACACTTTTATCATCAATATCCTTAATAGGTTAGATTTCAACTCATCGAACCTAATGTAACTTGATTTTAAAAAATGGTATTTTTTTATAATATTAGTAGTTTCATAATGATTTTATTACTATTATTATCGTTATTATTACTATTATAATTATTGTGAATTATTTTATTTGATTTTATTAAATTTTTGTTAATTTAATCTCAACTTATCTCCACTTTGAATACAAGCTAAAGGTGAACATAACCTTAAGATTTTCTTGCTTTACATGAATTCAATTTGGAATGCAGAAAGTTCTAATATTGTCACACTTATATTTGTGAGTCGCATGCAAAAGAGTATAGTACACGAACCATTGAAGCTTATGTGTGGTTAATTAAATCATGAGAAGCACTTAATTTTCCTTCTACTCACATAAGAAGTAACCCATTTAACCAATCCCTCTTAACCTAGGATCTAGTAAGAGTGTTCTTTAGTAGGTAAGGTTACCTAATTCCCCACCCTTTTTCCCACCTTGTATGGGTAAATTTGCCTAAATTTTGTCATGCTACCATAATCAATTATCCTCTCTTTATTTTCTTAAGTTTCCACGGTGCTTTCTTAGAGTTTGTTCATATAAGCATTTTGGTCACCTATATAAAAGGTGATTGCGTAGGGTCTATTTCCAATAAAAAAAAATAAGCATGGCTTGTGATCGACATGGAAAACATGGAAAAAGATCTAGTAGATGCATGTAAGAAATTGACACTTGGTAAGTAAGACAATGAGGAAGGTATTATTGCGTGTGAAATCATAGATGATGAGAAAGCTATGAAGTTATATAGGGTTTTGATCAGGAAGTTACACATGGATAATGCCTTTAATGCTAGAGATTTCAAGGCTATAATTGTTATGGCGTGGAAGGCAAGTAAGCCATTGCTTAAAGAGGTAGAGCCTAACCTCTTTGTTGACCTCATAGGTTAATCAACCTTTGTTTTGATGATAACAAACTTAATTATGAAGTTGACTTATACTTCTAAGTGTGCATGTGTATCATAGCAAAAATCTAAGTATTCAATACTTAACTATGTTAAGGAGTGCTAAGAATATCAAATTTACAAATGATATCCCAACTGTAAGCCAGAGGTCAATAAGGAAGGCAAAATAAGACTCTATAGCTTCAAGTACTTCAATTTCATATATAGAATACACAAACCATGAAGGGATAAGGAAGTGTGCTCAAGAAACTAAGACTCAAGCTTCATGTTACAGTTTTAAGTTTTTTATATATATGATTTACATATCAAGCACTTGCTTTTCAATAATTTTATATTTATAATCTTATTCAAAAATTATTCTGAAAGATCTTAACGTAATTTCATGCATAAAAATATTTTAAAGTATTTATGCAAAAGGTTGTCTTAAATTAATTTTATTTTAAGTAGGTTTGTATATCGTCTGACTTTTAAAATTCACCATAAATTCTATAGACATTATTTTTGTGTGAATAATACTTCTTTAGAAAGCTTATGATGACTAATTTATAGCAAAAAAAAAATACACAATTCAATTTCAACATTGGTAGCTCAAGTTATAGTATTTTTTGTAATGTTGTGCAATGATGAAAACCATTACACTGATCAATTGGGTTGTAGTCTAGAAAAATATGTTTTAGCCTCTACTTAAACCTATCAAGTGGTTAGTTAAAACCATTCAACTAGTCTGTCAAAACCAATTAACTGGTTTGAATACTGACCGACAAGTCTAGACATTTCTAAGATTTTCTACCCGTTGAAATTTAACCATTGAAGTACTTTTTACACCCAATTGCCAGTACCCCATTTTTCTCATATTTTATCATTATAAATAAGAGTTTTTATAATTTAATAAAAATCAATTACGCTAACACAACTCTTATAAAATCATCATTTTCACATCTTACAAATAACTAAAGAGAGTTTTGATTTTTTTTTTTACTTTCAAATTTAAATCAAACTTCTCTAGTTCTCAATTTGTTCTTCATATTTAGCTAGATTGTTCTTACACTTATAATACTTATTCATCTATCTTGTTTACTTCTCTCATATTTGACAATACACGTTCATCTTCATATTTTGAGAGGAAGCAATAGTAAACACAACAATACTCTTCAAAACTCATTATCAAGAGGTTGTGTGTGTCTAAAATTCGTAGAGAGGTTGAGTAAGCGAAGGTGTTATATCCATAGTGGATGTAGAGGTGCATTGGGTCATTGAACCACTATAAATCATTGTTTAAAATTTTAATTTCTCATTAACTTTCATTTTAACCTATTCATCCCATCTAGGTTACCCTATTTATTTTTGAGCTTTCTTATAGAAGAGAGGATGAACGGGTCTTAGGTAACAGACTATGGCATTTTAACCACAAAATATTCTTGCTAGAGTAACTACAAGCTAATTTTCAACCATTGTTGGATGCTATGTTTAATTTAGAGGTGTTATAGGTTAGGGTTTATGATCTCCCTTTCAATAGGAGACAATGAAAGTATGGATTTTTTTATTAGGAATTAGATTGACAAATTCATAGAGTTTTATGAGGAAGTAAAGGTTGAATGGAGTCATTCCATGTGCATTATGGTTTGTACCGATATCCAAAATCTATCGGCAAATGTGTTTTGGGATAGGGTTTGGTGACTTACTAGTTTTTATGGATGACCTAAAACACAAAACACTCATCTATCATGAAGCCATATGAGGATGTTAGATGTGTCACATGACTTAACATGGTTGATGTTGGGGGATTTCAATGAAATTGCATGCCATCATGCAAATATAGGTGGTCCATTAAGAGAGGATAAACTTCTCAATCAATTTAACAATGCTCTAGAATACTATTAGTTGCTTGATATCAGATTCAATGGCTATCCTTACACTTTGATAATTGGTTGATGTAGTGATGATACCATGCAATGTTATTTGGATAGAGTGATATCCACCATGTATTGAACTACCATGTTCTTGAGGTTTGAAGCTGACAATTTAGCAAAGATCTAGTTTGATAAACTTCAAATCAAGGTGTGTGAGATGACCCATAGTTCAAGCAAACATCCAAGATGTTTCAGGTTTGATAACATGTGTACATCATATGTTATGTGTGAGTAGGTTATTATGGAAAGTTGGATTAACTTGGAGAATTGGGACGAGGTTGATATAAAGAAAAAAAAGGAGTGTGCTCATTCATCATAGTTATGGAATTGGTGTACTTTTAGTAATATTTGATAGTAAATCATTGAATAGGCCAAGGTTGTAATACCCTATAATTAGTGGTGGATAGTGGATCCTTACAATGATTGATAAGATTACCTATATCAATAAGGTATATATTCTTACAAGGTATACCTTCTTTTCAGGAAATATATCCTTACAAAAATTAAAAGTTAAGTGTGTGTGGCTTTGAGCAATTTAAGTATAGGTGACCTCTTAGAAATTTTCATGAGATGTATGTGAATTGATCAAAAACATACTAAAAAAGACTCATGTTGATCTGTGAGGTCAGTCATCAATTCTAAAAGTGCTCTAAAGTAACTATTTGTGGCCTTAGTAAGGGTTGAGTGTTTCAAAGGTAAAATTAACAGAGTTGCAATTGCCATGGATTAATGCTACATATATTGAAGAATGAAGAATGTGGATGGGAAAGTTGGATAATTTGCTAAAGAATGAGGAGACCATGTGGAAATCCGGTTATAAATAAAGAGTTGGAAGTTGAACTTCACAAACATATCCTTGCATAAAGAGCCGACATTAGAGCAAAGTAAAATATGTTTATGTATCAAATTATTATTATCTTGATATTTGGCCTTGAAAATCAAGAAAATAAGTGATATTTGAATAAGATAATTTGAACTGGTTTTCAAACCATGTAATAAGACTAGTGATTAGTACTTCATAATTCATAAGAGTGATATTTGAATAATTAATAGCTAACATGTAACCAAATAAAGTCCAAAAGTCTCTTTTGACTTCATTTTGACTCATTCTTCATTTATCCCTTACTCATGAACAATTCATGTCAATATCCTACATGATTAAAATGTTAAGTCGATTTACTAGTAGAATTGTGTACAGGAATAAGAATAGGACACAATAACTCTAAACTCTTTCAAGAATATAACAAGAGGTGCTAAGAAAATGACAAAAAAACTATTATTTAAACAAAGTTCAAGAAAAAATCTTATAGATTCCTAAACATGAAAGCTCTTCTTAGAGCACATCTTAGGCAACACTCCAATCATTTATGTGCCTCTATCTTATTCGGATAATTATCCCTCAAGAAGTCTTCATTTATTACATGATATTCTACCAAACTTCACTAATGTGTTATATTGAGAATAGTTTTACATTGATACACATTAAAAGGAAAATGAGATCAAACATGTCTAAACATCATGACTATTGGGGGAAAAAAACAAGGCAATCCAAAGTGGATAAATTTAAAGAGAAGATTAGGGTTAAAACACTTAGGGTATTAGACCATCTAGTACAATAACACAATTATAAGGAAATATAAAAGAAATTAAAATCAATAAAAATAGAGAATACAAGGTTTAATGGAGTTTAGATGGGAACTAATGTGAATAAGTGTATTTCTATTCCATGTATGAGTGGTCATGGACATACAAACCTTTAATACTTTTTTAGTTTTCGCCTCCTTATGCATTTTTGTAGGGGACAACATTGAAGAAGTAACTCGTATTTTGGTTGTTCATGCCTTCTATACTGCATTATTGATTGTTAAAATGATGCATCTTTCTTCCAATAAGCCTAGTAGCATGTAATGATTGTGTATAATATGCTCAATTGGTAGCTCGTGCTTCCTCCATCCATCAAAATATCCCCATTGGTGCCTGGCAAGTGTCATCATTACTAGCCAAAAATAGCCATTCTTGATTCCCACCTTATTGAAATTCTTTAAATTTGTTTTACATTATGGATTTTCCCATAATAAAACCATCTTCATAATTAAAATAGGGCATTATCACAAAAAAGTCTTATAAAAGAGTTTCATTTCTCTTTGTCAATTTTTTATATCTCTTCGTTACCTATCACACCTTATCAATATTACCATCATCCTTTCACTTTTTAGTTAATTATTGGGCCTCTTTCAAATTAAGTTGGTCATCACTAAGAGAATTGTAACACTTTCAATTTCCAAACCAAAAACTACTTAAGAAATAGAAGAAATAATTCGTGAACTCAAAACTATCATTGAGGTATTATCAATACACCTAGTGTAAGTAGAGTCCCCTATTCTCTTCACACTAGATTCTAAGGCTATGTATGAAACATAAACCAAATGAATGGTTTCTATTATTAATAAAATTAAAGCAGATGACAGAGGTAGAGTTAAAACTAACTCAAACAACCAACGGTACAACTATGGTAAAAATGTTTTACTAAATCATAACTGAAGGAAATACATGAAAAATAAAATATGGAATAGACTATAAAAATTAGCCACACTCTAATCCCAACCATAAGGTTATTTGTTCCTTGCTATAATGAATTATTGCAACCCCATTTAAAATAGTAATGAGTTAGCTAGGAGAATACTTAAGTAACCATTTATATATTAAAGAAAGGGATAATATATTATGCATATAATACACCTTACCATGTCACTATATATGACCTCATGGTTAGAGAACCACAAATTCACTATGTATTCAGCCTCTAATATATAGTGATCACATAATTCATATCATTCAAATTTACTTAATTAAGTGAGCAATCAAAAACCCACTAAGAGGGTCATTTGGCTAACCTAGTAAAATAAATTAAAAGAGACAAATAATCAAGAAAACCTACCACCAAAAATATATTATTCATAAGATAATATAATATACATATATGACATATCACAAGCATGATAAGAGTAATGAATTGCATAAATCGTAAAAGTATGATGTGATCACACAATCACACCCACACCCACACTTAAAATTTAAAACTAGACATCCTCTTTCATTTATGATCACCAAAAAACTCATCAATTTATCTTATTAACTCAAATGAAAACAATATAAATCCATAGAAATCAATCTATGAAACAATTCCAATCAATATCAATGGGGTGTTTCATCACAAATAACATCCACAAGAAGATCACTCATGGGGATCTTCCTATGGATACCCAAGTGAATGACTTCAAAGGGTTTCCCACCTAGGTCATCCAATCATTACTTATACACACCCTCTAATAGGCCACATATGATCTTATAAAGCAAGCATGAAGTCTTATTAGTAATTGGTGAGTCAATATCAGGATAATCCAATCAAGTAGCCATTTGCAACACAATATAATGTGGAAGGCATTTTCAGCCAACCCCAAAGAATATCTAAATTTCAAATTAAGTCTTTTCACTTTAAATTATTAGTGTGTTATTCTATAGTTACCATGTAATATAACTAAAGAACACATACACACATATTTTTATCCATTCCTTATTTAGCTACATTTCAGAACTAGAAAAAACAAATAATAAATATCACTTTTATTAAATAAAGTTTTCTATAATATAACTTTTCAATTTAAACACTTTCCAAAAATTAGACCACTTAGGACATCAATTTGTATACTATGTAACGGTATACATGATTCTCACGGTATATTTACTAGTTTCTTTTACTTTTTATTTAACTTAATTTATTTTTAATTAGGGTCATTAAAAAATAAAAATAGAAATAAAATTATATCATCATATTCTTGAGAATTTTCTCTATAAATAAATATAAGTATTTATATACTTTTGGCTTAAAAAAATATTATATGAAATGTGGATGCGGGAGCATCTTTAGATTCTCATGATGTATCAAAGGATCTCATGCAAATGAGGATTTGACATTCTTAATAACTAAGCCTATTACAATATGTGACTTTGATGATACAACTTTAGCTAACCATAATAAATATATTTTAAGCGATTCTTGCAGGTATGTAATATATTTGTCAGAAGAAGATTCAAGAAGTCAATACACTTAAAATTACTTATTATGTTACAAGTTATTACAAGTCAAATGAGTTATTATGCATGGAAGTCAAACTTTCAAGTCAAAGAAGACCTAGTTATTATTCTTATGTAACTTAGAAATTTTTGTTAGTTGTTTCCATGTAATAATTAGCTGCTTTTGTTTGTAATAATTTGTTGTTCAATTCATGTATTATATTGGTTAGTAATATGTTGCTATTAGAGGTTAAAATGCTAATTAGCCATGTGTGTAATAACTTGGCTATCTTAGTATGATACTTAGCAAAGTATAGCTACTTACACACACACACATGTCAACACTCTTGCAATATAAAAGAAGAATAGTCGAATATTTGGATAAAGATTACAAGTTAATACTTGGTTATCTTTCTCTCTTTTAAGTGGATTTCTTCCTAACACTACTTAGAGTAATCTTAGTTAGAACCTTTGAATGTATTCTTGGAAAAACATTGAAAGATACATTCGTGTTAAAGCTTGTTTGAATATTCATAGTTTTCTTTAAGTCTTGGTTGAATCTTGCTTGACGATTCACATTACTCTCATTAATCTTCAACCCATCAAGACACCCTTACTTCTAAACCTTCAAATTCTCTCTTTCCCTTTTAATATTCACATCATTTTTGGTATCAGAGCTAGGTTGGATACTTCCTCCATTCGAATAGCCAACCCTATCTTCATCTTCCCTTCATGAAAACCCTACCTGCAAATGCATGTAAAGTAGCCAACCAACCATCTAGTGTATCTTCAAAGTCCTCTTTGTACCTTCAACCTTTAAAGTTGAATTTCTTATAACTTTCGTGTCTTATTCTTCAATTTGAACAAATATCCTTTAGATATTCAAGGTAAAATTCATCTTCCTTTTGTCCCTCTTGAATTTTAAGACTCAACTAATTCTTCATTCTTTCTCCCAATATACATTCGAACAATTGAGGTCATCATTGAGAATCATTTACGTACTATTGAGTTTATTGATTCAAGCAAGAAGAATCTTCAATTCTTCCAATAATACTATAACATTATTTGAATGTTCATTCTCCTCTTCTGTTCCTCACTTTTGTTCACTCATTATTAAGAAACTTGAACCATTATTAAGGTTCCATTCAACATCCTCAAGTTCACTCTATGATTCTTGTTCGTGCACATTTGATTATCTTCTCCACCAAGAACTCTTCTTTGTGCATCAAGAATTGGTAATAATCCTCTCAACCAATTTCCTTCAATTCCTATTCCATCTTGTTGAACAAGAAGTCTCCAAGATTATTGAAGCTCCATCAATAAGCCTTCAAGAACTAAATTTGAGCTACAAACGCATCTTCACCCAAGTTGATTTCAGCAAAGTGTAGTAGCAATGGATGAACAAGTGTCTATGAAGCATATGGTCAACATTCTTCAACAACTTGCAGCAAGTGTTCATGCCACTAGCACACGAATACAACAAATTCCTTCTATTCAAAACCAACTTCAATGACTAGAGATGAGGGTAGCTGACTAAGAGACCTTTCAAATCATGTAAAGCACTATGGAAGCTACCCATGATCAAGTTGATGACATGGTGAGAAGAGTCATCCAAGCACAAGGAGGCTACATCAACAACAAAATGGAATATGTAGAAAGGATGAACAAAAATGGCTCCAATGATTTTATCCACAATTGACAAGCCCATACAAATTGTCAACAAAGGTATAACCATATTGCAGACAAATATATTAAGCTTGACCTTTCTGATTTTTATAGTGAATTAGATGTTGAGTTATTTTTTGAGTGGCTACATGAAATAGAAACTATATTTGAATTTAGAGAATATGATAATGAGCATAGATGTAAGTTAGAAACTCTCAAATTTAAAACTTTTACGAGGGTTTGGTATGACAATCTCAAGAGAACTCATGAAAGGTAAGAGAAAAATAAAATCAAGTCATGGATAAATTGAAAAAATGCCTAAGAAAGAAATTTGTTCCTAAAGAGTATGAAAAAGAAATATATATTAAATTAACTAATCTTAGACAAGAATTAATTAGTGTAAAGGAATACACTTGGGAATTTGAAAGGCTAGCACTCTCGTGTGACATACAAGAAAGAAAAGAATAAAAATGTATTAGATACTTAGGTGACCTTAATAACTTGATTAGAGAAAAGATTGAAATGTTTGCCTATGATTCTCTTGATGATTTGACTAAATTGACCTTAAAATGTGAAAGGCAACTAAGTCTACCAAGGCCTATGTTAAAACAAATGCTTCGACTTCTACTTCAATTGAAAACTATCAAAATACATCTACTTCAAAATATGGAACAAATGTATCTTTAACTAATGAGAAGAAACTTAACCCTAATCGTGATGAAAAAGGTAAAAACAAGGTAAATAAAATGTCCAATAACTTTTTATAAAAAAATTTAAAGGATATAATTACTTTGCTAGGGAATATCCTAACCAAAGAGTTTTAACCTTACATGAAATGGCAACTACCATGTGATGATCATGATGACCTAGAGACTAAATCTAATGATGATACCTTGAGTATGTATGAAGAAGATGGCAATCCATGCTTTGTACTGCAAATGGTATTCCAAATCCAACCTAATAATTCACCTACACAAAGGGATACAATTTTTAAAACTACTGTAGAATTGGTGATAAGGTTTGAGTCATCATAAATAGTGGTTCATGCACTAAGGTTGCTAGTGAAATGATGATTAGAAAATTAGGTTTAGTGACTGCTAATCATCCTAAACCATACTCATTATAATTAATTAATGAAGATAAAGGTCCTAAAGTAGATAAGCAAACCCTAATCACTTTTCATGTTAGTGACTATCATGATGAAGTATTATGTGATGTGTTACCTATGGATGCTTGTAGTATTTTACTAGGAAGACCATGGCAATATAATAGAAATGAAATTTATAATGGTGTGACTAATGAATACATTGTGCTTAAAGGAAAAGAAAAGTATAGATTAAAACCATCTCAATGTGATCATATGGAACTGGTTGAGACTAAGAATAGTTTATTCTTACGTAAAAAAGATATTATTAATTGCATTGAGGATGAAGGTGTTTACTATGCTTTAGTAGTTAAAGAATCTCAATTTGGGAATAAAAATTCTAGCAGTTTAAACCTTACTAGATTCCTCATTGGAGAGTGGGCAGATATATATGGTCAAGCTGATGCTGCTGGGTTCATTAGTCATTATGGGTTACCCATGAGGGTTACGAGCTATGTTGGTGAAGGGAGTGTATATTTCTGATGTGTAGAGTTTCCCATTTGAGGGAGGTTGACTCGTTTCCAGTTTACTAGAATAATGTCAGCATGGCATTTTCCCCCGTCTCATGACTTGGTGTATATTATCTAAGTTTTAAATATATATATGATGATGATGATGATGAAGGCTATGTTTTTATTTATTTATTTTATTTTACCTTTTCTGTGTCCCGGGAGACTTGCACAGGGGTCAGGGGATGCTTATAAAATATGAAAGATGACAAACTTCATTGAGTAAGCCATCATGCTAGACGTATAGGTTTTCAATTCAAGACTAAAAAAAGGGAGATCGTTGCATAATGAATCAGAAGGTTGGCATACTCGAACAGAATCCTTTTATATAAACCAAATTAATCCGACCTGGAAATCATTGAATAGCTGCCCAGTATGCATAAACAACAAGAAATTTTACAGGGCACCAATGTTCTTAAGGCCAAGAACAACCCCTACTCCAATAATGTGACCAAAGCTCCCACACGCCAAAGTATCAGCTAGAGTAAAACCAGCAGGATCACCGGTCTGTAGCCCTGAATCTCTCACTTCAAGCCTTAGACCTGCAGTCGCCTTCCTGTTTGCTGATGGAGCCAATCCAAAACGCCCAGCAAACAACATTAAGGTGGTCGATGTCACCATTATCTGTTTTACAATTTATATGCATAAACAATTTAGATCCCTAGCTAGTTTCTAAATTATGATGTGATAACCAAGAGTATATAATTATTCGTTGATATTACCAAGTTTGTAGGTGAGCCAATGAAGTCACAGCGGGCGCCCAAAGCTCCATTCCCTTTGCGTTTCTTTGGCAAAACTGCAGCCTGCAGCAGGCCAAGCAAAGACAACAAAGACAATTTCCTTACACATTAAAAATTCGGAAGGAACATATAGTTTTGTAATCTTACGATAAGATAGAGAGAGAGAACTAACCAGGCTCTTGACTGGAGTAGAAGATTGTTGTTGGGGTCTTAGCCCACTGAATTGAGGAAGAGAAGCCATCATTGTTGTTGCCATTCCTGTTGAATTCGATTTCGATTCGCTCTCTGATTAATGGAGTCTCTGTTATAGGACCTAATATTTGACCCCAAAGGTGTTGGTGTAAAAACTTCTGACAATCTGGGAGGAACGTGTGGCTTTCCATATTTGAATTGCTATTCAAAGCGGACCACATAAGGAATTTTGTGGCTGCAAGTCATGCGGGCAGATACTTATTTCTCACGTGGCACCCTGTAATTGGGCAAGCTGGCATGCAGAGGATACATGGATAAGATGCTGAGAGCTGAATAGATATTAGGATCCTCGTGGATATTATCCTTCCAGCTGACCCAAAAAGAATCGGTTCGCCAAACACTAATCGTTTCATTACTGCTGACCCTGTAATTGTTTCTTCGACCATGTTCCTTATCATTACGGTTCAAAAACTAATTGACATACATGAATATCAAAATCAACTCACCAGTTAACGAACACATCCACAAAACGTGTTCTTAAATCTTAATATAGATGGGATGAACACAAAATGCTCATCTAAGTTCTGAGCAGTTTGGACAACCAATTTACCAACGCTGACTAAAAGAAAAATACGACCATTGCTCTAAGCGTGTTATCACTTATCAGGCTATTTTGTCCTGACACCAAAAAAAAAAAAAAAAACTCAAGGAACATACTTCCAGAGTATGTCCGCGTCGTGGGTCTTTGGGAAAGAGTAGCCTACCAACGTATATTAGTTATTCAGTTATGAAAATCTACATGCATCCAAACCATTGTTACTAGGATTTTTTGTACAACTGTACTAAAATCTCTTCTAATTATCTTTACTGCATCCTATTTTACACCGCTCATACTCAAATTAGCTGCGAGCTTCAAAATAATCGGCTCTGTCTCCCAGTCTCGCAGCCCGGTTCACAAAGCGTCACACCCACCATGTGATGGGACCCAAGCCATAACCCTGCAGAGATCCCTGCCAGAAGGATTGTGAAAAGTTACAACCAATGGAAGATATGTAGGTGAGAAAGGACAACACAACACAACACAACACATGGATGACTCATTGCTATGAAATCGTGATGGCGCAAGGGAGCACTTACAATAATGCGCATGGGGGCAAATGGTTTTGCACCCGGTTCCTGTTCAAGGGGAATTGGAGGGTAATCTATACTAGAAACTCGGAATCGAATCTGCAGGATAAACACCAACATTCAAGCATTCATGTAGTGAGACTTATAATCGCTTATACCCAGAAGAACAGAAATTTTAACATTGATAATGATAGTAGTGTAGCAACAATATCATAAATACTAATGATCATCATAGCACTTAACTTCCTCATCCGGATATATATCATAAATCTCGTCGTTAAATTCCCACTTCCATCTGACTTGCTTTCTGCAAAGCACATAAAGAATGTTTATTTATGGGGTAACCATGACGCTTGAAACGAGTGGACAAAGCCAAAATGCCCTATGTACCACAGTATATTATCTGTCAGTGCAGGCAAAATTTCTTACTTATTAACTGGATCAGGCTCTGCATGTGATGGATCAGGTAATAAATAAGTAGGCACGTATATGTCATCAAAGAATCCAAGCGACACTGCAAATACATGTCCAATATTTTGATCAGCTAGCACAGATTCATATTATCCTAATACTATTTCAATAGAGCACCTTGCAAATAAAATTGAACTTACAGATAGCAGCACCAATTTTCTTATGCTCCATTTGGTTCATGGAAAATTTTAAAGAAAAGAAAGAAAATGGTGAGGAAAATAATTTTTTGCGTTTGGTTTACATGAGATAATAAAATAGAAAAAGAAGATGGTATAAAATTGCTAAAGATTAACTATATAATTTTCTTTGAGAAAAATTGAAGGAAAGTATTTTGATTTTAATTTTATTTCCCTTAAACTTTCTTAGAACCAAATAGTGCCTTAAGCACCGCTTGGTAAACTTATTATTTTTTCATTATCTAATGATATATACTTCAAGATCTTTATAACCTGATTATCTTTATAATCTTATTATCTACAACTTATTATTACTTCATAAATAGGCCTCACCAATTCAACTAAACACCAAAAAAACTCATACTATTTATCTTTATTACAAAATTACATTTTATTAATTAAACCCCACCCACATGTCTAAAATTGTCATTCTATATTGATTCATTTCATTTCAAATAAGTTACTAAATGCTATTATTACTTCACCTATATTTGTATACAAATCATTTATGTTCACCAAACACACTACCATATTATCACTGCACGTCTCACATCATATACTATTTTACCCAAATGATACATTCTAATCTAGTTCATGTTTGATTCTAAAATTATCCTAATATCATTTCAACAGAGCACCTTGCAAATAAAATTGAACTTCCAAATAGCAACACCAATTTTCATAAGCACCGTTTGGTAAACTTTTTATTTTTTCATTATCTAATAGTATATACTTCATGATCTCTATAATCTCATTATCTTTATAATCTTATTATCTACGACTTATTATTATTATTATTTTTTTTTTGGTAAGTATCTACGACTTATTATTACTTCATAAATAGATCTCACTAATTCAACTAAACACCAAAATAATCTTATACTATTTATCTTTATTACAAAAATACCATTTATTAATTAAACCCCATGAACCCCACTCACACGTCTAAAATTATAGTTTTGTATTAACTTATTTCATTTCAAATAAGTTACTAAACACTATTGTTACTTCAATCATATTTATATGCAAATAATTTATGTTCACCAAACATTCTACCATATTACCACTTTATATATGAAGCCTCACATCATGTATTATTTTACCCAAACGATACCTTTTAACCTAGTTCATGTTTGATTCTAAATGAACTAAGAAAATGGGATGCAAATGATAAAGCTCCAATACAAGATTGAATATGATAATAACTCAGACCATGAGATGCCTACAAACTTCCACCTCTCCCTATCCTCTGATTGATCAAGAAACATATAAGACAAGCAAAGGAAATTTATTATACTTCAAAGGGAAAGGTACAAGAGGGAAAAAACTAGCAATATATAAGTTTTGGACACAGATATAAGGTACACCTCATGCTGTGTAGCACTGTAATAAGTAAACTGCTTTCCCACATGTTGTCCAGGAATAGTATCTGGAGAACCACTCTCCCCTTGCCGCTTTTATTATGCAGCAAGTGAAGCCAATACATCCCTGGGTAAGATATATGGCATTGAAATGCCAGAGAAATTAAAAATGACAAGTAGTTAACATGGTAAGAGCCTATCTTCCTCACTTAGTTTTGCTAATCTAAACTAATGGATCATATTTGATTTGTAAAAGTTTAATACATTATTATTATTGTTGTCATAATTAATAGTTTTTTTTATTACTATTATTACTGTTATCATTCCTATCAATATTATAAATACTATTTATTTTATATTATTTTTTTCATAACCAAAATTTTGCTCATATACACTCATTTAATATGATATGAAAACAAGGTAAGGAAAACAATCCCTAAACCTGTCATGTCAAACTTCAAAGAGGATAAGTAATAAGAAGCTTAACTCAGTTCAATGCATGCAACCTTAGCCCCTTTGACTGCTAACATAGGTGTCAATTTAGCCCTCTCATCAATTATTTGGAATTTGGGAAAGAGTATCTACGAAACTTATCATATACAAATGTCCCACTCACAACTAAAAATGTACAAACACAAAATCAATCCTGCCTTACCACAATTAATCAAAGAAACTCGTCTCCATTTTATTTAGCATATGATTTGGCTGTAGTACAAAATCCATATCCTCGTGAGATAAGACACTTCCACCTGATAATTTCTTCAGCATATCATATTTGGATTAAACAAAGGCACAAATAACCTAACTAAATAATTAGAAATATTATAAGCATCTCGCAAGAAGCCCATAGCACAACCAAATGACAACAATCAAAAACAAAAAGAGGTCAGATGTTTTCGATTATTCTTTTAGATTTTAGTGATGCTTCTTCTAATGCATGACTGTCCATAGGCAACGCCATTCATAAAGAAAGCAGTGGAGGAAGGGGGTATCGTAACAAAAGAAGGTAGCACATTTCTTGCATTCCACTTGCAGCGATCCTCTATAACTTAAAACTACATTGTCATCAAGGCTCACAAAATAAGATTCTCTCTAAACCATTAGGAAACAACACAAGAAACAGAAAACGTGGAAAATAACACAGGGGTAACCATGTGATGAATAAGACATACAGCGTAACCCATCTGGATTGGACTCTCTAACTTTAGCAGAAATCACTTCCCCTGCAAATGGACGAAACATAATGCCCCGGAACACCACCTGCACAAAAAACAGGTGAATCAATTTCATATCAAAATTTCAATTTTTAATCACTTCTAAAGAAAAGTATCACATGAAGCATAAACCCAGGCAACAAAATTGCAGCATAAAATTGGAAACGAGATAGGAGAACACACCGTATAAGTAGGAGAACCTTCACCAGCTAAGATAAATCCACCTGATATCTTTCTAATGTCATATACTGATATAAAAAGCCCTAATTTCGGAACCACCTAAAAAGTAAAAAATAATACTTCTTAGTTATTCATTGTAATTTAATAATTTGACAAAGACAAACGTACATACCTTGTCTAAAAAGAGAAACTCAAGTTGTTCCCTAATTGCATTTTCTAAAGAAGGAGCAGGTCCCTCTGGATTTTCCTCTGGTCTACGAGGAATTTTATCCGCTGGTAACCGCAATTTATGCTCTAATTCGCTCAAGAAGAACATCTTTACAATAATTCAAATCTGGAAAGATGTCAGAAGACAGGAATTTGAGCAAAAGTTAATAAAGACAGTTCAGAAATGACATTGGAAAAAACTTAAAATACATGAACGCTCTTACGAGCCAAATGCATCAGCAGCCTTAAGTTTCAAATTGAATGATTATAACAACACATAGAATAAAGCTAAGAATTCGGTTTATAGAGATCGAGTAAAAACTGATGACTCGAGGAGGGGGGGAATGCATCAAACAAATCAATCGCGATGAAACGAACTACAAAGCGGAAATAATTACGAAGAGACAATGACTGACATCAAAGCCGGCACCCCACGAACGGAAGCAGCTGCGACGCTGAACGGCGCCAACTGCTGCAACGGCACACGGAGCAGCAGCAGAAGAGCAGCGAATGGTAATTCGAGCATAAAGAAGCAATTTAGTGTTTTAACAGGTTCCTAAATGGGCCAGACCCAAATGGGATCCGCCGGCATAAGGCGTGCGGTGTTGCCCGGAAATAAGTGTGACTACAGCAGTAAACGAGCCGATCCGAATATTTTTAAGTTTGGGCTAGATTCGTTTAATTAAACAAGTCTAAAATAATATTTGGGTTCAGCTTGTTTAACTAAAAGAATGAGCCGAACTGAGCTTTTAACAAGCCAAATTAAGCTCACGAGCCAAAGCCAAAAAATAAATCGAGCCGAACTTTTACGAGTTCGAGCTCGGTTTATTTAATAAACGAGCCTAAAAGTGAAATTCGGCCTCGACTTATTTAACTAAACGAACGATCTAAATCGAACTTTTAACAAGTCGAGTCGAGTCGAAAACTGAACTGACTCAACTCATTTACAGCCCTATGTGTGACCTACCGTTTTTAGAACGTGAAGCGTTTGGGTGTTAAAATTATCACTAAAGGTTAAGAATGTTGGATTAAATATTCAAAAAAAAGATAGATATATAAAAAATTGAATATTTGAAAAATATTGACAGAGTCAATTAAAATTGCATGGGGTCTTTTGATGGCCCTGGCTCGTAAATTTTTTTAAAATTATATATTATATATATAAAATGAAATATCAAAATACTTTTAAAGCACTAATTTAGGAGTTAGATATGGGGTTAAGTGAAGTAGGATGTGACGAGTTCAAATCCCAGTTGTAATATTTTCTTCCTCTTATTTTTTCACCTTTTCCCCCATCTTATTTTCCCCCTCATACCTACATCCACCCGTCCTCGACCACTCACAACGTCACCCTTGTGTCATGCTAGCCTACTTCTCCTAAACTCCTTCAACATCAACAATTCAATACCCTTCGGCCCTTGTCTCGCATCTCGACCTATACCCACTTCGTCCATGCCAGTCACCACCTTCGGCTTTGCCAGCAAGTGTTGTCTTCAACTCCTGGAGTTCAACGCGAGACCAAGACGCCTACCCTATCTGTTGTTACACGACTAAGTATTGACTTATGCAATATACTGTTGCACCGCTCGGCATTCACCTCACCATCGTCAGTAAGTCCATCCACTCACAATTCCTGACGCCCAACCCAGCACTTAATAGCACAACAATGAGTTTTTTTTTAATTAATTTAAATCTAACCTAATTTTTATTGGCTGAATTAGTTTGAATTTCTATTTCCAATTTCATTATGAATTTGTGATACTATATATTTCTTGTTGTTTTCATGTCAATTGTAAATTAATATTGAATTAGGGTTACATGAATTAGTTAATTATTATGTATTTTTTAAATAGGTTATATTAATTTTGAATTAATATAATTTTTAGTTGTTTATGTTGCTTGAATTAGTTTGGTTATATGGATCATCTTATTAATGTGTAGTTTTGAATTGGTTGAGTGCTTGTTCACTATATTGTATATTTTTGTATTGATAATTGTAGTTTTTTTTTGTCAAATTAACATGTGGAAAAAGCAGTCTAAAAATAAAGAAGGGCCTAATACGAACCGTTATAATCCATTTTCTACTCCTAGAATTCATTAACAAGTTTCTTCATATATTCATCAAGCTCAAGCCATACAACGTAATAGGAAGAATTTAAATTATCTAGAGCTCGATCTAGGCTTGAGGGAAAAAAAAATAAATTTTCTTCTAAATCATCAAGATGGGGTAAGGAGAACTTATATCAGTCATGGTCCTTTCTAACCTCGTGCACAAAATTTTCCAATTAATCTTATTTTCTGAAAAACTTGAAGATATATTGTATCTTGGTTTGATCAATATAACTGCTTAGAATATAATATTGTAAAAGGTGTTACTTTTTGCTTACATATTGCTTATTCAAACATGAATTTGAAGTTAGTGGTGATCATTTTATATGACAAAGTTTTGGGGGTGGGAATAAAAAGGGTAGGCATAAAGCTCATGTTAGTAATTGTGATAATCCTTATAACAAGGCTGTGATAATATGATGAATCAAAAGCATGTCATTCAAGTTACTTTGTTAAAACAATTTAAAATAGTGAAAACTAAGTATTTGTAATACCCCGTTTTTAGGAAACCCTAATTAAAATTAATAATCGTATGATTAATTATAATTATTATTTTATGAGGTTAAATATTAAAAGTGCTATTATTATTCGTATTATTACGACGATTTAGATATAAAAATAATCATGTTAAAAAGTTGATAGAAACCGACTATTTATTTTAATCCTAATTCACATTCGTAAATTTTATTCTAATTATTTTATTAATAACCGTGAGCCATAACCCGAAATAAATTCCTAAAATTTATTCTCGATTGTTTTTATCTTTTTCGTTTTATTTAAACCTATCTCAGATCAGATTATTTTTCCCCGAATTATTTTTCTATCCGATATTCTAATTTATCTGAATTAAATTTAATATATATATATATATATATATATATATATATATATATAATATATTTTTCTCTCTCCTTGTCTCCCTCATTTTTTTTCTTTACTCAACCATCACCTCCCAGCATCTATGCATGTCTGCATTTATACTTACATATACACGTTACACACTACATAGATACACGCCACACTCCGAAAATCCCCCAACCCACTATTCCTCCTAGCTCCGCCCTACTACTTTCGACACCCTTCCTAGAGCCTCCAACCAAACAAAGCCCCTACACTATATACGTACACACACGATGCACACCACCCCAAACAAGCAACCCCCTTCTCCTATTTTCTTTCAGCTAACATTCCCCCTCGAGCAGAGTAGCACCCCAGCCCCTTCTCCCCTTCTCCCTGCCACTTCCACCACATCGCAACCCGTCGCCCAACTCCCTAGCCCCGTTGTCCAGTAGTAGCCACCGCACCATCACGCAGCAGCACCACTAGCATCCCCAACCACATTCTACTAGCCCCTACACCCTTCCCCCGTCACAAAACCCACCCCAGCCACTCCTCCACCACTTCGCAGCCGCCAACCACACCGCCACCCCTGCCCGTCACCACCAACCACCAACCGAGCCCCTGCACCTCTACCAGCCCTGCATCCACCACCAAGCCATCCCACCATCTCCACCCCGTCAACACCAGCCTCCAGCACCCTTTTCCCCCGTCGTAGCCCTACCTTCCGCAACCAACCAGCCGCCTTGTACCACCGAGCCATCCCACCATCTCCACCCCATCGGCTGCCACCCTTTTCTTTCCCTGCCTTGCCCAGCCAACCCTCGCCCAACCGCAGCTATGCCCCTTTTCTTTTGTGCGTGACTCACGCTGCATGCAGCGTGAGTTGCGCGTCATTTTAAGAAAAGTTAGTATCCATATTAAATGTAAGGGTATTTTAGTAATTTTAGAAAAATAAATATTTTTATACTATAATTATTATTTTATCTGATAGATATTAATTTGATATTTGCGGTATTATTTTTAGGTACAAAAGTTTAATTAGTTAGGCCTAATAAATTTTAGTGGATACAGCTAATTTTATATTTTTGTTAGAATTCAGGTAACTGTTATAATCTACTAAAATAAAAAATATTGCATGATAGCACATTAAGGTTTTTGGTGTATGAAATATGTTAAGTATGATTTATTTCGATATAATTATGTGTTAATTATTATTATTATAGAAACTGATAAAATGGGCATGTTATCTGATAATATTTATGGTACAAAAGTATGATTTAAAAATGATTCTAATAACGGAAAAATATTTGGTATGATGATTATGTATAAAATTATTAGTTTAGCATGTTTAGATATAATTGTGGAATAATTATTAGGAATGTGTGCCCTAGGGGCAATTTAGTCATTTTTGTGTATTATCATATTTATCCTGATAATCATGTCTAACATGTATTATCTGTTGTTGATTATACAATCATGTGTTTTGTACGTTTCAAAAGTATATGATAGGGTTTCGTATGTAGAAACCTATGTAAGGGCAAAATGGTCTTTCGACATGACTGATGATTTAAATTGTATAATAAATAATTAGATTATTTCATTTTAGTCTTTTCACGACAAATTAATAAATAAAATGGATTTAGTATATAAATGAATGATAATATAATAATTATTGGCCTTAGGAGCATTTTGGTCATTTTCAGCCTAGTGCACCCAATCGTGAATAATTGGACATAGGATGGCCTTAGACTTTTGATAGGTTGACCTTAATATTGACTTTGACCTTGTTTGGGCTTTTGATCGTAGGGTTGACTTGGATAATTGGAAATAAAGGGAAAATGAATAATTATGGAAATAAGAATAAATGTGTAATATATATTATCTGTGATCACCTTATAAAAATACTAATACGTAAAGTGGAAGACCTCGAGTTGGAAATGGTTTCTCTCTAGGGTAGCTACCCTAGAGACAAGGTAGGATTCCTCGATTTGTTTGAGTTTTGGTGTGCCAATTGTGCCCTAGTAAGTCTCTAGTCTACTCTATAGGTGACCTACGGACCCTATAGGGGGTATCGATATTTAAGGATTAGGTATCCAAGGTAAGGAGGGTACTGTGTGCCTTATGCATCAATATAACCAGAGTGTTATTATGCCTCTGGGTTGGATGGTTGGAGGGTATCGTGTTACCTTATGCGTCGGTATGACTGGTGTACTGTTATGTCTCCACGTTATTATTGTATCCCTCTCGAGTAAATAAAAATGGAAATGATATGATTGGAACGATTATTATTGGATATTGGATTAGTTCGGTAATAGTCGTTGTGCCTACCTATGGTTTTAGGTAGTAGCCATTGTGCCTACCTGTGGTTTCGGTAGCAGCCGTTGTGCCTACCTGTGGTTTTGGGCAGCAGCTGTTGTGCCTACCTATAGTTTCGGTAGCAACCATTGTGCTTACCTGTGATTTTGGGGTAGCAGTCTTTGTGCCTACCTGTATTGATATTATATTAGTGAACATACCTGTGATGTGATGGATTTTATTATACCGTACCTGTAATATACCAGTGGTGTTATGCATTTTATTATACTATATCTGTAAGTATAACTGTGACGTTATGTATGTTGTTATCCTGTATCTGTAAGTATACCTGTGACGTTATGTATGTTGTTATCTTATACTTGTAAATATACCTGTGAGGTTATAGATATTATTATATTATACCTATAAATATACCCGCGGCATTATGTATTTGGTTATTATACTAATGTAGGAACATCCATTGAACATAATGATTGTCATATTCATTTTAATCCTCAAGGTAAGGAAGATGATTTAGCTTTCTTAATGTTAGAGCCTATCATGTTAAATATTCTTGATAATTCTAATATGCTTGATATTGAAAACCATTCAAGTTATTCTTGTAGGTATGTTACATATTTGCAAGAAGATGAGGTTCATACACATTGATGTGTACAAGTATTCCAAGGCATGTAAGGCTATGACATACATGGGATGATACATTACAACAAGAGATAAAGTGATGATATTCATTATTTGTATATTATTTGTATAAACTTGTTGTGAACCCTAACCTTAAGTATATTTTATGTAAGTTAGGGTATGGCTATAATTTCATGTATGTATCTTAATCAATTGTATAGCTTTGTAATATTAATCCTTAGTATTATTTAACCAATGATATTATTCTTTGGATTAAGGTTAATATGGGCTTAATTCAACCATGATTAATGGACTGAATTAAGGGACTAAACTTGGCTGGTTTAAGCTAGTCACCACCGAGCTTATTCCTTCTCCTATATAAACCATGTTGTGCGCAACTTTGTGGGCAGAATTGAATAGAGAATATTGAATGAAAATTTAGATCAAACTTTGAGCAAGAGAGCTAAAATCTAATCTTCCTTTTGGGTCTACATTGAGTAAGGAAAATCTGAGATTAATCCTTTCTTAATACTATCTTCAAGTCGACACATTTGAACACCTTCAAATCTGCTGAAACACCTTCATCTTGTAACATCAATTTTTTCGTCCATAATCCACCAATTCACTTCATTCTTTTTGCATTAGATCGTGGGTGATAGCTTCTACTACAAATTTCGATCCAACCTTCCGTTACTTTGATAAAAACCATATCACATAATGTACACAACTTGGCATAACACATGGCACACAAGGCACATAACACGCACATAGTTGTTCTTGGCCACATCCTTACTCAGTTTAGGTTACCAAGTTATCTCCCACACTTATTTGATCACCAATTATCCTCCATAATTGTTACACTTATCATATTTTCCATTTGATTGGTTAGATTGCTAAATTGCCCTTCTCCTTTGTTATAATTACCAAATTGCCCTTCTTTATTATCATAATTATGAATTTACCCTTCTCCATTATCATAATTACCAAATTACCCTTCTCTATTATTATAATTACCAAATTACCCTTTAGTTGGTTAAATTACCAATTTCCCTTCTCCATTATCATAATTACCAAACTACCCTTCTCCATTATTAAAATTACCAAATTAGCCATTAGTTGGTTAAATTACCAATTTGCCCTTCTCTATTATTATAATTACCAAATTATCCTTATCCATTATCATAACTACCAAATTACCCTTATCCATTATCATAATTACCAAACTACCCTTCTCCATTATCAAAATTACCAAATTACCCTTTGGTTGGTTAAATTACCAAATTGCCCTTCTTCATTATCATAATCACCAATTTACCCTCTCCATTATTATAATTACCAAACTGCCCTTCTTCGTTATCATAATTACCAAGTTACCCTTTGTTTGGTTAAATTACCAAATTGCCCTTCTTCATTATCATACTTACCATTTTACCCTTCTCCATTATTATAATTACCATATTACCCTTCTCCATTATTATTATTATCATTTTATCCTTCTCCATTATTATAATTACCATTTTACCCTTTTACTTACAAAATTACCATTTTACCCTTTACTTCCAAAATTACTATAATACCCTTAACTTCCAAATTTACCATAATATCCTTGTACTTATAAAATTACCATTTTATCCCTTTACTTACAAAATTACTATTTTGCCCTTTACTTTCGAAATTACCATACTACTCTTAACTTCTAAAATTACCATAATGCCCTTTTACTTATAAAGTTACCATTTTGCCCTTCTCTTCCAAAATTTCAATAATACCCCCTTTTCTTACAAAATTACCATTTTATTTAAATTATCATCCCTACATGAAATAATAATATTAATACTCCATTCTCATTATCCAACTCCACCAATTATTATATTTCAACGTAATATCCATTAACCATTGCATATATTAGGCCACATTCTTGCACAAGACATATTACTAAAATGCCCATAAGGCTCACAATAATATTATTCACACATCAATGGTTGCGATAACATAATATAACATGGATAAGTACTTAACACTTTCTTGAATAACAAAACTCCTTCCTTAAGCATTTCTTCCATACATGACATATAAACTAGCATGCTTTCCTTTTTATCAATCAATACAAGAAACTACATATATTATGTTAAACAACATATATCAAGCATAATAACATATTAAAAACTCTAATGTGCTAACATACGTTTATCCATGAGTTTAAGTGGAGTTTAATGATTACCTTAATTCCCGCAAAATCAAACCTTACCGGTGTCCCCGTTAAAGATTCAAGCTTTGATTAGCAAAACCAATACCTAAAAATAATATCAATACTTATCATATTAGAAATAAGAAAACCAAAACATAAGAATTTATAAAACTTAATTAATGAAATACTTAACTTAAGATATTATTATACCTTAAAATCATTAACTAAAATAACCCAAAGGAAGGTAGCAAGTCAACTACTCATGCATCATGAGTTGCATGTAAGGTAAGGAAGAAAAAGGGGTTGAAGGTGGTATGAAAGGAAGAAAGGGTGCTAATTTTGGGTTAGGGTTTTGGGGTTAGAAAAAAGGGCAAGTGGGGGAGGATTTAGGGCAAGGGAAGGGTGCAAAGGTGGAGAGGGGGTGTAGTTGGTGGTTGGGGATGGGGATGGGTTGTTAGTGGCCAAGGGAGGAGAAAATGGCGGCGGCGAGGCTGCGAAGGTGGTTGTCGAGGTGGAGGTGGCTGAGAAGGAAGGAAAAGGGAGGGGAAAATGAGGGGATGCAAGGGTTGGTTTTGGCCAAAGGAGTTGAGGGGGTGGTAGGGGAGGTTGCAAGGAGTGGGTTGGTGGCTTAGGAGACGGCAGAGGCAGTGGGATGGCGGCGGAAGGAGGGATTGTAGGGAGGTTGCTGAGAAGGGAGAAAAAGAAGAGGGGAGGAAGAAGGGGTTGTAGGGTGGCACCGAGGGGTGTTGTGGTGGTGTAGGGATAAGGTAGAGGGTGGAAGGGGGTGGTGCAGGTGGTTAGTGCGGCGGTGGAAGTGGCGAAGGGGGGCGGCGGTGCAAAATAGGGGTGAAAATGATGAAGGGGAAGAAAGTTAGAGAAAAGGGATCGAGGGAGGGTAGAGCATTCGAAAATGGGTTGGGGAGGAGGCTGTTGAAGAGAAGAAAAAGAAGAGGGAGAGAAAGGGGAAGTAGGTGGCTCGGTAGGGTGGCGGCAAGGTGGTAGGCGCTCGGTTGAGTGCAGGGAGTGGGAAGGGGAGAAGAGAAAGAAGGGGGCATGCGTGAGGTGAGAGGGGGTTGGTCAGGTCGAGGAGGGGCAGAAAAACGGTGGAGGAGAGAGAGGGAGGTAGGGGCAGGTGTGTTGCAGGATAGGGTGGTAGTTGCAAGGCGTGAAGGAGTTGGTCGGGTATGGATTGGGGTGGTCGACAAAGTGCAAGTCGGGGTAAAAGGTAGAAGAAGAAAGAAAGAAAGAGGAAGGCAGGCCGATGAAGGGGGGAGAAAGAAAATTTGGCCGATTCGGTCCAGGGAGAAGAAAGGAAAAAGAAAGGAGTGCTAGGTCGGGCAACACCGCACGGGAGAAGAAGAGGAGGGAAAGGGAGTCGGACCGAGGGAAAGAAAGGGGAAGGAGGGGAGAAGGGTGGAGAAATAGGCTAGTGGACCAATGCGCAGGGGTAGGGAGAGGCTGGCCTGGTGCGGGTGACCCGAAGAAGGAAAAAGAAAATAGAAAGAAAGGAGGAAAAAAGAGAAAAAGGAGAAAGAAAAGGAAAAGGGAAAAAAGGAAAAGGAAAAATAGGGAAAATAATAATAATTTAATTTAGAAAATAATAGAATTCAATATTTTTGGGTAATGAATTAATTTAATAATTTAATTTAATATAATTAAATATATGGGTTTAAAAAGGATAGTTTTAGTAAAATATTGGTTTGGAAATTATTGAAATAAAATGCGTATGATAAAATAACAAAATATTTATTTTAATTTATTAAATATTCCTATCCAATTTTACATACTCAAAAATCCATAAAATAATTAAATTAAATAAATTTATAAGCTAATTTATCCCAAATAAAAGTTATTTATTAAATTATAGGTTTTAAAATTTCGGAGGATTACAATCAACCCTTCTTAGTTTGATATTTTTTTAAGATATTTTCTTGCTTCTTACACATCACAAGATTAAGTTTAGATCATATTTCTCTTTCTTTCTCTTTTTCTATCTTTTCCTCCCTTATATGGCATGGCTTATAGCATCCCACCTTTATAATTTTATTTTCCTCTTAACTTCTATATCCTTAGGTTTACCTCATTCATAATTGATATTAAGTAAAATTAGGTTAAATGTTTATAAAAGTTGAAGAAAAAGGCTTGGTTCTTTATTTATTTATTCTTGTTTCAAAATTTGACTAAGGTGAATCTCCTAAACTTCTATTCAGTATATTTATATGTGTTTATTTGTGTTTTTATATGATTTGTTTAAATAATTAACATACTAATGTTTTTCTGAAAGAAAGCATCAGTTGTTAGGGTATTTGGCGGGTTTCTTATGATGAGAAAAAAAGTATGAAATTATGTGAATTAATATATTTCAAGCATCTATGAACTTGTACTAAGCTATGAGTTGAAAATCATTATGCCTCTCAACCTTTTTGGATTGTTGGTGTTTTCTTGTTATTTTAATTAATTTTGAGTATACCATTATATTTATTAGGATTTTTACTTAAATTTTGATATATAACATATTATAGATCGGGCATGGTTTGGCTCATTTATAATTGATTTATATTTGGTGAGTTCTAGTGGCATTCAGGCAAATCACTTATGTTTTACCATTTTTGGGTAGCAAGGTTATATTTTAAATGCCTTTTCATGATGAACATGATAAGTGTGTAAAGTTTGGCAGTTTGATTTTGTATATATTGAGTTATGTAAATAAGTTTTGCCCTATTAGGGATATTTTGGCCATTTCAAAATTTTTAGATTTTTGGGTAGCAATTATGTGACTTAAAATTATATTTAGATATTTTTTTTTTGAAAAATAAAGAAATTTTATAACTTTATGAAAGGTTACAGCCAAGTCTATAGAAATGATCTATATAACCTACATAACCACCAAATTTAGGACTTCTTCTAGGATGATTACAAATAGAGGACAAAGTATATGAAATTTGGAAGACAATCCTTTTCCTATTCCATCTAATACTAGAGAAAAGATAAGAATTTCTTGTTTTTCAAATTTCATAAAGACCGATTGCATAAAAGGCACACTTGAATTGGGACTTGATAGCTCCTCTACCTCAAGAACATGTTAAACCTTTTAACACCGTAGGCCAAGTAGTAGGAAATTTTCTGCCACCTAAAATAACTCTAATAAAGTTCCAAATCTGCTTCATAACAGGACACCAGCAAGTGTAGAATGCTTTCATTTTGCTGACAAAAACAACATTGCAGATCAATGGAGGGAATGGATTTAGCTATAAGATCCTTTTTAGGAAGCCTAGACCGTCCAGCAAACCAGAAGATAAACTTGTGTTTTGGTGCTGTAGGATTACACCACACAACTCTCCACCATGGCACTTTAGGGGCCTTAAACCTTAGAAAATCATAAATATCAGATATCTTATATATAGAATCAACCTGCATCAACTAAAACCCTTGTAAGATTAGTGGTCTTAATGTAAAAATTCTTTGCAAAATCCAGGAAGCAGTGCTTGGAAGATGACAAGTAGAAATCTCATGCTGCTTGATATATTATGAATGGATTCATTTAATCCATAAGAATCCTTTTTCAAACACATATTCCAAAGATGTTTCCCCATTGTAGCTATATTCCATGTTTGCAAATCAATAATGCCAAGTCCCCCTTCCTTCTCAGGCAGACAAATAGATTTCCATGCTATAAGAGCTCTTTGATAGGTAAAGGTTTTCTAGTCCAAAGGAAAGATCAACACAAAGCTATAATATGCACCAATAATTTATTGGGATGAAGAAACACCTGACTCCATAACATAGTTATGCCAAATATGACAAACTTCAGCAATTGCAGCCTTCCTGCATATGATAGCAACCGATTGGACCAATGTTGCATTCTTCCTGTAATCTTCTGAATCAAAGAGATCATATCTTCTGACTTAATCTTAGAAGCATCCAAAGGAACCCCCAAATATTTGAAAGGTAACCTACCCTCTTTGAAATGAAAAGCAGATAAAATCAAATCTTTCAAATTCTATGTAATACCCCCAAAGAATATAGAGCTCTTCTTAAGACTTATATGGAGGCCTGACACTGCACTAAAACCCTCGAAAATCTTCTTGATTGATAAAATAGATGACAAATCATCCTTGTAGAATACCGACAGGTCATCAACAAAAGCCAAATTAATTATCTTCAACCTTTTACACTTAGGGTGATCATGAAACTCTACTTTGAGCCATACTGACTGCAACATCCTACTCAAATATTCCATAACAATAACAAAAGGATAGGGAGACAAAGGATCCCCTTGCCTTAACCCTCTCTTCCCCTGAAAAGGCTCCAACACTCAATTATTAAGGGATAAAAAGTAATTACTATTGAAACACAGGCCATGAGAAGCCTGACCACATGCAAGGGAAAATGCATCCCTAACAACATTTGCTCCAAAAAACACCAACTCACAGTATCCTAAGCCTTCCTAATATCCACCTTAAGTAAGCATCTTGGAGAAATATTCTTCCTTTTGCATATGCGAATCAGTTCATGAGCCATCAAAATATTATCTCCAATAACTCTTCCCATAATAAAACTAGCCGGAGAAGCATAAATTAATGAGGGCAAGATGAATTGCAAACGAGTAGCAAGAATCTTGGCCAAAACCTTGTAAAGAACATTACAGCAAGCAATGGGTCAAAAATCAGTCACACACTGAGCTCTAGCTAATTTTGGAATAAGAGCAAGCAAAGTGTGTCCTGAGAAAGAAGGAACCACAGCTGTTTGGAAGATATTATTCATCAATTGCCAACCATCATCCCTCATTAATGACCATGAAGCATTAAAAAAATCCAGTAGTAAACCCATCAGATCCAGGAGCTTTATAATTACCTATAGACCACAGAGCATCCTTGACTTCTTGCTTAGAAATAGGCCTCGACAACAAATGTTGATGTTCAATAGACATAGCTAGGCCCAAATGAAAAATATCCTTTGATATGGTGCTTGTAGCAGGGCTATTAGACCCCAAAAACTCCTTATAATAAGATAAAAAATCTTGTTGAATCCCCTCTACAGAAGAAACCCAATGGCCATCAATTAATTAAATTCTGTGCATATATCTCTTCATCTGTCTAGCCTTCATAACTGAAAAGAAAAAAAATGAAAATTTGAATCTCCCAGGTTAAGCCACTTGATACTAGACTTATGTTTGAAGAATCTCTCTTCACATAAAGCATAGTGTTCATATAGTTTTAAGCACTTCTTTTCCTCCTCCTGTAATTCAGAATTTTGTGGTTGAAGATCCAATTGTGAATGAATCATTTTAAGTCTTCCTTTCATCTCCTGCACCCTTGTGGATATACCACCAAACTTGGACCAGTTAAATTGCTTCAATCTAAACTTCAACTCCTTGAGCCTGTTCTTAAATTATATAGCCATAGATCCAGCTGCAGGTTGACTCTAGACAAATGCAACTAGGGGAAGAAACTCTGGATCAAGAGTCCATATATCAAAAAACTTGAACTGTTTCTTGAACTGGAATACCCTTGCAGTAACATAAACCAAGGTAGGGTTATGATTAGAAAAGAGAGGGTCCAGAAAATCGGCCTTAGAAGATGGAAAAGAGGACGACCAAAACATGTTCATCATAACCCTATCTAATTTGGCCATGATTCTATTCTCACCCAAACTTCTATTAGACCAAGTGAACTTCAGCCCTGAGAACCCCAAATCATGTACTAGAAGAGTATTAAAACATTCTCTAGCATCATTAACATCATTCAAGTTTACTACATTTCTTTGGAACTTCTCATCAACCTGCAAAACAACATTGAAGTCTCCCAAAAGAATCCAAGCCTTTTATCAACCTTATGCTCACACAACCAGCTCCACAACCTTTTCCTATTTTCTCCAGCATTAAAAGTATAGATGAAAGTAGCATAAAAGTGAAGTCCAAAATCCACACCATTCACTAACACATGCATTGCCTGCTCACGGCTTGCAATAAGCTGCAAATCCCATACAGTCTTGTCCCAAATACACCAGATCCTACCATTAGGATGCTGGTCATAATTGATTAACCTCAGCCAATTATGCCCTAACCTGCCACAAGCCTTATTAGCATTGTTACATTTTATCCTAGTTTCTACCAGCCCCATAAGGGAAACTTTATGCAACAATAATCAGTGCTTTAATTCCTTTTGTTTATAAGGCTTATTCAAGCCTCAGACATTCCAAACCCATATCATGAATATGATCAATTAGGGAATTAAGCATCACAGAATCATCAATTAGAGATTTTCCTTTAGCCCTTTATTAGTTAGCATAATGATCTACCAAGGCGTCACATTCTCGTAAATATTCAAATATGTTCCCTGATTTCACCATACAATCCTTCCTTGTAGAAGAAGATGAAGGTTGAACACTTGGACTTTTATTTGGAACAGAATTCTCTTTCTGAACAATTATTTGGGATGAATCCCTGTGAACCATTCTCCACTTTTTCTATGTTACCCCGCCAGCCACAGGAACATTCTCATTTTGTTTTGGGACCGAAGATGATTGTTTATGAAGTTCTTTAGCCTTTAAGCAATTCTTAGTTGAATGTCCAAACTCATTACATCTAGAATAGAAATCAGGTCTCTATTCATAAGCAATATTTTGACTCAAAATCTCTCCATCAGAGTCCAAAATCTCTACTGACTCTACAAGCCTCTTCGACACATCTACCTCCACCAGCATATGTGCAAAGGAAATCCTGTCACCTGCAGAAGTAATACCATCCAAATACAAAGGCCTACCCACTACACTTCCTATCCTGCTTAGGGAATCAATATCCTACTAATATAGGAGAAGATTAATGAGATTTAACCATAGGGGAAGAAATTGAAACTTTTCTTTTAAAAACTGGAATTTTTTATGCCATGTCTTTAGGATGAAAGGTCTATTCATGAATGACCAATAAGGCTTTGAAATCACCCAGTCCCTGTCCTCCTGGGAATCAAATTTGAAGACAACAAAACCTTGATCATGCAATAATACCTTAGGTTCCTTCACACCTTGCCAATTTCTCTTAACAAAACCTATCATTTGTCCCAATGACGACCAATACCCAATAATATAACCCACTATAGCCCATGGCCAATCAGCACTGCAATGCTCTACCTTATCCTTCTGAAGAGTCACACAAACTTTGTCCCCTGCAATCTAAGGAGGAACATAGTGCAATTGGGATCCCATAGAGGCAATCTGATTTCCAATGACCTTGTCTTTCCGGGAAGAAGGGACAAACACCGATTGATCTGCCGATACATTATGTATCGGTGCTTGATCAGATCTCTCAACACTCGGGGCATCAGGTTCATCAATGGTCAGTTCATCCCTAGGCTTTAAAGAAAACTTGGAAAACTCCCATGCTTTAGCAGGCAAATCGACGTCATCCCCTGCATGCAAATTGCATGCACTTGAAGGAACAATCTCATTAGATTCAAAGCAACCACACCCTCACCAACCACATCCACATCCTAAGAATCAATCATAGATGAATCCACATCTTTGGAAGACCCTGCACAACCCTTGACCACCTTCTTCTTTACCATAGATGCTACTCTCCTAGTATGTGCCATAAAAGAGGAGAGAGGAGAGAGCGGCTAGGGCTTTTTTGATGTCATTTTTTTGAACAACTGAATTCCCTTTTATAATGAGTTTTATAAATTTTTATTAGTGCTTGGTATTTTAGGAGTTTTTATTAAATAAAATAACATATTAGATATTTATCCAAAAGTTTTCTTAGTTACTACAGTGGGTCATGGTTGGCCATCAACCATTAACCTATGACTTTTTAGATAAGCATAAATAGTGATTTAATAGGAATAGTGTGATAGGCATGAATAGTAAATTATATGAATAGGAATTTGATGGCTTTAGTATATGTGTTTGTGAGCATGTTTTGTGTCATGAATGGTGTTCAAGCATAAATAGTAAAAAAAATGTAAGTGGTCATTCGAAGTGTTTGGTGTTAATATTGGTATATATATATATTTGTAACACCCCAAAATTCACTAATATTTTTTTTTTTAAAAACGAAAGCAATTATGATAGAAACACTTAAAACCTGTGAATTCTGGGAAAGTTACCGCCACACTTAGTACCAGACCGGTTCTCTCAGACCGTTCCAGTACCAAGTGCTAAGGCTAAAGAAAAGATTTACGTTAAATTCAAATTAACAATTCATAAAAGGATTCGAAAGATCATACACAAATCAGAGTACGAGAAATTAAGAGTTAATTACAATATCCTTGAAGTTTCAAATAACACTTGTAACTTCCAAATAGAAATACATTTAAAAAAAATACAACCCGATGGGTCAAATTCCGGATTGCCTACTCACTCAAGTCAGGCCTGCCACCCCAAAATAGTCTCTGATCTTAAACCTGCACAAGAGGTCTGCTCCCCACCATCAGTGGATCATCACAGGACCCATCAACCAAGGTAGTATCAGTACGGGTCCAGTACTGAGTAAGGTGACTTGATCACTAAGGCCAACACATAAATACATAAATCATACAGGACGTAAAAGAGCATATTCATAAATGCATATGATCAACCGGGTAAAAGTACGAAGGCCCAATTATAGACTGGATTAATTTTTAAATTAATCTCTTATCAGAATTCATTTCACACCATACTTTTTATCAAGTCCATACGAGTACGGGAACCCCACTATTTTGCCGGTGGATCGGTCTCCAGGGCACTCTGGCTCCTGGCCACTATTATATCCGGTGGATCGGTCACTTAGGGTACATGCTCTACCACTATTATATGCCGGTGGATCGGTCTGGCTCCTTCTCGCATGGTATTCTACTGTAAGTAGATAATGTCTTCCCACTTATTATCAACATGTATAGTTTGGTTCGTTGAGCTCGGGATCCCCCACTATTTTAGCCGGTGGATCGGTCACTAGGGTAACATACCCTACCACTATTAAGCCGGTGGATCGATCTCCAGGTTACCGCAGTACCTGGCCACTATTATGCCGGTGGATCGGTCTGGGCCCGGCTCAACATCTTTCACTTTACATAATTAATGTCTTAAGTATCTTATTCAAAGGCTTTCACCCTAGACATGCATAAATCATCACACATAACAAATCATAAAATTCCACCATCATAATTACACCACATACACATGATAACACAAAGACCCTAATCAAACACCACATACCCTAATTGACCCCCACAACCATAGTCAATCACTCCAAACCCTAATTCAGTCACCTCCATACCCTTATAATGTCTTATGTATTATTTTTCACCCAAAACATTCAAACACCCAAATAACTCTTCTACTTCCTCCCTTACATCCCAAATCAACTTTTCACACGTAAATTTAATACCCATGCAGACATTAATCTCCCCATGCAAACCTTCGAACCTTTTTCATGCAAACCCTAAAATTCCACGTGAAACCCTAAATTCAATCATGCAAACCTTAATACCACCATACAACCATCAATGTCACCATATAAATCCTAATACCACCATACAACTATAATCACCACCATACAAACCTTAATATCATCATACAAACCCTAATACCAACATACATCCATTAATACCACCAGGTACACCCTAGATTCCGTCATATAAAACCATAAATTCAAGCCATATAAGACCCAAAGATTTGTCCATACCAACCCTAAATTCAAACCATAAAGATTCCTCCATGCCAAACCCTAAATTCAACCCATAAAGATTCATCCATACCAACCTTACATTCAATCCTCACAAAACCAAAGACTCATCCTTACCAAACCCTAAATTCAAACTATACCAACCCAAAGATTCAAATCATATAAAACCCAAAGATTTTTCCTCATAATACAATTTATTAGATTCTCCCCTTTCATAACCACAAATTAGATTCTTCCATACAAGACCATAAGTTAGATTCTTCCACATAAAATCATAAATTAGAACCTCCCATGAAAAAAACCATAAATTGGATTCCCCCAAACAAATCATAAATTAGATTATCCCAATCAAATTATAAATTAGATTATCCCCTATAATATCATAAATTACATTCTCCCAAATAACATCATAAACTAGATTCTCCCAAACAAACCATAATTTAATTATCCCAATCAATCATAAATTAAATTCTCCCATATAATATCATAAATTAAATTCTCCCAAATAGCATCATAAACTAGATTATTTCTTATAAAACTATAAAATTTAGGTCAACTCACTTCCCTTAGTCAACTTCTTTCCCCATCCTCCTTTTTCATCCTTTCTCCCACACAAACAACATCGAAATCCTCTCATGCATGTCTTACAGGGTCACAATAAATATCATCACATACACATAGTGCTCATGCCATACAAAAACATTCTTCAAATCCACGTCATACCATATATAAAATATTCAATAATAATAAAGACTAGATACATAACATGCGAAACACATAATAGACATAAGCACATAAAAGGCCTTAGCACTCCTTACCTAAAACGACACCGGTCTTGGAGCACGGTCCTATTCCGCTTGAGGGGTTTGACTGGGCTCACCTATTATGGGGAAGAAATACTAGGATTAGCTTCCTTCCTATACTACTATTAGTTTCTAATGTATCTTAAGTATTGATTCTTAATTAATTATGCCCAATACCACTAAAACATTAATACATAATATTATAACTTAAAGTAAAAAGGTGATATAAGGGTTTCTACCCTTTACCGAAATAAAGTTAGTAAAGGTATTAATAATAATAATTTTTATTATAATAATAATTTTAATAATAACAAAGTATTACTAATAGTAGTAATCTTAATAGAAAACTTAATAATAATAATAATCTAAGCCTTAAATCCCCATTTAATGATAATACTATTTGAAATGTAAAAATGATTTTAATATTATACATATACTTATTATATAAAGTTAATATGGTTAATAATAATAATAATATATTTAGTAATAATATATGTTAAAATGCTAATAATAATAATAAAAGGCAAAGCTACGAGACTTAATTAAAATTTTAGGTTTCTACTTCTCCTTATGAAATAATTGCAGTATCAAATAACTGATTATACTAACAATAATAATATTAATTATATTATCAATAATAATATTAAACATGTAATAATTACATTAAATAGGAAAAATTTGAGAATAATAATTTATCTTACTCAATAATACTCCCAGACCTGTCAACCAAATTTAGAAATTAAAATACAGTTGATAACAATAATAATAATAATTATAATGATAATAATTAAACTCGAATTAGCATTAAAAATTATAATAAAAGCATAATAATTAACAATAAATCAAAAGTAAGTATTTAAAAGGTATAGGGTTTCACCTTGAGTTGGAGGGTATGGGTGGCACCGGCGGTGGTTCCCGGAGGTGGCCGAAAAATGGATCTAAGAGGGGTAAAAGAGAAGGAAAAGAGGGAAGGGAAAAGGTGAAAAATAAAATAAGCTTATGGTTCGGTGTAGGAGACTTAGAAGGGGATATTGGGTGGTTTAAAGGGTGGTAGAAGTGGCGAATGTGGCGGCGGATGGTGGCTTAAGGTTTCGGGGTAAAAATTCTGGCTAAATGGATAGCAAACTTTGCACGGTTATGGAGGCCCGTGCAAGAAGAATCAAAGATTGAGAATGGTTTAGTTAGCTAGATGGAGTTGCAGGGAAGAGTTTGAAATGAAGAGGTGACGCTGAGGTTGACTATCAGCGGCGGACGGGGCGTCTGAATCTGCGGTGGCTGGGTTTCTTACTTAGGGTTTCGGGAAATAAAAGATTTTAAAATCATCCATAACTAGGCTATATATAGAGTTTAGATGGGTTATTAGGGTTTCGGGGGTCGCCTGGGTGGTATTGTATGCTAGGGTCATGGTGGCCGGTGGCAGGAATCGACCGTCGATCATTTGGGTCGGGGCCGAAATTTCGCGAGCCAAAAGAGAAGGAACAAGCGAGAGTTGAGGATAATTGATCGTTCCAAGTCAATGTGCTAGTCAAGAGGAAGAAAAAGAAGGGTGAATCGGTTGGTCAAGTTCCGCGTAGCCGTCGCCGCCATTATCGGGCGCAGGAGTTGCAGCAGCGGCGACAGAGGAGAAAGGAGGAAGAAGAAAGGAGGAAGGGGGTGGGCCGGTCGACCGGGAAGGAAAAAGAAAAAGGTGAACCGGGCCGGTCGCGCCGGTTACGTCGTTCATTAAATGAGACGACGTGTTGAGAGACGAGAAGGGACGAAACGCAGCGCGTAGTGGGGCGGAAGAAGGGCGACGCCGCGCGGGCTGGGCTGCGGGAAAAGGAGAAGGAAAACTGGGTCGCAAGCTGGCCCAGTTCGGCGAGAAGAAGAGGAAAAAGAAAAAGAAGAAAAAGAAAGAAAAAGGAAAGGAAAAAGGAAGAAAGAAAAAGAAAAAGGAAAAAAAAGAAAGGAGGAAAATAATTAGGTTAGGGCAAATTAAATTAATCTAAATATTTAGGATACTTAAAAATAATAATATTAAATAAAATAATCTTTAAATCCCTTTTTAGGCTAAATAATGATTTTTAAAAGATTTTTCATAAATTCTATTTTAATTAAAAAAACATCCTAATTTTCTCTAATTAAATTATTTATAAAATTAATATTAATTTGAACTATTTTCTCCTTCTTATTTTAAATAAAATAATTTATTTAATTAATTTCCAAATAAAATCCTTAATTAGCTAAAATACCCAAATTCTCTTCTAATAAAAATAATTATAAATTTCTTCTTGATTTGCCCTAATTAATTAAATTTAAAAATAATTTATTTAAATAATTCTTATAATAAATATCCTTTAAATGTAGTTTATACAATTAGAAATTTTCGGGGCATTTCATATATATATGAAAATATGAAATTTGTGAAATGCATTAAGGATTATATGTGTTATGTTCGCTACTTCCAATGGGTTAGGTAGTGGCTGTATATAGTGTACCTTATATGAGTTGGGATTCAAGCATGTAGTCATAGGATGAACTATATGGTAGGGTCAAGCAATTATATGTCTTCCCTATGTTCAATATGTGTTATCATTGTTTGTGGGATTTGAATGGGTATTTGAGCATGGCATAATATTGTGTTGGTTCATTCATGTGTTGGAAAAGTTTGGTGTAATGTGGATTTATGTGTGTGAAACACTGAAGGGTCGTGTTCTTTTACATGTACCGTGTTTCTTTAATGAATTCTTGATGTGTTTTAGGCAAAAGTTGAATGTAGGGGGTCCCGTGTTTCTTAAATATGAACTGTATTTTTGCTAATGTTCAAAACACGTTGTTTTGCTCTGTAGGGTTTTATCTTTATATAAAAGGAGATATGTTGAAACCTTAGTCGTTTAGTTTCATGCGCCCCAAATTCTTCTTCTTCTTCTTCTTTGAATTCTCCCTTCAAAGGAGAATTGTTAATTTGTGTAATTGAGTGATTGATTGATTTAATCATATTATAATCACACCAGAGTACAAATAAGATCTCTACTTTTCCTGAATTGTTATATTTTGTGTGTGTATTCTCAATTGTACACAATCTTGTTAATCATGATTTGGTTTGGATATCTCAAAATCCACGTATTGTAATAATTTGGTATTAGAGTTACATTGTTAAAGAGATCCCGTTATCAAGATGAGTACAAGATTTGATATTGAAAAGTTTAATCTTTTTGTCAATTTTAGATTATGAAAATTGAAGATGTGGGCGATCCTAATTCAGAGCGGATTGGAAAAAACTTTATCCAAATATTTAAAGAAGCTAGATTTGATGACGTTTAAGAGATTTAAAGAAGTAGATCTAAAGGCCCTCTTCACCATAAAATTATGTTTTCCAAATGAGGTTTTGTGGAAAGTGACAATAGAATCAATAGTTGATGCCTTATGGTTGAAGCTGGAGTTATTGTATGACAAAGTCAGTAGCAAATTGGTTATTGTTGAAGAGTCGACTTGATGACCTAAAACTAGGTGAGGGTCAATCTTTAAAAAGTCATTTCGATGAATTTGACTCTATTTTTATAGATTTGCATAATATATATGCTAAATTAGATGATGAAGATTTGGCTATTATATTGTTATGTTCTTTATCTGCTAGCTTTAAGTATTTTCGTCATGGGAAGGCCGAGTTAATTTTTGAGGATGTGAAATATGCCTTGTTACAACAGGAGTTGATTGATAGTCAATTGACCAACAATGGTACTTCCGGGGACTCACATACTGAGGGTTTGGTAGCCAAAGGAGGCCATAGGAGTGGGCATGTGGTGAGAAGAAGATGTCTAGATCAAAATTGAAGAGTTGGAAGAAAAATGTGTCATCCCATGGTTGAGCCATGAAAGGATGCATCAGGAGAGATTGTCCTAATAGGAAAGTTATAGATACTACTCATGGTGTATCTAATGAGTGTGATATTACCATAGATGGGGGAGATGATTATGGTGATATATTGATTGCCACAAATGAACATATTGGATTTACTAATAGATAGATTCCGGATTATAGGTTCCCCTACCATATATGTCCTGATAGAAGCTAGTTTTAGACATATGACACTGTTCAAAGTGGAGTTATTATCTTGGGAAAAGGTGATTCTTACAGAGTTGATGAGATTGGGACTATAAGGGTGAGGATGCGTGATGGTGTGGTCACAACACTGTTTGGTGTTTGTCATGTTCCTAACATGACCAATAGATTGATTTCGCTATGCTCCAAAGATGGCAAATGTTATAGGTGTGCCATTGAGAATGACACATTAAAGGTTGCTAAAGAGGCTATGATGGTAATTATTGGCAAGCAAAACAAGGCATTGTATGAGCTTGGCACAACTATTAAGGGTATAGTTGGAGAAACATTGAGAGTGTGTGAATCAGATGTTGCTGACCTTGATTTCACGCCACTAAGACACGGTAGTGTCATTGGCACGACTTGAGAGTCCTTGTGTTGTGACCCGGTTATATTTAGATTTGTTACCTTTTGTGAGTTTGAATTCCCTCTTGACAAAAATGTAGAGTAGGAGAGTCTACTGGGTGCTTCGAACAAGGTGGAGGTTGTTGTTGATCTAGATGGTATAGATTCTTCTAGTGAGGAATATGGGCCAACAAATGAGCAAGTGGGCATTATTTTAGGCGGATCTGGTTATGCACTTTATATTCAGAGTAGTATTAGTGTGTATAAACTCAAAGGTTCTTTTAGGTGTTGATTCTACCTTATGGCATCTTGCTAGTGTTGTTGAGGAGACGTGGCCTCTTTGGCAGATTCAAATATTGGTATGTAATGTTTCACTAGTTAGTTTTTTGTTGTGTATTTATGTTTTCCTTATCCCAATAAAAGATACATTTGAGGAGAACAAGCTTAAGACTTTAGACATGCCCAAATCTAAAGCAATTATAGCGGCTTGCTTAGTCACTGGTTCATATATACTTTGCAAGTGTGAGATGCTTAATGTATGATGAGATTAGTACCAACTGATGTATTGCTCGTGTGGTGAGCATATGTATGGTGAATCTCTTGAAGACACATTGGCTAGATGTGGTGTAGATTTTGAAGTACTTGATGAGTACAATATCATCTTGTATTGAGTATATGTTGTCAACTATTCTGTTGATGGATTACTCTAATCTAGGTTGTTGTCTTGATGATCAAAGGCATACTAGTTTGCTAATGTTCGACCTTAGAGGTTCTAAGGTTGTGTGTTTGGCTATGATAGAAGCTTTTCGGGAAGCCTTGTGGCTTGGTGGCAAAGTTATGTTGTAGAAAATGGATACTTTGGATATTCTAAATAGTATGCTAATGAAGCCACTAACCGTGGGTAAATTCGAGTGTTTTTCAGACTTGTTTAGTGTTCTCAGTCCATGAGGTCCTTTATTTGACTAGGATTTTTTATAGAGGTCTTTGTGTGTCATGCATCACAAATATTACGTCAAGGTAGAGAATTGTGACATTTGACTAGGTATTTGAGCACAATTAAACATCGTGTTAGTTCGTACATGCGCTGGAAAAGTTTGGTGTAATGTGGATTTATGGGTGTGAAACACAAGGGTCTTATGTTTCCTTGATAAATTCCTGATGTGTTTGGGGCAAATATTGAATGCAAGAAAATCAACATGGGGTCCCGTGTTTTCTAAACACAAATTGTATTTTTTGTTGATTTCTTAAACACATTTTTCTCCTTAGGGTTTTATCTTTATATAAAAGAAGATATGTTGAAACCCTAGCCTTCGAGTTTTGTGTGCCCCAAATTCTTCTTCCTCTTCATTGAATTATCCATTCAAAGAGAATTATTGATATGTGAAATTGAGTGATTGATTGATTTAATCATATTGTAATTACATAAGAACATAAATAGCGTCTCTACTTTTTCCTTAATTATTTTGTTTTGTGTTTATATTCTCAATTGTGCACAATTTTGTTAATCTCAATTTATTGTGGATCTCTCTAAATCCATGCAATTTTTGCAACATTGTTGTGTGTTAGCAAGACTCCTCTCTACTATATCAGTAAATGGGTATCAATACTTAGGGTTGGGTATCCTTAGTGGTTTGGGAGTTTTCTTATGTCATTTTTCTTTAGATATGTTCCTTGGTCTTTGAACCTTCGATGTAAATTTTCCCTCTCATATGATATGGAAAATGGTACTTGGTGTTGTGGATCTTATTAGTGTTATGGCATCCTTTATTATTTCATATGATCACATGTGAGTGTATATTATTATTATTATTGCATTTTCCCCATTCACTTATGTTATATATTATGAAACATGTTTTTATGATGTTTTATGTGGCTTTTTATGAAATGGTGAGGTGATTATATGTGTTCATGAAATAATTGTTGTATTTATTGTAGAATACTATTACATACTCATACATGTTTTGTTGTGCATATGCCATGATAAATTATAAAGTTTAGACATATTATTCGCTTGTAGTTATGTGAGTTTACTAGATACTTCACCATACTAATATTTCCCTTGTGTAGTTGTTTGCATACAATTACTTTTGTTGTTTCTAAAATGTTGTTGGGTTGATAGAGATTAGAGCTTCCCGATGTGGTTCATTGGGTACTTTGTTTAGGGTTCTTCATTTTTGTTTTTTCTTGATTATGTTGATCATTGTAATTCTTTATATTTGTTTACATTATCTTTTATCAATATTTAATGAGGTGCTAATCATAAGTGATATTTAGGTATGAGTTGTATTTTAGACTTGCATTTGGTTAGGTATTGGTTGTACATTCTCAATATTAGGTGTGGGTAACATCCCAAATTTATTATTTTGGCTTTTAAAAATCCTTTATAAAAATGAGGTATTACAAAAGATGAGAGGTTGCACACAATTCAAGAACACAAGGGGGCTTGTTCTTCATTAAGCATAAGAGAGGGGAGAACTTTGATATTTTAGGTATGTTCTTTAGAATATTTTCCCCAAAAAGCAAGACTTTGGTTTATACATGAAATCAACCAAGGCTTAGCTTGGTTCTTACCATCATGAGGAAGGGGAAAAGGTGGGAAAATCTAATTTTCTCTATGGGACACACTTGAGTTCTAAAGAGTGGTGTTTTTACACCTTAATTAGTTTTCATTATTACACTTATCTATACTTTTTATCTTATGTTCCCTCCTCTCTCCATGTGTTTTCCCTTTTGTTCTTGTGTATTCTTGAGCTCCCATCTTCACCAAACCATTTTACCTTCTATTTTCCCTTACCTTTCTTACTCTTTCACTTCTAAAATATTAAGTCTTAGTTTATTATTGTTTGTTTAAAACAAAAGTGGATTAAGATTTGTAAAGTGTGAAGTTGGTCATCTTGTTCTCAAGCCTTTATGTTCAAGCATAAAGGTTTTTTCCTTCCCTTTTATTTTCTCTTCTACCCTAACCTTTATTCTAATTATTTAGCCAATTATATGTTATTTTATTTTAGGTGATCAAGTTGTAGGAGGTAATTAAGGGTAATTTGTTGAGAGTTCGATGTTGATTTTTATGAAGGTACAGAAATATAGATCAGAGCTCGTTGTTGATATGTATATTTTTATGTAAATACCATGTTAGCATATTTTGTTACTGTAAATTATGTCTAGGTTTGAGATTGTGTTCATGCATCAAAATATGAATTCATGATTTCATGTGTTTTTATGACTTCATGTGATATTTCTATGTTTTAGGTCATGTTTGGCTTTACCTTAAATTCTCAAGTGTATTGATGTAATTTGTTATTTCTAATAAGTATGTGATCAAGGGTATTAAGTTGTGATTGAATGCATTGTTATGAAATAAGTTGAGATTGGATTTTTGGTTCTTTTAAGCTTGAGGAGGCTTGTCCCTAGGCCCATTGTGTGGTGATTTGGGTTTTTAATCAAGCATAATTATATACTTGAAATGTTAACAAAGTATGGATGGTTTTATGTGATTTTGATGAGTTTTAGAACATATGGATTTTTTGTGGGACGATTTCAACCATAAGGACTCTTGGGTCAAATATGTTAGTTTTTGTGAAAAATTATAATGCTATTGTATGCATTGATACTTTTATATAAAAATTTATATGAAATATGATAGGGTTTGGTTAAGTATGGATTATGTTATGTTAATAAGGAGTTTTGAGGTGTTAGGTAAAATAGAAGCATATTAGGTTAAATTTGAAATTTTGAGGTTGTATAAGTGTTTTGGGGTTTAAAATATGATAAGTGTGATATGTAAAGAGTTTGGATCAATTAGAAGTAGCATAAGAATGATTTTATGTGATTTACGAACTTCCCTATCCCATTATAACCCTCACCATGTGTTGCATTAGAACCCCATCCATTAGAGTTATTTGGAATGGAGATATAGAGTTTTCCACCCTTCCCCAGACATTAGACAAGGGGATCCCATATCTCCTTACGTCTTTGTTCTTTGTATTGAAAGACTAGGACACCTTATCGAGCAAGCAGTGAGTATGGGAAGTTGGAAGCCAGTGAGCATCATGTGCGAAGGTACAAAGATTTCTCATATTTTCTTTGCGGATGAATTACTCCTTTTTGTGCAATCTAATATTTCCCAAATGGAAATCATTTTGGATTGCTTGAATACTTTTGAAGAAGCTTTAGAGCAAAGGATTAGACAATCTAATTCTACTATCCGTTTCGCTCCTAATGTTCCTTGACATGCCATTAATGAAATCTCTAGCTTATTGGGCTTTATGCATGTTGATTCTTTAGGTAGATATTTTGGGGTCCATTTGCATGTTGGGAGGAGGCCACGGAAATTCTTTACATTGGTTATTAACAAAGTGTAGAAGAGGATTTTTAGCTGGAGATCGAAAGCTTTTTCTATGGCTGGGAGAGCCACTCTGATTCAAGCCATTAGTAGTATGATTCTAGGCTATCACATGCAAACAACTCTATTACCGAAGCATTTTCACGAGGATATAAATAAATTGCACTAAATCTTCCTCTAGGGTAGTAGTAGGAACCACATGCGCATTCACCTCACTAAGTGGGACCTTGTTAATCACAATAAAGCCAAAGGAGGTATGGGTATTAGATGCATGGGTTTCACTAATTGTGCACTGATTATGAAGCTTACCTTAGACATTGCCATAAACAAAGAAGCTATGTGGGTTCATCTCATTCGGGATATATATCTTTAGGACAATTCTATTCTTTCTAGTGCCAGGACTAGCTGACCCTCACATATTTGGAACGGTATCATGAGTGTCCTCTCCATCTCCAAGTAAGGGGTTAGATGGTTGGTAAAGTTAGGGCACTAGACTCTCTTTAAGTCTAACTAGTGAGTTAGGCAAAAACCACTCATAGATTATGTAATTGTTTCTATTCCTTATGCAAACCTGAGTAAAATAATACATTACTACATCAACGAGGACGGTACATGGAAGTGGATAAAATTCCACCATTCCTTGCCTTGTCATAGACTAGATGAAGTGATGATAGTGTTCATAAATCCAGCAGACAATACAAACGATGCTATTTTATGGAATATATCCCCAAATGGCCTGTTTTCTACCAGAGAAGCTTATGATCTACTTAAAGATGAGAGTGATTATGAATCGCCTAATTGAAAATTTATATGGAAGTTGAAAGCAAGATTCCAGATCAAGTACTTTTCTTAGCTAGTAGCCCATGAAAAGCTTCTCACTAATGAGAATAGAGCATGTAGGGGGATGAATTCAGATCCTTATTACTCTACATGTCACCAACCACATGAATCATCCTTGCATGTGTTAAGGGATTGACCTTAGGCACAAGAAATTTGGTTGGAATTTGTGCCTATAGCAGAACAACATAATTTCTTCAGCAGTTCCTATAATGAATGGTGGTGGTATAATTTTCATTAGATATGTCCAGCTTCAAATGATAACCCCCAATGGACACTTTGCTTTGCCATTATTTATTGGCACCTTTGGTTCCTATGCAATAAGCGTATTTTCAGCAATGCAAATCAACCAATAATAGTTGATGTTTCTTGGATGCTTGACTTTATTTGTGATGAATCTAATGCCCAGGTGAGACATAGTAGTTCGTAGCACGGTGTTGGTTCCTTCCGTTTCCATGCTTTGGGATGGGAAGCTCCTATGATGAACACGATAAAGATCAATGTGGATGGAAGTTCACTATCTACGCAAGGTAGGATTGCATTTGGAGAAGTTACTCATGATTACCTTGGTTGGTGGATTTTTTTGCTCTGGGCATAATGTTGGTTTTTATTCCATACTCACTACTGAGCTTTAGGAGTTTTTTATGGCTTGTATGGGGTCAAAGGAGGGGTCATGCTTGGGTGGAACTATGCAATGACTCAGTGATTGTTGTTTGTCTTCTTCAAGCAAACACTAACTATTTTCATAAAAAATCTGTCATCATAGAAGCATGGATAAATCTCATGGTTCACTTTGAATCATGTGTGCTAACTCATTGTTACAGAGAGACAAATTAGGTGGTAGACAGAATGGCACATCCTGGCCATGATTTTCCCTTTGGTGTTCATATCCATGACAACCCCTATGCTAATTAAGGATAATTTTTTCTTTGATCTTATAGGTGGTGTTAATTATCCCATGGCGTGAGCTTAATTGTAGCCCACTTAGGCTTCACTTTATGTGAACTTGATCCTTCCCTTACAAGTAAAAAAAAATAATTATTTTATGAGAAACAACTTAAATTTGAGTTAAGTAATGAAAAGGATAAATTTGGTATTTTATATAGAAAAACTTTGGAGTTAAATCTTATTTTTTTATACAGTGTTTTGTTTGATGAATTGGTGAGTCTTATAGGCAAAGTTATGAGTTGGCTGTGAACTAAGGTTTTATATAAGGGCATTATGGCATTTTCGCTTATGTCATGTCTCTTGATGTACTTGATATCTTTCCTTATACCTTACTATTCCTCAACATGATTATTACATGCTTGATTTGATTAACCCCATCATAATTTTAAGTGTTTTAAATAATAGTAAGTGCTTACATGAATTCACTAATAATTGGTATTCCATATAACAAATGATAATCAGTATCCCATATGGTAAGATAATAGTAATATAGGTGAAAGTACTATGATGATAAATTAACTAAGTGGTGTGTTTTTATGTATTAATTTTTGGTTAATGAACTAATGAGACATTAATAGTTAAAATGAAAGAATACACAAGTCAAGAATAAAGAGTTGTGATTATTTAAATAAGCCAATTTGGTTATATCAGACCGATATCTACTCTATAACATTCCATTCTTTCAACCTATAAGGGTGCACAAAATATTATAGGTTTACAAGTAGCTACTAGGTGTGTTCTAACCTGGTTTGACTCTTATCTCCTATCTTTAAGGGAAACCAATACGGTTATAATTTCAATAAAATGGAAATTTATGTTCACCTAAGTATGAACTCTAATACAATTTTTCTTAAGGCATCTTATATCATGAGCAAATATACATGTATAGTATCTATCTTTTTATATGATTCTTATGTGTTATGCATGTTTTATTTTATTGATGTGTAATGTCATTTTACTCACTATGCAACGTACTAACCATCAATTTCATGGGCGTTTCTCATTCACACAAGCAGATGCCACCCTATTTTGTAAGTATCTATTGATTTAATACTTTTGATGTAATTATCTGCGATGAGTGATTATTCAGGTTGGTATTACCATATGGTTATCTAGATATTCTCCCTCTCTCTAGACTTTTACTCCTTTATTTTCTCTTATCTCTATCTCTTCTCTCCTATTTCATTATCTTATATTATTATGGGATCAAGTGCTTCCACACATAATCTATAGATACAAATTGCTTTTATCATTGCGCCTATAGATTGGGTATAAAGACTACATTTACTATGTTGGATTCAATATAACACCCTGTGTTTTCATTTTGACATTTTCAAAACTTGTTTTAAAGAAAAAAAATTCAATTTGTCAAAAGTGGGTTTTTTTGTGGTGAGTAATGTGAATTTTTATTACTTCCAAGTAAGAATTTGGATTACAACTTCAAAATAGCAAGAAAACCCTACCAATAAAAAATATGCTAGGCTAAAGCAGCAATAGAAACCCATATGCTTATTGTAAGACTTACAACAATGGAACTTTAACACCCTTCCTTCCAAATCAAAAATAATTTGTTGTTGTATACACATTGATTCTTTGAATTCATTGGCAAAATTTCTTCTATTTATCTCCCTCCATATATATTATATGGTAGCAAAAACTAAAGCCTAGGTAACTTGTTTTCTGATTTTAGGGCATCAACCCCCACTATTGCCCAATGAAGCAATTTGGTACACTAGGTTAATTGGTGTCTACATCTTAGCTTGTGTAAGAAAGGAAGCCACAAACTTCAATTACAATTACAATCAAAGAACAAATGGTGATGAGATTCCTCTTAGTCAGCGTATAGTACAAAAGTGGGTTCAACTTCTAAACCATGAGAAATCAACTTGTCTTTAGTTTGCAACCTCATGATCATTGCAATATAGCAAAAGAAATATTGGCACTTGAGTGGGAGCTTAGACCATGATATTGGTTACTAGTGCAACTTAATTGTAATGCATCACACTTTTCTAACCCTAATTTTTGGGTGATTAGTCTGCTAATTCCCTCTCTAATATTTAAACATTGTGTGGATACTTTATCCATACATCTTAAATCTTTATTTTATCTTTCTACCTTTCAAAACCCTAGTTTTCATCTTATTTGAACATCAGTTAACCAAGACTTTCTTACACCAACTCAATTACTTTCCACCAACTCTCTTACACACTCTCACCTATGACAATCGTTCCCATTACCTTTCGTGCTAGCAAGAAACCTCTCATCTAACTTCTCTCCCTCTCTCTACTACCCATTTTTTACAACCATAAGGGGTTTATGCCCTTAGTTGATCATTTTCACACTTAAATTATTTTTCTGCAGTTTGATTTTGCTCTCTCCCCTCTTCTTGTTCTTATTATGCATTTTTGGTTTTCCTTGTGTCAAGCCCCTAATCCTACTTCTCTCCATTTTCTTACACCTTTTAACTTCTAAAATATTAAACCTTAATTCTTTAGTGCATGTTCTAAGCATAAGAGAGTTAATTTCATAGATTGGAGAAGCTTTGATCAAGCTTAATCTCAAGCCCATTTTTTTAAAAAAAAAATTAAATGCTTATTCTCACCTCTTCTAATTTTTCTCTTCTATTCTAATCATTGCTATTTTTTCCTTATCTAATTCTTATATTGTTATTTTAAGTGTTCAAAGGGTAGAAGAAGGTGTTCAGGAGTATTTTGTAGAGATTAGAATAACTTTGGTAAGGAATATATATTTCTAGATTAAAGCTCGTTGTGGCTATGTGCTATTTTTTCTGATTTTATATGTTAGCATATTTTGTTCTAGAAATCATGTTAGGTTTTTGTAACACCCCGAGTCGATACGACCATGCGGGGGATACCTTGGAGTGATTTCGGATTGATCGGCTGGCCCCACAAATCAACACGAGTCCTTTCAGCGTGCTTTGTCCTCACTCACGCACTTCCCGAGAAATTTTTAGAAAATTTCCAAAACTTCCCAAGAGGGTCACTCATCCTAAAATTGCTCCAAGGCTAACATGCTTAACTGTGGAGTTCTTAGGATGGAATCACCAAAAGGATGGTATACCATGTTGATATAAGTAGCCATATCAATCCTTATAGCACTCCTCTCAATTTGGGGTATTACATTCACCCCCACTCAAAGAACGCAACGTCTTCGTTGCGCCTCAACCACTAACCGTCTTAATATAATTTATCCCAAGAATTGTCCCGCTAGGTGGCTGACTGGCTCATCCAAGTTCTGCACGCGGTCGCACTTTTGCTCTGATACCATTTGTAACACCCCGAGTCGATACGACCATGCAGGGGCTACCTTGGAGTGCTTTTGGATTGATCCGCTGGCCCCATAGATCAACATGAGTCCTTTCAGCATGCTTTGTCCTCACTCACGTACTTTCCGAGAAATTTTCAAAAAAAATTCCTAAACTTTCCAGGAGGGTCACCCATCCTAAAATTGCTCCACGTCCAACATGCTTAACTATAGAGTGCTTAGGATGGAATCACCAAAAGGATGGTATACCATGTTGATATAAGTAGCCATATCAATCCTTATAGCACTCCGCTCAATTTGGGGTATTACAATTTTACCTTTATTTGTATGTATTTATTACATAGAAAAATTCATGATATTATAAGTTTTGTGATTTTAGGAGAAGTTTTTATATTTTGTGCTTACTAATCTTTGTTATAAAATCCCAAACATGATAGTATATTATGTTATGTTCTTAATCTTGAATATTATTAGATTTAATTATGCTTAAGTGTTGTAATGGGTGTTGTATGTTGAGGTTTCAAGAATTATCATTTTAGGTTATGATGGTTTTAGCCATAAAGTCATATGGGGTTTTGTGGGTTGTTCTAATTCAAGTAAATTATATTTTTGTGATGATAATAATGCAAGAGTGGTTGCATGAAATTTTTTTAAGATTTGAAGACTTATAGAATTTTATGAATTATTTAGGAGTCTCGGCCTTAGGATTAAAATTGTCTCCTAGTGAGTTTTTTTTTCGGATAATAATTATGTTATTATATTTCATGAGATCCTTATAATAAATTTGATATATAATATATTGGTATTTGGATGAGTATAACCTAAGATATAAAAAAATAAAGATGTTTACATGAACTAAAGGGATTTTGGTCCTTTTAGGTTAAATATGGAATTTTGGTATTTTATAAGTATTATATGGGATAAAATATGATAAATATGACATGTGAAGTGTATGGATAAATTATGAATAGCAAAAGGAATGATTTTATGAAAATTTTCTTAAATTAGGAATAGTAATCAAAAGGATAGCATTGGTATTTTATATGTGAAATATTGAAATTAGGGTATATTTTTAGATATAGTGTTGTTAATAATATTTTGGTTTAGTGTGTTAAATTTTGTATGTTGGAGAGCCTTATAGATGGAGTTGGTACTTGTGAAATTAGGATTTTATAAGGGTATCATAGTCTTTTGCCATGTGAAATGTTCCGTTACACACTTAATCTTACCCTTACTTTGTGAGAATATAGCATTTTCAATGTTTTATTAGTGATACACTTTAAGTGTTGGATATTATCAATTGATGGAATAAATTCATGATAACTGAAGATCTTGGTACTTGGTTGATAAGCAGTTTACCTCATAATAAGTTAATGACAATAAAAGTGAAAGTACAATGACTTTAAGTAACTCAAGTAATACATTATTTGTGTGCTAAGTGTTAAATAAGGTAATAATAAGACATTAATACTTAAAGTGGAATGGCATATGATTTAGAACCAAGTATTTTTGAGTTATTACAATATTACCTAGTCTTAACGGAAATAGAGGACCTTAGTCTTCTCTATTTGACCGATCTAAGGACTTATAGGGGTATGAATCCTAAAGTATAAGATGTTTGTTAGTAACCCAAATGTTCTTTACCCTTAAATGTGAAAGTATCGGTGAGGTTGGCTCCATTTCTTCCATTTTCAGGGGAAAGAAGAGAATATTGTTATTACTGATTCCTTGACCTTAATGTGTTTATGAAATGGGTTCGTTGATCACCTAATTAGGGATATTTAATACGGCTTCATCTTAGGTCATCTCATATCATGGGTAATGTGCATGTCTGATTTCCTCTTATTGTGATCTTATGTGGCATATGTTTTACCCTAGTGATATATATTTGTTACCTTACTCAATGCTCAAGTATTAATTATCCTTTTTATAGGTGTTGTTCATCCCCACAAGTACATGTCCTAGTTATTGACATGTAGGTTTTTTATGGCCATCTTGGGCACTTTGTTGAGTTCAATGCACTTTCTAGGATAGAGTGACTATATTTGTTGGGTTAGATGTAGAGTCTTAGTCATTAGAAGCTATAGTTTTTTTCCATATAACTCATGGACACTTAGATCCATGGTTTCTTTTTGTTATATATTAAATTGTATTGTACTTGGAGTTTATCTCCAAAATTTTATCTATGTTTTTTGAAATTCCTCTTATTTTCTTTTTATCTTGTTTAAAACTTGTTAACATTTTTCCTTATACTCAATACGAGAATGGTATGAAAATTGAACATGTACTAAGTATGGTGGTAACACTCTTTTATCTTATGTTCAACTTCTACAAAAATTTAATTTTTTTAGTGATAAATTTTAGAGTGTTACATTAACATTGTGAGGTCTTATAGGGTCAGACACATGAATAATGGAGAATTTTCCATTATGAATAATATAGGGAATCTAAGAAGGGTGTATAGTCATGTTAAAAACCTCTTAAAGGTTCAACTCCTTAATGATCTAAGAGGCTAAAGACTTTATTCAAACTTGCCAAATGTTTTATCCTTTGAGGAAATAAGTGTGTATCCATTTAAACCAAAGCAAATATTTCTTTGATGTCACATAAGTTTTCACATTGCAACTCTATTCCACCAAAGCATATAAAAAAACTCCTATGCGATGGGGGCCTTCTTTGAGGATTCAGAAGCAACTGACTATGAAAGCCTCCTATAAATGGCATTAACCTCAAAAAAAATGTTAATTTGAATGGGAAAGACCAAGCTCTAATAATTTAGTAAAGTGAATAAGGTAGATTGTACTAATTGTAGTCTTCTTGCCTAGTAAGAAGGTGTTCTTGCCAAGACCTAAGTCTTGAAGTAATTTTATCAATTACAAGCTAGTACTAATGTTTGGTAACGTACCTGCCATATAGAGATGCACCTAAATAGTTGAAAGGCAATGCATCTTTTGGGATATGGAACTTTTCATGCAATTCTTCCTTGATCTAATCAGAACAATTATCTCTATATTATATATGGCTTTTAATTTCATTCATAGCTAGGCTAGAGATGTGTGAGAACCAGTGAAAGGCTTTGATAATATATGTAAATGAATTTGTGTTTCCTTTGCAAAAGAAGAATAGGTCATTCGTGAATAATATATTTGGTATATTCATTTTATTACACTTTAGATGAGGAGAAAACATAGGATTAAACTATAATCTCTGAAGGGATACGTTAAAGTACTTCACAATCAAAACAAAAAGGTAAGGTGATAAAGGATCACCTTGCCTAAGGCATCTCTTTACAGGACAGAGAGGTTGTAAAGTGTCTTTCAATTTAATGGAATGAATTTAAGTTGTGACATATGCCATAATGAAATTCACAAAGTTAGTAAGGAAATAAAGAACATTTAGGGCATTTTGCAAGCAATCACAATAGACTTAGTCGTTTGCTTTTTTCATATCAATTTTGATCATTATTCTAGGGAAATTATGCCTCTTCTTGTAGCCTTTGATTAATTATATTTCAAGTAAGATGTTGTTAGTAATATTTTCTCCTTCGTAATTTTGATTGTGATTCACCAATCAATGGGGGTAATAGATTTTGTAATCCATAAGTAATAATGATAGCAATAAGCTTGTACCATATGTTGCAACAAGCTATATGTTGATAATATCAAGTCTATATTACAACAGGACTTTGGGAAATCAAATTGAGAGTGGTAACCTTAAAGTTTCTTAGCATACAACTAGTACTAAAGGACTAAAAAATTGTTAAGAAGAGGTCAGTGCTAATAATATCCAAGAAAAACTTGAAAATTTAAGCATTATAGCCATCAGGCACTTGGTACCTTTCCATTAGCCAAAGAGAAAACAACAATGTTCATCTCATTAAAGGTAAGGGTGATATTAGTTGATGTTGATGTAGTAAATTTAGTAGTGTGCCATTCTGGACAACAATTTGATCAAAACTCTAGTTGGTACATGCTTTGTACCTAATAGTTGAATATAAAAGGCGAGGAAATAATTAAAGATACAATCATGGTCACTATATGTTTTCCCCTCATCATCACATAGTAAGTGTATTTAATTTTTCATCTGTCTCACCTTAATCATGGCATGGATGAATTTTGTGTTGACATCGCCTACGGCAAGCCAGTGTATTCCTTCCCTCTGTTGATAAAACATCTCCTCACATTTGGCAAAGTGTTAGTATTTTTAAATCATGTCCTTATCTTAGAGGTGAAGGTTTTGATTAATAGGATTAAAGTTCAAAGATCATTGTATCTTTTTCATTTCACCCTTAGACTAATAGACTTTATCACTAATACTACCAAACCTAAGCTTATTAAACTGCTTCAGTGATGCTTTGAGTTGTTTAAACTTGTGAGTAATGACTTGAAGCCTAATACCTTGTGACTCATAACTCCAGTAAGATTGAATTAGTATAATGATATTTTAATTTTCAGTCCATATGTCATAAAAATAAAAGGAATTTAAAAAATATTGGGGGTGTTACAATAAAGAACTATGCAGAGTATAAATCAAATCAAAGAAGTGAGAATAGTTTACCAAAATTGAATATTTATTACTATTATTACAAGTAATGTAAAATTTAAGAATATTTAATCCATTTTTTTTTCTCTCCAAGATTATCAAGAGCAGCCCTCTTGATTAATCCATTCCATTAAGACCTTGTTTTCAGTTAAGATTTTCCTCTAAATCACCCCACTAGATATAGAACACAAGAATTTTCTCTCCTAATTCTTTTATGTATATATATATATATATTACATATATCTTGTGCTATACAAGACATGCCCTTTATAAAGGCTATCAAGACTCTAGAACCAATAAAATATAGAATTTGGAATTAAAAGATAAGCCATAAAGGAAATCAGACACATTCTAAACTGCCACGAAAAAATATAGGTAATAACATGGTTGTGTTGATCAAGATAAGGGGTCATGTTCATCAATATGGGTGTGTTAATCAACACTAAGGGTACTGGTAAAGATTAACTTGTTTTATCTTATTTTATTTTTTTGTCAAACTTCACATGGGAAAATTTCCTAATACTACCAATCTATGTACCTCTCTAAATACCTTTCTTCTCTTCGGTGCCCACCATTCTAGATCTTCCTTAGTCTACACACATGTGTTGAAATTCTAATAATCCTCCCTTTCAAGCCTCATGAGCCCTCAATCACGATAAAACTACACAATCATGGAATCACATCCATATAATGGTGTCTCCCGTCAAACCAAAGTCCCTATAACACTATTCACTGCATGCTTGAAGATATTCTATTTGGTTTTCATACCAAGAAAGATAGTGTTCCTCTATTTTGTGACCTTATTCAACCAGACTTCAAGTAAATTACATAACCCAATACATCTAATCTCCCTAAGAAAATCAATATAAATCAAGTTTTGGAATGTAGCTAACCTATGTTGAATTCCTAATTCTTGCATCCTAGATGGTGATCTCAATATCTCCAATTCCTTCAACTTTGACCTCATTCATGTTGGATAAAGGCATTGGTTTCCATCATATGGGTCCAAGTGTAACACCCCAAAATTTACAACTAATTATTTTAGTAGAAGCTTAAGTGCAAATACATGGGTATTACTAATACATAAAACATAGAGGATGTACCTAAAATATGTCAAATATAAGACTAAAATGTAAATCATACCTAAGATCAAGTGTAGTTGGCACCTAATCCAAGATCAATATAAGAATACAAAATCAGTGAAAGAATATAAGAAACTAGAACAACAAAACTAAGAAATAGAAGATATAGATATATAAACAAATGTATTAATAGAAGGAGATCAACTCCAAAATCAAACCATAAAAGATCTATAGATAAATTTGGGTACAAAGTAGAACATGAATATCCTTATTTGAATAACACAATTGACACCAACATAATGCACCTAATATTTCTATTCTATATCCACCCACACCAAATTTCTGACAAAATCATATTCTCAACAAACGGATACATGAGCATCTAAAAAGCATTGTATATGCATAATATCATTACGATAAATGTACTTAATACATGATAGGCTAAATCCACAAGTGCACAGACTCATTATAGTATGTCAAGGTTGTATCCCACAAGGATTCATTGTTAAGTACCAAATCCTCACTATTTCAACCATCTAGATAAATTAAATTTGGGGGGTAGAAAATGACTAATGAAATAAAATCAATTATTAATGTTAATAGTAGTAAAAATATAATTGAAATCCTAGGATTGGATTGTTATCACAAGTCAGTAATTAATGAATAATTAATTTAATCATTAAATAATTACTTAAATTTGAGAGGATAAAAGAGCCTAAATTAACTAATAGCCTCTTTTAAGATCTAATAGTCATACCTAATCTAATTTAATAACCTATTTTCATGGTATTAAATCAAATTAAATCCATTACATTTTATGCTAAATCAATAAAATTCCCAAGAGAATTTAGTATACTTTCATAGTTTAATTTTTCCATTCAATTGTTAGATTTTATATTATTAATCTTCCCATTTCAGTTCTTCGATTAAATACCTATGTCTGGTCAAGTCGATGATCGAGTAACTCAACCACAATTATTGAACTAATAATTAAATTCAAGAATTCAAGAAATTGTAATGGCAATTAAACTAATTTATCATTAATTAACAATTTAAACTATATCCAATCATAGAAAAGAAATCTACTCATTCATAATTGCAATGAAATGAAAAAAAAATAGTATTAAACATAATGAATAAAAAAAGAGGGATAGAAAGATAATACCATAGATAAATGTTAGAATCCAATGTCAAAAGTGCATATAATATCCAAAAATAGAACTAAATCTAATAATCAATTTGATTTACATTAATGGAGTTTTTTTACTACAGAAAGAGAGAGAGAGAGATAAAATCCTCCCATATTCCCTTCCTTTCCTTTAGATAAAAAAAATACTCCGCATGTGGGACGGGTTATTCATTTGGTCGTGGAGTAACCGTCGCACAACTAGATTATGTGTCAATCTTGCTCTCGGCATTGTTCTTTATGGTTTTCCCATCCTCGCACTGCCAGACTATACATCATTATTGCTCTCAACATTGTTCTGCATGATTGTTCCATCCTTGCACTACCATACCATGCATTACTTTGTCTCGGCATTATTACACATGATTATTCCATCCTTACATAGCTATACCATGCATTACTTTGTCACTTGCTAAGAACTTATGCATGGTTGTGCCTCGTCTGGTGCACAGTTATACCTAATTTGGTGCATTAAATAGATTTTGAAAAATTTTTATAACTTATTTGCCTAGAGTTGAAACAAGGTGATATTGGATATATTGGAAAGATGAGAAGAAGATATATAACTTTTGTTATTTGCACTTCTCCAAATTGATGTTGAATCAAAGGAAAAAGTATTCACCAGTTAAATCAAATTTAATTATCCCTAAAATTAATGAGGCCATATACATGTTAGGTTCTTTACAATTCTGACTTAAAGCCTTCATATTAACTCGTCTGAGCCTTGTTTGTATCCATTAAGTGCACCTACCAAACAAAATACTAAATAACACAATATTCATGAATCTAACAATATGCATAGAGAATCCATGGAAAAATGTATATATCAAGAGTGAAATTCATCTAAATATTAGTCATTTTACCAATTTATCAACTCCCCCATGATTGAACTTTTGCTGGCACCTAAGAAACTCAGAGAATTAAAAAAAAAGAATGAAGAAGAAGACAAAAAGAAAATAAAGGGAATGGGGATCAAGGACTAAGGTAATAGAAACGAACTATGCTAACAACACATACATTTACAAGACCTAACTAAGTTGTGAGCACTACCAATAGGAGAAATAAAAATATAGTTGTGAACAACCCTCGGTCTCAACTCTCAATTTAGTAGTATTATGGCACTCTAAGATGGTTTAGAATTGTGTAGATGCATATCATAATAAGATATAGGTTAAATAAAGAAGTAGACTTCCTTACTATAGGTAAATATAGACGCTCTACACTCATGTGTTTTAATGATGTAATCATTTTGCTCAAAATCCTTCAAGCTAATAATGATCGACCATATATTAGCATATATTATCATTCACCACCACTTAAACGACATTATGCAAAGCAAGAATCAAGATGTATTATTAAGGTTGTAATAAGGCTAGGTTAAAGGGTAGGGTAAGTCTAGGATTGTAGCTAGTGACCTGAAAACAAATGGAGTGACTACTACAAAAATTATCTCACAATTTAAGATCAATAATTCACTAACACACTCCAGAAACATTAACCAAAGATTTTTTCCAACAACCCTCCTTACCAACAAAATTCAGATGTTGAATACGGCACATTACAATTCTAATATTGTTATTCCTTTATTTTGTTTAGAATACAAGCTCTACAAAACACACTTTCATCATGTCCCATGCTTATTTTTAGTATACCTACACCAAATATATTCAAGATTCATTGCTCCCTAGTTTTGGACAAGGGTAATGTAATAAATCAAGATTAGAGGATACAAATGTAGGTTTTAATAAATAAATAAAAAGAACATGCCTTAACGTCAAATAGGCTAAGCAGAAAGGAAACAAATATTATTTGGTAGGAAATTTGGATAAAGTAGCTATGAAAACAAAACATGTGCCTCAATCATGTAAATGCATGCATAAGTTATATGTGGATTTGAAGAGAAATTATGCAAGTTCTAGTTTCACACATCAGAGGAGAATATACATAATTAGAAAATAAAGAGATTGTATAAAAGGTGAACAATCTATAAGGATGATAGTTCTGTATATTTTATGGAATTATTTGATGTATCTTAACCTAGCTTATGCTATTTGTTATGACAATTTTACCTTTTTCCTCAAATTTTCTTTGTTTGCCTAGTTTCATAGGGAAAGATAAAATCAAGGTAATTTGGGCTAATAATTAAGGAAAAGAAGTTCAATATGAGAAGCAAGCTTGGAGTAATGGAAATTTGGATGTACCATCATGCAATATCCTAAAAGAGAAGTCATGTGAATAAAAATCAAGAGAAGACCATGAAGAGATGGGAAATATGGGGGCGCATATTTTCTTGATTCTCCCCCATGTGATCTATTAATTCATCTCACATGCATAATGTTAGACCAAAAATACAGGTGCCCCGTATTTACTAATACAGAAAATATTTTTGAAATATTTTGGATCTAATTTGTACGACCTTCTATCTATATATATAACATATATTAGGTTGAATAGAACCTCGAAGAGCACCACCGTCAAAACTTCGACTTCATTTTCATTATCTCTAAACCATTAGGGTTCTTTTGTTAGATTTAGTAAGTTAATTATTGTAATTGAAGGATTGAAGAACATATGGTGTTTACAGCTCTGCAATCTACTAAGTTTTTTCTTTCCTTTTTTTTGTTTATTCATTTTGTACTTATTATTATGTTTATTGTAATTCCCGTTATTCATTTATTAAATTGAGTTTGTCATTTTGTGTAATTTAATTTACTATTTGTTATTTTATTTCTCTACATTTATTAAAGTTATGATTTTTATGTGTTTAGCTTCTTTATTTTTTTTGTTTTATTAATATACTAGGATAGATTAGTATGAGATAGGAGGATAACTGAAGGTTATGGGATAATTAATTGTGAATTGGAATTAATTGCTATGTGTATTTTTGTTAGATTAATAAATCAAGTTTAATGAGCACCGATCCAAAATTAGAACTTTATTGTCTAGATTGGTCGCCTGATTAATTTGAGTGCTAATTGGATGCTAAGATAGTATAGTTAATCAATAATTATTAATATATAGATCCACAAGTAGCAAATAGGTTATTGATTTAATTTATATCTATTAATCTTTAGAATTAAATAATTTGAGAAGACTGTAATTATAGTTCTAGTTAGTTGCTCCCTAATCATTAATGCTTCCATTAATTAAATCTAGAGATCTTATTATAGGTTATTGGTTGGTTGGACAATAAATTATAAGCAAACCTTGGTTTATTTGCATAAAGGGATGCTAAGAAGCATATGCTTGCGAGCTACTATAGGTTAGAATTAAAAATTCTACATAACCATTTTATTCAATGATCGATTAATATTCCTGTACTGAATATGTTCTCTAATCTCTTTTATCCCATTATTGTTATTCAATTAATGTGTCAAGTGCTATTTTTTATTCTTGTCATTATTAGTGATTTGTTTTCATGATTTGATAACTAGAAAATTTTATATGATTATAGAAATTACAAATTAGATTACAGTCTTTGTGAGATCGGCCCCTACACGCTACTTACTATTTGTGTGTTTGTTTAGGGTTTAATTTGGAGTGTCTATGACAAACTTCAAAGGCTTAAGATCTCACTAATTCTAATGCTACCAACTCTATTTCCTTATGTCTCAATTTAGATGAGAAAATTGACAAAGATAAGCCACTAGAGTGATAGAATAATAAGTGGTTTGAGAGTCCATTACACTTAAAAGTATTTTAAATGACTTTTTTTGTGTTATACTCACTTATAATCTATAGGTATCACTAATGTATAATCAAGAAATGTAGTGAATTCTATCAAATTTTCATCATTAGCCTATGATTTCCCAAATTTCTTATTTTTTTTATTTAAAAGAAAACAAAAATGAAAATCAATCAGAAGTAAGCACATCAAAAGAAAAGAAAAGAAAACAACACACTAAAGGAAGCCAAACACACTAAAAATATGAAATGGACACACTAAAAAAAAAGAAAAAAATAAAGAAAGAAAGAAAGAAAAAGAAATGCACACCACACTAAACGGAAATAAGGTAAAGAAAGACAATAGAAATGAAAAAACTAACACCTTGCGATGGTAGTATTAAACTTTGAAACACCACCGTTATCGCAACACTTCAAGCATTGGACAATCACCTGAAAGAGATTCAAACAATAATTTAAAATATACAACATATATTCCACAAAACACTCTTGTACATGAAAATATCTAATACTCCAATCTTTATTTTTCCTCTTTATAGGCCTTAGAATTTTTGTAAAAATGCAATCTTAACTTATTGAGCTCATAAAAAAAATTACCATGTGACTTGTTGATGCAATATAAACTTCAAATTAATGTACTCATTTGAGATCCATTTAGATTTACACTCACAATCATAATATATGTAGAGTTATATGCATAAATCTCATACCTAAGAATCAAATGAGGAGTCTCAAGTTCTACCTATTGAGACTTTTCTTCCTTGAAAAATAAGACCTCAATACCATACTCCAACTTCTCTTCTTTTGGATGTTGAGGTGAGAAAATTCTTATTCCACATGGTTCTCTTAGATAATGCATTAGATGTTCTTCCTCCTCTGGAAGTTCGGTTACTAAATTAGCATGATATACACTTATCTTACCCTTGTCATTTTTCTCCAAACTCATGGATGGTAAATCTGGAATTTCCTTGCCATTACTCAAAGTAATTACTGTAGCATCCTATTTTGGATTTGTCTCTATGTTCCTAGGCAATTTGCCTTTATCTTCTTCAATTGACATGTTGGTTAACTTTTTTGTTCTCAACCCTAAGTTCTTGAACGATGCTTGTAGATCCTTCATCCATAACACATGATCCTGAAGATTGGCCTTAGCTTCATCAATGAACTTAGATGCAATATCCTTTAAACTAGGATTTATCTCTTAAACTAAAGCTTGGACTTCAAACTCTTAGAGTGTTTGCCACATTAGATACTAGTTTGGAATGGGATTACGATTCCACCATGAATAGTTAAGATAATCACTCCATCCCGAGTAATAGGAATTAAAGTATGAATTAGTGTGTCTATCAAAATTATACTCATAGTTAGCTTGTTCATATGGCAGACAAAACAGATTACCTACTTGACAATCTATACTACCATGTAGTCCCCCACAATAATAACATCTAGTGGTATGAACCTACATGTTAGCAATGATCAAATTATCCATTTTTTGAGATAGAATATCTATTTGTGCATCTAACCAAGCCAAACAAGAATTCATGATTATTGGTTTCTAATTCCTCGATAAAGTACAATTGCACTATGTTAGAGAACTACAAGAGACAAGATTAGAAGAGCACAAGTTATGGGGAAAAAAATCTAGTATATCCAAATAATGAAGGGTTCAATATCAACTAACCGAAGTCCCTAGAAATGACGCCAAAACTTGATAGGATAAATCCGCAAGTGCACGTGCTCCTGATAGTATATCAAGGTCATATCCTACAAGGAATTTATTGTTGAGTGCCAAATTATTACTATTTCAACTATCTAGATAAATTACATTTGAGGAGTAGCAAATGACTAATGAAATAAAATCAGTGGGTAATGTTAATGGTAGTAAAAATCTAGTTAAAATCCTAGGATTGGATTATCATCATAAGTTGGTAATTAATGAATAATAAATTTAATCGTGAAATAATTACTTAAATATGATAGGGTGAAATAACCAAAATTAAGTAATCGCCTCTTTCAAGGTCTAATACTTGTACCTAATACAATTTAATAACCTATTTTCATGGTATTAAATAAAATTAAATCGATTATATTTTATGCTAAATCAATAAAGTCCCTAAGAGACTCTAGCCTACTTTCGTGCTTCGATTCTTCAGTTCAATAGCTAGATTTCTAGGTAATGATCTTTACCTTTTAGTTCTTTAATTAAATTCATGTGTCTTATTAAGGTAGTGATCAAGAAACTCAACAACAATTACTGAACTAACAATTGAATTCAAGCAATCAAAATGGAAATTAAATTAATTTATCATTAATTAATAATTTATACTAGATCTAATCCTAGAAAAAAAAATTACTCACTCATAATTGTAGTAAAATATAAGAATATAAATAACATTTAACATAATAACAAAAAAAGGATAGAAAGATGAAACCGTAGATAAACAGTGGAATCCAATGTCAAGAGTGCATACAAGATCTAAAACTAGAACTAAATCTAAGAATTAATGAGGAAATTTTGAGTTATATTAATGGAGAGTTTTTTCTGTAGAAAGAAAGAGAGAAAGAAATAAAATCCTCCCATATTTCTCTCCTTTCCTTTAATTAAAATAAAAAGATCTACTATTGATGTGGGGTGAGTCATGCATATTATCATGGAGTAACCATCACACAGTTATGCCTATCTTGCATGGCCAAACCGTGTGTCATTCTTGCTCTTGACATTGTTCCACTTGATTATTCCGTCCTTGCACATCCCAATCATTTGTTACTCTACCCCGGCATTATTCCGCATGGTTGTGCCATCCTTGCATAGTCAGACCATGTATTACTTTGCCGGTCACTAAGAATTTATGCACAGTTGTGCCTCATCTGGTGCCTTAGATAGCTTTTGAAAAAATGTTTATAACTTATTTATCCAGAGTTGAAACAAGGTGATCTCGGATGCGTTGGAAAGCTGAGAAGAAGATCTATAAAAAAAATTTTGTTTGCACTTATCCAAATTGAGATTGCATCAAAGGCAAAAGTCTTCAACTTTTTAATAAAATTTAATAGTCTTTAAAATTAATGATGCCATAAATATGCTAGGTTCTTTACAATGCCTGCTCAAAGCCTTCATATTGACTCATCTTAACCTTATTTGCATCTATTAAGTGTGCCTACAAAAAAAATACCAAATTATGCAATATCTATAAATCTAATAGAAAATCTAATAATATGCATAGAGAATCCATGGAAGCATGTATATATCAAGAGTGAAAATCATCCAAATATTAGTCATTTTGCCAATTTATCAATAAATATAACCTACTAAAAGCAATAACAAGCTTATATAGAGGACATATAAGGACATGTTGGATACATAAAGGAATGTGCTTAAGGCAAGAAAACATGCTTGAAAATAGGAAAAAAAGATATTACAAGAATTTATAACACACTATACTATTATTATTATCCATAGATATATATATCAACACAAACATGCTTTTACACTCATCATGTTTCCATAGCCATCATTAAAATAACACTTTCTTTCGTGTACAAAATTAAACACATTTTTCTCATATGCCTTAAGGCATCAAGTATTATCACTTCAATTAACAATTGAAAGAGAAACCTACTAATAGTGCTATAAAGCCATCTAAGGTAATCCCTATTACAGGGAGTAAATAATTGAGGAACATCTACTATTTCTAAGCTATAAAGCAACATGTGACTATTCTAAAGTGCATATAACATAGGAATCCTACTAATGTGGTCACCCTATCCAAGTGTGTGCACCCCTATATGACTCATAAGTCACATATAAAGTAGAGAGAGACCTAGATAACATTTAAGATGTTACACTTTCTAAAATTAAATAATCAGTGGCTAAATTGAGGCTAATCGAATCTTAAGTCCGGAACTAGCTTTACAATTTGAATTAACAATTTTATCAAATATATTAATTATTACCACTCCTAACCAAGATCGTACACCAATTTTTGAGATTTACTATTTATAACAATCACTATTTATAACAATAGAAAATGTAAAATCATATCATGAATTAAAATGGCAAATTTTGAGAACTATTTATTAGCAAAAATTACTATTCACACTTTATCACTATTCACATCAATTACTATTCATACAAGTTTACTAACTCGAAGGTAAAGGTCAATGATTATTTAACTATAAATTATCAACCATTAACCCCTAAAATTATACTAATTAAGCATTTAATAAAAAAATACCATATTAACCCTAATCTTAGTTGAACTTAAAAAATATCAAAGAAATACTAAAAGATTACCATAAATCATGAAAATTTTATTTATGCATGTTTTACTCAATTATAATGCACTATTGTTCTAAAATTAGTTAAATAAGATTGTAAACACATGAAAAGACAATTATACTTCTAAAGAGTCCTACAACATGATTAAATCTTAAAAACGTGTCATACTTAGAATTTATTCACAAAATTTGCATATGTATCAATCAAAGCAATAAAAACACAACTAAGCCCATAACATTAAGTAAAAATGTGGCAAACAAGAGATTATACTAAAATACCCCTAAACATACTCAAATCTTAGATTAAACTAATCAAAGTCTAAACATGCTCAAACCTAAACATGTTATATATCAAATTTGACCTAAAACACTAAAAAAAATATAAAACATAAAGAATAAAAAATAAAAAAAATCCTGCCAAATAAGCCCTAGGACGAAACCACCACTAAAAAGAAAAAAAATTATTCATTTCAACCAAAATCAACACAACCCCTGCATAATTCTACCTATTTTTAGCCTAGCTATATTTCCTAGTTATTCAATATTCTGACAAGATAAGTATCTCCCTCCTGCAAACACAAATCCTCCTCTTGAGTACCTTGATTAAAAAAAATCCAAAAACCATCAAAATACAACCAAAGAAAATAATAAGAAGGAAAGAGAAAGGAAAACGTATACTCTTCCTTTTGAGTGGATGAACTAGAATAAAATCTTAGCTTCTCAAAAATTAACCCTAGATTATTTAGTAAAAAAACTAAATGGATAAAAATAAATATTAAAAAAATCAAGAAATATTAAGGAAAATCAATGGAGAGAATGTAAAAGAGAGTAAAGGTTTTAGGGAGACTAAAGAGGGATAGAAGTAGATAGATAAGAATTGGTAAGAAGAAGATTTGGTGATGTTTAAGATATTTAGATATTTTAGTTAGATATTATGTGAATAAAATAGAAAAAACTTAACTAATGATAAAAGAAAGGGGTGTTGGGTTGTAGGTATCAAAGGCCAATGAGGTGTTTCTACATTAACAAGTGATTAAAGTAGATAAAAATGAGCATTAGTGGCTAATTATATCTAAAGTTGGCAAAATATATCTAAAAATAATCAAAATATTTTTTATTATTTATATTTAGCTTAAATACACTAAGATATAAGTATCCTCAAAGTTCTATAAATTTTTGACAGCTAAAAGGCTCATTTTGGGGCTTGAACACAAGAATTGAATATAATGGTAAATAGTATTTTTCATCAAAATCTTCCTTTGCCATTTTAAAATGGCAAGGAGACTAAAAAAAATCCAATAAATTTTAAAATGGATAAATTAGAAGGATTTTGAAAATTTTTGATGGCCAAAGTTGTTCAAAATCTCGCAAGACTCGAAACTGTAACAAGGGTTAAGAATTTTAGAACAAAAAGTTATAAAAATGTATTGAGGATTTTGAACCATTAAAATTATTTAATAAATATAATTTTAAACTAATTTTCTCATAATTATAATAATAGATATTTTAGAAATACGGGTTATTACATCAAGGCTTAAACCAATCTTTTTAACATTATATGTGCCGAGAACACTCTAAATATAATATCCGGTCCTTTTTCTGTGCATCCATCCCTTGCACCAAAATAGCATCACAAATATCCTCCTCATTTGTTTATCCCCAAATGAATCCTTCTCCTTCAAGTATTTCTAGTAATTTGGACATTTTCTCTTAATATGCCCCACCTTGTTACAATAAAAGCACCTGGTATCCAAGTTAGTATTTTTCTTACCCTTTTTGGATCATCCACCTATTTGTAGATAGGATCTATTTGATAAAATAGATCTCCCTTTCTTACCAGTTTTATTTTCTCAATCAAAACAAACATGATTTATTCATAAGAGAGTATCTTCTTCCCCCATCTATAGGCTTGTGACCACAGAATTAAACCTCTTTGAGAGAGAAGCTAGCAATAATAGAGATTGATCTTCTTTCTTAAAGGGCTCATCCAAAATCTTTGACTAGATGATCATTGAATATATATATATATATGATATTGTAAATTATCTTCTTCTACCATCTCAAATGGAAACAAATCATTATTTAAAACAACTTATTGGCCAACAACTTTGACACGCATGCCATTACTAGCCTTCCCTATAATTTTTTTTCAAACTCGTATCCTCAAGAAATTTTTATTTGATTTATAAAGTAAGGGCCAACTAGATCATACTCATTACAAGCATCTTCATACCTGCTCAGTTGGTTGTATCCACATCTATTGGTTTCTTATCCTCTAAGGTTTCTTGAAGTCCTTATTAGATAAGATCATCCTTGGTGGTACATTTCCATAGCACAAAAATTTTCTTTCCATCACAAACCTCCCACAAAATACCTTTTTCATCCTTTCTAGGTATGTTGTCTAGCAAAACTAGCCTCACTCCGATACCAATTGGTGTGACAAACTATGGCATGGTATATATGTAGAAATGTTGAATCTTATCTATAGGGAAAAAAGCTTGATAATCTAGTATTGTGATATTTGTGTTGTTCCTATGCCCTAGAAGAACATGTCTAGATATAACTCAAGAACCCATATTCTAAAAAAAATGTGTAAAATATAAATCAAATCAAGGAACCAAGAATAATTTGCCAAACGTGAATAATTATTACTATCCTTACAAATGATACAAAATTTAAGAACAATGAATCCCATTCTCTCACCCAAATTATCAAGAACAACCCTCTTAATTAATTCAGAACCACTTTGTAATATTACATCCTAAAATCCTTCAACATATGTTTAAAAATTATGTTGATATAAAATAAATTAGTTTTGGTATTTATAATGGGCTTGAAATTTTAATAAAAATGTGAATTTTAGGTGTACAGATCGACTGGTATGCTCAAAGACTAACAATATTATTCTTGATAAACTAGCTAATTGGTTTGCCTAAACTGATCGCTTGGTTATTCTGCAATTTCATATCCATTTTTTATTTTGATTCAAATTTATTTCTAATGTTTATGAATATTACTAATTAGAGTATATTTGTGCTAATAAGCATATTTTTGTGCTTTAGTATTATTCACATTATTTAGATCATTGTACGATTTTATTTCGTTAAATTTTTCCAAAAAGAACTTTTTGGAGACATACCTCACCTTCTCTCTTCTCCCTCGCCTATTTCTCTCTCTTTTGGCAGCTGAGTTGTGTGGTTGACTTCGTACACCCATTACCTGACTCACCAACCTATTGACATGTCCCTTCCTAACTACACTCAACCTCCATCACTCCATCATGTTTGTCCTTACCTCTTTATTTCCCATATTCAACCATACCAATCTTCTATTATTCTCTCCCGTGAATATTGACCAGTCCTCACCTCTATACCCTCCATTCCTAATCTATTTCCATTTCTCATATGCTATTCTTACTCTCTTCTCTCTTTTCTTGGTGGAAAATTTTCTAAGTGTTGAGCATTCCTTCATCGTTTCCCTTTCTCACCTTTGCAAAAAAAAAAATAGAGGCTTACTTTGGCTTCCTTCCTTCTTTGGTCGAGCATTGTCTCCCTTTTCTTCTTCTAATCTTAGCTTTATTTCTCCCTTATTTCTCTTAAGTAAGAAAGGATTAGGGTTTGAAAAAGGTTGAAGATTTTAGTTTATTTCCTTAGCATTATGTTTCTAAGAAAAGGTTGCGTTGTGTTTTGTTCTTCTTTTTCTTTTTGTAATTCTTTCTTTTTTTTAATGGAGTTTTTAAATGGAGTTTTCATGGTTTTGACTTTTATTCTCTTAGGAATCAAGGTCCTGCTAGATAGTCATAGAGTAAGAGTTTGTGTTAGAAAATTTGCTTCAAGGTAAGGCATTTTTATCTTTAATATGAATGAGTCTATGTTGCTTATTGAGATTCCATGTTCTTGGTGTGTTTTGTGTGAGCATGGTCAAATTGTATTCTAGAATTTGAGCATATGGTAGAATTTCTTCCTAAAGTTAACCATTGTTGGGTTTCTCTAATTTTATGCATGAATTAGTAGTTGAAACATAATTCGTTTAAATGCTTACATTATCATGTATTTATGTGTTTCTATGTTTGCAACATGTTTTTTGTGTGTTTTATGACATAGAATCATGCTAGGATTAATATGGTAAAGTTTGGTAAATTTTGGGTGTGTGCATCTCTAGTATACGTAACCAGTCAATTGGTTCATTGAACCCATTAACTGGTTATGTAAATAGTCACACGGTTTGGAGATTTGATTAGTTGGTTGTGGGATTAGCCAATTGGTTCGATGAACCATTCAAATAGTTTCTATGAGTAGTTGATCAATTCACCAAACCCATCAACTAGTGACCCTGCAACCAAAATGGTCTGGTCTCTATTTAGACCCATCGATGGGTTGGACCAAACCCATAAACCAATTTCCTATGAACAGTCGATCGGTGAGACTAACCAGTCGACTGTTCCGTTGGTGTTATTTCAGCTCACGTCTAGTATGACCAGACCAGTCCACTGATCCCTCCGGCTATATGCTACTTGGTTCAATTGTTAATTGTTGATACTCTTTAAGGCCTCTTATGTCAATACCTTCATGTGATTACAACATTTAAATTATGATTTCAACCATGATTGCCATGGAATTAATAAGAATTATAATAATGATAATTGGAATTTAATTGGCTAATTTTGGTGTTATATCTAAACACCCAATTGGTGGATTTTTATATATTGTGATTTGTTTGGTGTTATCACTTGGAAACACCTAATTTGCTTAATAATGAAATTTAATCGTGTTTGTTATTATAACTTGGAAACACCCTAGCTTTTACGCCTCGCTATGTATTTCGTGTTATCACTTGAAAAAAACCCAATTGGATTTTTGTAGATATTGCATGTGATTTGTGATATCACTTGGAAATGTATAATAATGGAATAAGATGTTGTTCAAGCATTTTTCTCTGACTCTCAGGTAGCTGACCAGGATTTATTGGGTGGGTCGCCCTATGGTTTATATTTTTCACTCATTACCTATTTTCTTCTCTATCAGGTTGCGGTCGGTATTAGGTATGCATATATCTTTGAGGTATAGGATTATATTGTGGTAGGTCGACTTGGCATCGGTGTCCGGTATGGATGGATGAGGTATCCCATGTACAATCCCCCTAGCACTTTATATTGTTCATTGCTTAAACAAGTGTGGTATCCCAACATTTTAGCCCTAGCGGTGGAGGCATTTAAGGTGGGGTGGGTGAAGTATCCCGATACAAGCCCCATTGATATAGTTTAGCCACTTATGGTGATTATGGTATCCCAATTTGTAGTAGCCCTCATAGTAGGAGCACTCAATGTGTGGTGGCTGCGGTATCCCCAGAGAAAAGCCCCTTCGATGTATCCTAACCCCATATGGTGGGTGTAGTTTTCCTTTGTATTTAATTGCTGCCATGACTTTTGTTCATGGTGAAGAACTAGATGTTATCAAAAAAATATCTCAATAACTGAAAATTATGTAATCACTAAAGGAAGAAGCATAATAGTTTATTTTGTGTTGATTGTGTTGCACTTCCCATATTAACTATTCTTCCATGATTTCCATACAAGCATGCCTTGATACATTACTGTCATAAGCCCAAGTGTTAATTTATATTGGTATGCCTATCACCATACTACTATACGATTTTGATAAGTTGCATGAGTCTTACCATATTTTAAGTAGTATATTTTATTAGTATTTCACTGTACTGATATTGTACTTGTATGGTCATTATGATAATTCGACTTGTAGTCCAAGGAGCAAAGGACAATTCGTAGGTTTACGACTCTCAGTTAGAGTATGTTGAGGGTAATGACATAGGCCATTAACTGATCATTGCTTGGGTTTGGATATTTATGTTTATACTTAAGAGTTAGGCTAACCAGCTAAAGGTGTTTTGCCCAATGCATTTAGGAAGTTTTTGTTCTTTCGGTTATTTAAACTTGCATCTTTAATTCCCTGTATTTGGATTTATAAACTTTCATAATCCTTCTATATATATTATTTTTCTTTATTTTATCATTGTGTACCATTTTATTAAAATTATAAGTACGAATATTTTTTTTCGTTGTTCTGTTTTATCTTGCATCAATTCTCTCAAGGTTGATATCGCAGTAACATTCCCTGATTTTACTTTTCAAACACTTCTACATTATCTTCAAAATGAAATTTTTTAGTTCATAAATAGGGGGTGTAACACACATTTCTAATTAAGATTTCACTCACGGTCACCTGCTAGATCTATAATACAAGAATTCTCATTCCTAATTCTTGTTTTGTATGTCGTATGTTTAATGTTATAAAATAGAATCCTTTTATATAGGTTAACATGGTCCTAGAACCAATAAAAGATAGAAGTAGAGCTTAAAGGATAAGCCACAAAGAAAAACAAAATTATATGAAATTACCATAAAAAATCTAGGCAACAACATAGATATGTTAATCAACAGGGGGTTGTGTTCATCAACACTAGGGGTAATGTTGACAAATAACTTTTTTGTTCTTTTCTCATTCTATCTGAAAATTCACAACAACAAATTTTCCAACACTACCAAGTATATGCACCTCCAAATACCCTTCTTCTTTTCATAGTCCACCATTCTAGACCTCCTTAGCCTTCACACATGGGCTTAAATCCTGATGGTAATATTTTTCCTTAATTATGATCTTTATCTAGTAAGGTTTTTTTTTTAAATATATATTCTTTTAATAAGACAATATTTGTATGTGTAAATTCAATGGAGATTGTTAGATAAATATGATTGTACACCTCCCCAAAACTTTTCACGTATCTTTATTAATGAACCATAAGTCTCCTACAACTCCCTCTTCACTTCCCTTACAATTCCATATTATTTTTATTATTAGATATAAAAATAGTTGTGCAATGAGAAGTATGGGACAAAAGAAAATTTTCACCTTTCCATCATCAACCTTTCTCGTTTTGTTGCTTATATCACCTATAATGTTATAACTTATCAACATTAGATTAAGTTTTTTACTTTAAGATATTTTTTAAAGAATATCCAATTGTCTAACCAAGTTAGCTTTAGATTTGATTTATATATTCAATAGTAGATATAAATCATATAATTATATTTACAATACAAATTAATTTATATATATATATATAGTTAATGTCCTCATTTTCTATTTTGTTTTTAAAATTAGTGTTTTTATATGTCCCCATTACCACACCCCAATCTCCATTTCTTGGCAACCAAAATGGAGTGTGCCGAACTAAGTCTTTGTAAGATTGTGACACGTAGCCTCTCATCATTTGGATTTCATCCCTCCCCTCTTTCCATTATTGCCAAGTCTGTCTTCTTTAAATGTGATTTAATAAGAGTAAACTCAAAACTTAACAAGCACTTACACAAAAGTAAGGATGCAACACATCAAAGTTGAGCTAGGTTTTCACAAAATGAGTTGTATACTAGTCTAATTTAGTCTCAATTCTATCCTTATATTCTATTGATCACTCAAATTGTTATATGGAATCATGTTCTAGAATAAGATAGAAGATGTACAAGATTTTTTTTTTTAACATGTCACCTTTAACATGAATCAAAGTCTGAACAGTTGTGATATGATATAATGTCTTGTTAGGAACTTTTTGTGTTTATTTCATTACGCTAATATTTATTTTAAATAAAATTTAATTTTATTGCTATTTTTTACTATAACTTAATATTTAAAAATTAAAATACATAATTAAAGATGGCAATAAATTATTTATTTTTCTTTGAGGTTATTATTTATTTGAGCCTTTTTAGATACACATATTTTCTTATTTGAATCGAGGTAGTAGTAGTACAAAGTATCAAGTGCTCTCTTGGACTAATTTAAATGCCTTCAAAAAGGTACGTTGCATGACAACTTCGTTGATCTAGCATTGCTCCAACTCAAAAAACGTAGTTTCATTTACCCATTTTGCATGTCATTTTTCCAACATAAAGATAACATATTTTATATATTTAATTAATAATTATCATTTATTCATTTCTTTATGTTCCTGTTTTCGGTTCCTATATTTTTTCAACACTACCACATAAGAACCAAAAGCAGGATTCTCAGTTAAACCGACACAAAATTCAATACGAAAACGATATCTCATCTCTGACAAAAATAATTAAATAAGTTCACATTGATCATCCCTGTATTTCAATACTAGTCTATAACCCACTACAGGAATGCTACATAATCAACAAACCAGTATAAAAACCTGTCGATAAGTGACGGAGTGAGGAGAGGCCTCGATGATCTTCACAATAAAAAAAAAACACCATACATGACGATGTCGATATGAACTATGGTTACTTGATAGTTGATACTAGTACCTACATTAATGCTCACAAGCAACCCAATATAAATGTCTGTCAATGACAGTCGGGAGAGGTCTAGATGACCATTATAAAAATACAGTCTACAAGAGTTGTGCTTGCCTCATAGTTGATACTAGTACCAGATATTTCAAGTGAATGTCATCGGCAAGATGAATATTTCTGCCATCCCACTAATTTCTGCTACAAAATTTGATCGATCTCATCTCACTATTTTTCTGTACATCTTCCGTGCTGCGAGACAATGTGAGACTTAAGCTGTCTATTGATAGCCCCAGGCAGTAATCAATGTATTCAACTAGCGTCGTCTCGACTTCAAGAAAACTGCTCCACTTCAATTGGAATATGATCATTTTGCTGCCAATTCCCCTAAATCTGACAAAATTTTGTCCATGTCTTGATAATAAGGCCAGTTCTTGTTGCCACTCTTGCTTTCCTGCGACAAAATAATAGGGTCAAAATATGACAGTATATTATGATAAAGGGTCGGAACTGAACCTGCAGAATATCTATTTGGTTCCTCTATAACTGATAATTTTGATATAGGCCTCTCAAAGTCTAAACAGCATAGATGGGTAAAGAACAAACCTCATATTTCTGTACTAGGGAAGCCCACAAGGACTTGCATTGTCCTGGAGTTCGGTCAACTCCATCAGCCAACAGGCTCGCCGATATCTCTTGCCAGAGAGCCATCCTTCCTCTTACAACTTGAAACCTAGTATGTAGGTCTCCTCTCAATCTAATCAACTTCTTGACCTCCTCCGGTTTCCATTTATTACGCTTTTTTGACTTCGAAGGTTGTGAAGCTTTGTCAGAGTCACCTTCGTTGACCTCTCCATCACTTAGGTCGTCTTTTATCTGATCCCCCAGCAAAATGGAACTCTTACTGTTCTTGGTCATCTGATCAACAGGTGATGTCTTGGACTTCATAAAAGGTTTCCAGAAATTATCAGAAAAAATTGGGTTAAGAGAAGAGGTTCCTTCCACATCAGAACTAGATATGGTACTCTCTTCCTCCGACTGGACTCTTTCCATTTCAAAACCTTCTGCAAGGAGGGGGGGGGGAGGAGAAACTGTCAGAGAAAACATGCATGTATCTGAGATCCGTATAACTCAAGAATCTCACTATTTTCAATTAAGGAAAGCTATGTTTCTAACAGTGACTTTCCAGGTAATATTTGCACATCTAGTTCAGTAGCCAGCTCACAGCAACACTATTCTATTTGTATGTTAGAAACAAATAGGGTTGGAAGGCGTCATGTTGTTGGTAAAACATGCAATTCAGTCTGGCCCCAAAAAAAGCATGTAAAATTGGTTAGTAAATGCATGCAGTCACCAGTTATTTTCCCAATAGGAGAGCCTAGATTCCACCATCCTTCCAAACTTACAAAATGGTAGAGTTTAAGGCTCCACTCTAACTCTATATCAACTTGACCGTCCATTGAAAGGGAAAAATGAGTCGAACCATTTGAGAGCTCTTACAAGCTCAACAATCATCGTGTAAGAAAGACAAGCCTCAACATATTATCCAAACAGAACCATTCTATAGCTTTGCACAGGTAAGCCAAAAAAAGGTGACAAGATGAGATACTCCTAAGATCCTTAATTAGTATAAAACAATCCATCAGGAAAAAAAAAATCTCAGAGAAAGAATATGGAACCTTCTGCCTCATGATGTGTGGGGAAATCCATGGAAGTGCTGTCAATGCTTTCCTCATCTGGAATTTTTCCCAGTTTCCTGTTATTTTTCTGCCCATCAACTGCTTTTCTTAGTGCAGGCAGTCCAAACCCAACCAGTGACTTTCCAGAGAGACGTTCATTGACCTCCTCAGATAGCACAGCAGCTGGGTTCTCTGTAGCTATTGCAATCACTTCAGGTCTTTTTCCACTGTATTTCCTCACCATTTTTCTCAGCAACTCTGACACAGTTCGCTCCATATGGGCGAGAGGGCATTTTACAGGGCAACTAGACAAAGCAGCATGAGCAGCTTTATAAAGTGCATCTAAGAGCTTCCCTTTATCAAGCCATAAGCAACGGGTAGTTATCCTTATTTTCCCTTTCAAGCAGTCCTCCATCATGCCATCTACAGCATGAGGGCGTAGAATCTCCATGCTGAATTTGAATAATTCAAAAATGCAGTTTGTTATGATACAAGCGGAGACAGAAGTATATAAGCAGAACATGGATTTTCATTTGCCTTACAGCAATTATACCATATGATGCTTACCTTACGACAATTATACCATCTGATGCAATTCTTAGTCTTTCATCAACACAGAGCTCGGCAGAAGTACCAAACGCCTTGTCTCCATCATTATACATTAACTGCAATAACAAACCAGCTCTGTTAGTCCCACAAACAAGAAGGCCATGATATACAAAAGAAAGACTACTACCTTACCTGTAAATTCTCTTTACCCAGGGAAACAAAACCATTGGATAACACTTTTCTGTTCCTGAGATGTGAAACACCGAGCATTTCTCCATTCTTTATAACCTATTATTTATTTGTGGCAAAGGAATTAGATCAAAATTAATTCGTACAGTAAATGTCCAAAATTGTTTCATACACTACACAAGTCAAGAAGAAGAAAAGAAAAACATGGTAGCAAAGTTGCAATCTAAAGATCCAAATCATCTTATGGATTTCATTTTCACATGCATGCAACTGAAACTTGACCAAGATGTCAATAAATTATGAGATAAATTAGGGGAGTTAAGATCTGGTTGACCAGATTTGAATTAATTTAGGAGATCTATTATTTGACCAGATTTGAATTAATTTAGGAGTGAATCAAGGCACAGAAAGTGTTAGTCGATCTTGATTATTTTCTCTATCCTGTTAACAATTTAAAACTTAAAAGGGGATCTATTCTCTGGTTTTCAGAGAAATAAGTCAGCCAACTTCTTCCTTCCCCTATATTCTACTTTTTGCCTTTATTTTACATCGTATCAGAGCCTTAAGGCAGCTAATCCATGACTGACCTAGGCTCATTTTCTTTTGATATTGCCAGTGGTGGGATGCCTCCACAGGTTATCCAGCCAACTAGTGTTCCTCTTTCTGATAATTCACTCCAAATCACCATTCACAAATTTAATGGAAAAAATTACGTTGAGTGATCTCAGTCCATGCAGTTCAGCAAGGGAAAATTTGGGTATTTGAATGGGAAAGTTCAACCACCAGCCAATAATGATCCAACTTACAAAAAATGGCATTCTGAAAATTCAATGGTCACCGCCTAGTTGATCTATTCTATGGATCCAGTGATTGGAAAACCGTACATGTTCCTGCCAACTGCTTGCCATGTATGGGAAGCAGTTCGGAAACCTATTCATATCTGGACAACAGCTCACAGCTATTTGAATTGAATACCATAATGTGGAAGATGCAACAAGGTGAATGCAGAGTGACAACCTATTATAATGAAAATTATGAAATGACAGCTGTTTGGCAAGAGCTAGATTTGTTTGAAGAAGAAGAAGGGGAATGTCCGCAAGATAGCTCTCAGTATAAAAAGAAGATAGAAAGAAGCTAGTTTTTTTTTTTTGCTGGTTTGAATAAGGAACTTGATGAGGTTCAAGGACGAATCTTAGGGCAGAAGTGTTCAGTGATTTTTTAACTGAGAAAGGCATTGTTCACCAAAGTTCGTGTAATAATACACATCAACAAAACAGGGTGGCTGAGACGAAAAATAGACATCTCTTTGAAGTTTTTAGGGCTTATAATTTCAAATTAAGGTTCCTAAGTATCTTTGGGGAGAAGAAGTTTTAACTGCCACTTATTTGATTATCAGAATGCCTACTCAGGTTTTAAATTTCAAAACACCCATTCAATTTTTCACTGATTGTTTTCCGAATTCTCGGCTAATAACAGAAATGCTCTTAAAAAATTTTGGAAGTGTGACCTTTGTTCATAAACATGATACTAAACGTTTGAAACTTGATCCAAAAGTGTATAAATGTATTTTTGTAGGCTATCCTACTAATCAAAGAGGTTATAGATGTTTTGATCCAATTTTGAAAAAGATGTTTGTGTCTATGGATGTCACCTTCTTTGAAGGAACCTCCTACTACAACTCCTCCCATTTTCAGGAGACAGCAACACTAGTGAAAATAGTGTTCCAGATGGTTTTGATTTAATGTTTGAACTTAATTAAAATATCTTTCCTTCGGAAACAAACAAATTAAACACTAACAATGTTAATCATGCTGAACCTATTCATGAACTACCTCTGGTAATGCCATTTCAACATGAAAAATCTGAAACATAGATAACTGCAAAACAGTATAAAGGTCTTGTATATTCTAAGGAATATCTTGCATAGAAAAGGAAACACTATTCCACATGATTGGATAATGAAGTTCATGATAATACTTCAAAGGCCCTCAGTAATGGTGAGTCAAATTCTTTCGGTCAACATGACCTTCCCATTGCTCTTGTGGAAGGTGTGAAATCATGTTCAAAACATCCTTCATCAAATTTTGTTACTCGTAAGAATATTTAACCTTCCTATTATGCCTTTATTTCACAAGTATCTAGTGTTTCCATTCCTAACACTATTCAGGAGATTCTAAACGTTCCCGAGTGTAAGAAAGCTGTTTTGAGGATATGACTGCTATGGAAAAGAATGCTACTTGAAAGAAAGTGGATCTACCAGCTGGGAAGAAAATTGTTGGCTACAAATGGATGTTTACTCTGAAATACAACTCAGATGAATCCTTAGACAAATTTAAGGCCCACCTAGTTTGCTCAGATTTATGGAGTGGACTACTCTGAAAACTTTTCTCCAGTGGCAAAGTTAAATACAGTTAAGAGTGTTCCTGTCTACTGCAACTAACCTAGACTGGCCACTAAATCAACTAGACATAAAGAATGCATTTTTAAATGGAAAATTGGAGGAAGAAGTAGATATGGAGCCTCCACCTGGTTTCACTGAAAAATTTGGCACCAAGGTATATAAGCTAAACAAAGCTCCATATGGACTTAAACAGCCTCCTAGAGCATGGTTTGAAAGATCCACAAGGTTTCTTAAAAGTCAAAGGATATAGACAGGGGCAATTTGATCATTCTCTCTCCACAAAGAGATCTACCAAAAACAAACTCTCAGTGTTAACTGTCTATGTGGATGACATAATATAGTAGAGATGAAATAATCGAAGCAAAGATTAGCCAGAGAATTTGAAATTAAAGACTTGGGACAGCTATGGTATTTTCTTGGGATGGAAGTGGCTAGGTCCAAGAAGGGCATTGTGGTTTCACAACGAAAGTATGTTCTACATCGATTGAAAGACACTGGAATGAGTGGTTGCAAACCTGATACTCCAATAGAAACTAATGCTGAACTTGGGTTGGTTAAAGATGGAGTTCCTGTAGATATGGTTAGGTATCAAAGACTGGTTGGAAAATTAATTTACTTGTCACACACTCGCCCTGACATAGCCTTTGTTGTGAGCATGGTGAGTCAATTCATGCACTCCTCATATAAGGTACAACTTTAAGCAGTGTATAGAATTCTTCAGCATCTAAAAGGCACACCGGGAAAAGGATTGTATTTCTAGACACATGGAAAAAGAGAAATTAAAGTGTACACTGATGCATATTGAGCAAGATCAATTACTAATAGAAGATCAACTTCAAGATACTACATGTTTCTTTGGGGCAATCTAGTTACTTAGAGGAGTAAGAAATAAAGTGTACTTGCTACAAGCAATGCTAAGGCCGAATTCAGATCAATGGCTTCAGGAGTGTGTGAAATTCTTTGGCTACAGAAGTTTCTAGTAGATCTTAGCAGACCAATGAATCTTCCAATGAAGCTATACTATAATAACAAGGCAGCTATCAGCATTGCTCATAATCCGGTTCTACATGATATGACAAAACATGGTGAGATTGACAAACATTTCATAAAGGAGAAACTCAAAAAGGGAATAATTTGCACTCCATTTGTCCCAACCACGCAACAAGTTGTAGATGGTTTAACTAAGGGTTTGTCGAAACAACCATTGGAGTTTCACGGTAGCAAGTTGGGCATAATAGGTATCTTTGCACCGACTTGATGGGAAGTGTTGATAAACTAGAAGATGAAATAGGGAGTTAAGATATGGTTGACCAAATTTGAATTAATTTAGGAGATCTATTATTTGACCAGATTTGCATTAATCTAGTAGAGAATCAAGGGAGAGAAATTGCGTCAAGTTGTTAGTTAATCCCAGATTATTTGGGATGGTTAGTCAGTCCCTAATTTTCAGGATTCTAGAAATATTCTCTCCTATATTTTTTTATCTTTCTCTATCATGTTAACTATTTAAAAGGGGATGTGCTCTCAGATTTCCAGAGGAATGAGACAACCAACATCTTCCTTTCCCTATATTCTACTTTTTGCCTTTAATTTACACAAGACAATATCTCAAAATCTGGAGTAAGTTTTACAAATGGCACTTCATGACATTAGAGGTATTGTGATAATGCAAATCTGTCCCAGAAAACAACCACGAGGCATAGAGAATGGAAGTGCAAACTTACAGTAGTATGCCGAACACCAGTTGATTTCCCAAGTTGTTCATGTTCTTTCAGAAACAATAACTCCCCATGAATGGGCAAAAAATGTTGTGGTTTCACAATCTTCAGTACTTCAGCCTGTAAAACCAAAATATACCATTACTTCTGACTATCTGTTATTATCAACCCAAGAAAACAATTTCCTCGAGATAATTGCTCTAGCAGCAATTACGTCAACAATGCATTCATTATCGCCAAGGCACAAGAATCAGACTCTGCTCAAATAGTGACAATAAGAGAGCAAATTAAGAAGGGAAGAAGATAAATATAGCTATCCCAAAGCACTGCTATATATATGATCTAGGTATGCACTTTAATGCCTTGTAGTAGAAGGAAAACCTTTTCTAATCATTCGTAGGGGGTTGTGTAACTCATAAAAAGAAAGAGGAAGCTGGCATCTAAACCAACTCCCATAACCAAAATTTTTAAACAGACAGATTATTACCAATTCCTCACGATGTCCATGGCCAGAAGTGTGTAGCATTTCATTCCTTCCCATCACTATAGATGATCCAATTTCAGATATACGATTAAGCATCTTCATCACTCGGGATTCATTGCCAGGGATGACCTGCAGATAGTATAGAAACACCCTAAATGATATATAAAGCAGCAACTAAAAATGGTCATCTTTTCCAGATTCTCCTCTAGGTAAATCACTAAGGGTTTGTTCTAATTTTTAGATCTTTAGATCACACCATATGAGAGAAGAAGAAGATGATGATAATGACAGTAACAGTAACAGACCCTAACCATGACTGGCCTTTCAAGTGAGTACATAAAACCAATCTTGTCGCAGTTTTGAACAAAACAAAATGCAGGCTAGAGACAATGACATTATTCTCTGGTAAGGTCAAAAGAAAAGAAATTCATTGTCTGGTGAAATCCTTGGGTGCCTTGTACAAATTTATAGTGTTTGGTCAATGGACAAATCAGTTGCAATCGGTCCATGATATAAGGTATTCCATTATGAAATTATATGGAGGCCAAATCTGTGAAGAAACCATAGAGGAAGTGCCTGGTAAGGATGGAAGGATTACTTTGGTTGACAAAACCAGTAAAAGCTTCCTCCGCTATATCTGATGCAGCTTCCACATCCTCTTGGGCTCTTGGGATTAAGATAACATAAAATCCACCCAAAATATTAGTTCCTCAGGATGTTAGGGAGATATTCAAGTAACATTTTATGGGTGGTGGGCTTTGGGTACTCCTAAAATAGATAAAGGTGAGTGTTGAATGTCATTGATCATACTGTGACATAGAAAGTGAGATCGGGGTTCTCACAATTTTTTATTAGAATGAGAGCTTCAGCAGCGTGAGAACTGAAACATATTCAAAATCTATAAATCAAAAGAAGTTCGTGAATTCTGAGAGGGTAGAGAATCTATCGTTCACACAATTTTCTGCTGGTTAATCCCATCCGATTCCTGTATGTTGCTTGGTCAAGAAGGAGCATGCAAAGCAGACCATTGAAGATGTTCATAGCACCAAGGAGGATCATGTGCTAATTGGATACTTCTGCTTGCAAAATGTGCCTAGTCAGGAAGGAGCACGCAAAGCAGATAATTGAAGATGTTTATAGCACCAAGAAGTATAGTGTGCTAATTGGATACTTCTGCTTGCAAAATGAATACATTTGTTGAAATATAACATGGGCAAAGGTGGATTATGAAAGACGCATGAGAAGGTCCATTTAAAAAATGTTAAGATTTTTGTGGAAGAGGTTCTATATTTGACCCGATATTCAGTGTGGAATTGAACCCGCGATTCGACAAACATATTGATTACCAGTACCACTTCACGGAGCAAAAAAGAAAAAAGAGGGACAAAGTGAGGTATTAGATCAAATTAGCCCACAGTAGATAGCCAAAGCATATCAACAATAATACCTTAGCAGAATATAAAATGATGTCCTCTTTGCTCAACTTAAGAGAATGGCTGCTACCATAAGATGCAAGATTCAGGGCTGCACGTGGCTCTGCCTGACACAAACATAAATTTTGTCATATGCCAGAGACAAATCACAAAAATCAAGTTGATTGACGGTGGTTTGGCTACCAAAGTTAGAAAATTATAAAAGACTACTCACCTGTGAGCCTGTAGTAACAATCAACAAGTCTTTTGGAGCATAGGCATCAATATCTTCTACTTTGATCTATGCAATAAGTTCACTTTTAGAAACACCAAAAATAAATAAATAAAATAAAATAAAAACGGAAGAAGCTAAAGTTGTCTTTAAAGCATATCAGAATCCCCAAGACATCATTTATTTTCTAATTGACTTACCAAAGTTGATGGGTCAATTGGTGCTTTCCCATCCTTCCATGCAGCATCCAAATACGTCCTAAGGGACATTCCAACAAACACCTGCCACAAATTCAAGGACAGCTTCAAATTAAAACAATGATACTCAAAAGCATAGTGAAAGCACTTAAAATATACAAAGAGGAAAAACAAGAAGACATACCAATTTTCGTCCAGTTGCAACAGCGGCAGCTTTTACACTTCCAAGACGATGTATGTTTGATGCAAATTGAGTTGTTATCACCCTTCCCTTAGCTGCTGAAATATGCCTAAGCAATGCATCTGCTACAATGCTTTCACTGAAGGTTCGTCCAGGTGATAATACATTTGTTGAGTCACTCATCATCTTCCATGGGACAAGCAGGGAATAACAAATTTTATGTCAGAATAACATGATAAATGATTTATGATACTTTGAATATAAATATTATTCTGAGCAATATTCAATGATAAGCATAAGCAAAAACACTAGGCCAAAGTAATGAAAAAGAAAGAAAAGGTAAAAAAAATTAAAAATCTATATACAACATAAAAACAAAATTATAATCCAATATGTTCTGTTAAGTAGCTATTCGATGTGCTTGACAACAAAATCTCCATGTGCAGTCCAATGAAATAACCAGTATTCTATTAATGGACAAGTTTTCTAGCTCTTCACCTATTCAGAATTAGATGATTGTAACACCATTCTTTTTCAATGTACTTCACAAAGTATCTATCCTAATGTCCAATACAACCAAATTTGTTAAGTAATTGTCCAAAAATTATATTGGAAAGCAAAACAACTTCCAAAAATCTTACTCCATCACCACCTGAATTATTGCTCTAATGTTACATCATATGAACCCCATCATTCCCAGGGACTTGGGATGTCCAGATATCAAAATAAACTCGCATCAACAAATCCTTCCCAGCATCACAAATAATTGACCACAAATTATTCAAATCTCACATAAGATATTGATCATGATCAAACAAGAGATGACTGTGTCCCTTTTATTGTATACACAGAACTTTAACAAAGAGAGTTAGAACTCAAGAACATATACATAAAATCATAATTACAAATAACCAGAGCAAACTAGCCAAAAATAAGACATGGATGACACTAGAAACCTATAACAAGTGCACTTACTAATGTAACACCTTCTTTTGAGAGTTCTTCCAGCGCTTCGCGGTCAAAAACTTTCCCATCCACAGGTGTCTCATCAATCTACATGATGCACATTGTTTATAATGAGCAATAAGTTGATCGAAAGAGGGTAAAGTTAATGAGAATATCTGAAGAATTGATGTAATTTACTTCATAAAATGTTCTTAGATGTTACCTTCCAGTCACCCGTGTGAAGGATTGTCCCATCAGCACACCGCAAAACTAGCCCACAGCAATCTGGTATAGAATGGGTAACCCGGATAGGCTCTATTTCAAATGGGCCAGCCATGAACTTTTTTCTAGTTTTGAATATTTTAAGTCTAGATGGAACAAAGATTCCAAATTCTTTGAGACGCTTTTTAATCAACTGGTCAAATAAAAATAAACAAAAAGAAGAATGGACATCTTCCAATATTAGTATGAAGGGGTTTTATAAAGATAGCATCAATCTTGTAAAACCAAATGTGTTAAAGTATATACCACATACCTCCATTGTGAAGGATGATGCAAATATCGGAGTGCGAGAATCAATAGCTGGTATGACCTGCTCAACAAGACAACTAATTAGAACATCATGTAAAACACTTCAGATCTGTTTACAGGGAAAACGATAGATTCAGCCAGCAAGCAGACCCAAGTTAGAGAAATGGTGAGCAGCCTTACCCAAGGCAATGCACCAATGTGATCTTCATGCCCGTGAGTAATAACAACAGCTTCAATTTTATGACTCCATTTCTTTATAAATGTTGTATCAGGTATGATCTTCTGAACTCCAAGCTCATCATAGCTGAACTTCCAGAAAACGCACAAACGACTATCAGTGAATTAACTGCACTAATAGTTTTACTAACAAACTGAAAACTGACATTAGTATCAAGCAGAAATGAAGTTCCTCATGTTTTTCAGTATGGAGTTTATTTAACTAAATTATGAAATCTTAAACTTACACACAACAACCTCAGATGCAACTGACAAATAAATTTTTGTCTCAACCCTCGGCAATCATGGATGAAGCGTAGAGTAACTCATTCAAAAAGTAAGTACTCTATATCTTTCTTCTACTTTAATGTTTTTCCCTTTTGATTCCATAGTGCCAAAGAGAAAGAAAGACATTTATCACAGATGCATGACCTTATTTCATTTGTTTATGCATTTATTTTCTGGGAGGGAAGGGGTTAATTCTACGAGATCCATTCAACTGTGAGGTCAAAAAAATAAGTTAATAACTTCAAAGGCCCCAATCCCGTTGCTTTAATATAAAAGTACCAAACAATTAAAATGAAATGGAACTTTTCGCTATGTCACTATGTAAGTTCCAAACTGAAAAGACTTACTCTGGAAACATAACGCCAGCATCAATAAGAATATATCGATCATAATTCCCAACAAGCATGCAATTCATCCCAATTTCACCCAGCCCACCAATGGGTAAAACACGAAGTGGTGGACCACTATTTCCTTCATAGAACTGCTCCATTTTGCGTTTCACTGTGTCCTCCATACTTTTTCTTGGACCCTCTAACCTCCCTAATTTTTTGCGCGGTCCTTTAGATCCACGTGTACCTGAAATCAGACCAAAAGACATAAAGAATCAAACAGGCCTGGGAATGACAATGCTGAGATCTGAATGAGTAAAGCAAAGCATAGAAACTCATGACTCATGGCACTCTACAGTTAATCTGATAGAACTACAATTCGAAAATAGAATTTAGAACAAGCAGTGAGTTAGAGGAAGGCAGAGAGACGGATAAGTATTGATACTGTGAGAACCAAACCAGGAATTCGAGGACCTGGCTCCTCCCTTTACAATCCAATTCCTCCGTCCCCCCTCTCTGCCCCCCACCCCTTTTTATACAACTCTTACTAGCTGACTCAACACTAATAACAGAATTGATATGCCACATGATCTACCGACAACCTCAAAGTAAAAGACACCCTGCTCAGCATCACACCAGCCCTTCCCTGCACCCCCCTGAGATTTGACACCTAATCCTTTGCCCCTCCTTACATATGTATACCTTACTAAGGGCCTATCATAATCCTAACCTAATCACAACTAGAACCACATAATTCTCACCGTAGTTCAACAACATTAATATCCGTAGACAACTAGGACCATCAAAACCAGTAACAGCTTTATAACCAAAATGAAGAGATTAAGGAAATAAGTCCCAGCCATGTTTCTGAGGGACGACCAACTTAGCCCTTAGTTGATCTTTGTTAGTGTAAAGACAACAATCACCACGTTTTTTTACTGATGAACCATCTAAAATTCTAACATCCCAGTTAACTAAAAACACTTGTGAGTGATACTAGTACAAGAGCATCCTTCTTCCATAGGGAAAATTTTTCTATTCGACTATCAAAGAAGAAATCTAAAGAAACTGTGACACGCACTATGGAGTGATAAAGCACTATGGAGAAATACGGCCCGGCTGAGGAGTGGTCCTGTCTCCAACTGAACTTATCCCCCCCATGGGGAACCTCGAGCTAGTCGGCGCCAATTTTCTTAACTAAGTAGACCATGGCAAAATCGATGTAGATGGTGCTAACAGCTAACTAATATGAAAACTACGATAGCACAAAAAAATAAGAAAATTACAGGTTAGCCCAACTAAACGCAGTTACCAACTTCCATCGAGAAAGCAAAGATTCAATTTCCATATAACATTATCGTCTAGATACCATCATTTCGACGACCCATAATCAAGATTTAAGCCCTAAGGAATGTTGCACTCATTTTCCATCACCAATATCGAGAGTAACATGAGCAAATTAGGAGCGAAAATAACCAACAAGAAAACTACCTACTGACGGAGGAGACCCGATAGAGCAAAGAATGTGTCGCCTGCGATAGTGAGGTCGGTAAGAGATACTGCATGGACATAGAGGTGTTGCAGAAAAGGCAGTCATTACTACTTTTGCTGCTTGAGCTGGGGTGTTTGAGCTTCGAGGATGAGGATACTAACGAATCTAGCACTGTTAGGAGACCAAGGAGAGGCAAACTAAATGAAAATTTCCGGATTTTCAGGGTTTCGAGTACCCCGCCCTGCCCTCATACGACAAAGAAAGGATAGTAACCGGAAGGGAGAGAGCTAGACAGCAGGGGAGTGACTAGGGAGGACTGAGGAGGGAAAGGATTTTCGGATTATGGAAATATCTTCCTTATCATCTGAGGCTGTAAGAGGCCGTTTGCGCCAACAGATGCAGGATGGGGCAGGCGCCGCAGGCAAATGGCGTCGTTTCCGGTCACGTGCCTTGCCATCTATTTCTAGAGGTGGATATCCGGTCGGCCACAATAGGGTCAACTCAAGTTATAGGGGATGGAGACGGAAAACGGAGGTGAATGGGAACTTAAAAACGCTATTTCATAAAAAACATTAGAGAAGGATAATGTTTGAAAACGGTAAATTACACACAAACACACACACACACTAATTTAAATATTTTAAATTTTATATTAACTAATGAAGTAATAAGTACTTCTTTAATTTTTAAAAATATTAATATATGTTATGTATTATAGCCCAAATTACAAAAAGTCCAATAGAAATATAAGAGATCTAAAAGCTCATAACTTATGCCGAGATTTTTTTTAACTCCACTCTAGCCTTTATCTTCCTTTTATCTCCTATCTTTTCTTCTTCTCTTTGTTTTCAGTATCTTAAAAATTAAATGTTAAAAACAACAACAAACAAGAAGTCAAGTGACATCAAGCGTCGGATACTAGCATTGATTATTGTTTGTTAGGTTTAATTGTTTGCAATTTTAATTTCTTCTATTTGATTTCATGAATTTGGGTTACAAATGCAACTTGCTCTTTTTGATTATTCTCTTATTCTACCTGCAGTTTATTTACGTTATAACTAGCCCGTACATTCTGACAATATTTTTAGTTCCTGAAATGTTTTGGGACGTGGAACGTTATTCATGTATTGGTTCCATGCAACATAAGTAGCAGGTTGTGTTGATTCCGAGTCGGGTTGCTTGTAGTTTATTTTGTTTTGCGGGTTGCCTTGTATTAGGTTGGGTCATCTTGGGTCAAATTGTTTTAGGATTCGGGTTATTTTAGGTTAAATTGAGTCAGTATGAGGCCAAGATAATTCTGAATCGAATTATTTAAAGATTAGTTCAAGCTAAGTTAATTTAATGGTACAAGGTGGATTTGGATAAGGTTAGTATGATTCAAGGTATTTCGAATTTAATTCAATTCGAGACAAATATATTAGTTATTGATTTTTATGTTGCTATAACATTTTGATATCATGTTTTTGTGTGGAAAAAGTGGTGGGTTTATAATATAGTTGTCGAGAAATAATTTTAGAATAAAATTAAGACAACACAAGTAAAATTTATAAAATAATAAAATTTTAATATACAATTTTATATGAATAATAAACCATGTGTGCAAATTTTTTTTTCTTAGTATCATATTGAGTGAACATAGGATTCAATCTTGTTGGACGGAGTTGATACCCAATTGGGTAATTGTTGGATCATTTGCTATCAAGTCAGGCTGATATTAGGTTAATGCGGAGTCGAGCTATACTTAGGCCAAGTTTATATTAAGTCAGGTCATATTAGGTTGCAAATTGGCTTAAGTCATAAGTTGGATTTAGGTCACTTATTGTTGGATTAATAATAATCGGATTAGATTAATAATATGTTAGGTTAAAATTGGGTCAATTTGGATAATTTCTCAAGGTTTAATGAGTTTAATTTAGTTTGAAATAGTTGAGTCAGCTTTTGCTAGCATTGTTTATTTCCATTTGTTCGCACATGACTTTTATTGCAATTTATTTTCTTTTTTGATAAGTTATCTGCTTCAATATTTGATTAACTAATATTTTTACAAATACCTTGTTTTGGAAGATCCTTACATACTCACATACAATTATAATATTAGAAAATCTTAGTGATTTTGTCTCCATGTTAATGTTCGCCAATATAAAATTAAAATATATAATTCAATCAATCTATATACCACTCACTTTATCTGACTTAATTATTTTTTTATTTCTACTTATTCTTTTATGTAAGATTTTAGTTTACAAATTAATAAAAATATAAATTTATAATTTAATATTATTATTAATTTTAAATTAATATTAATAAAATTATTAATTTTGAAAATTAAAATAACTATAAAATTAATTTCAAAAGGTGAATTAATAATTTAAATCAAATTCAAAAACCAAATTAATTATAAAACTAATATTAAAATAATTATAATTAAAAAAAATTAAGGAATAAAAATTAATACAAAATGTTATTATTAACATTAATAATGAAAATGTGTTACAATTATTAATTTAAAAAATTAATTTTAATATTATATATCAAATTATAGGAATTTTAATATTATTTTTGTGTTATTTTCAACATTAATATTATTACATGGTAATTAAAATTTAGTATTTTATGTGGAATAATAATATTTAATATTTCATTATTTTCCTTCTCTCCTTCCTTTTTTTGTCTCTTTAACACAACACCCAACCTCCCGAGTTTCACTTTGATGCTCTAACAAAAAAATTACAGAAGACCTACATCACCTGAACTTTTTGGATAATGTAAGAAGCATTGACTGCTTTGACCACTTAAAAAATACCTCTAAGGGTTCGTTTGGTATGGGGGTAATAGAAGTAGAAAATTTGTTCCTCTATTTTGCATCTTCTATATTAAGTATTTAATAATAATAAATATATTTTAATGAAATACCTATTTTAGATTAAATTAAGATCTAAAATGGATATTCATTAGAATAAAAATATTTAATTTTAAATAGATTATATAAGATATATAAAATATAAGAGTAATTTTTCCACCCCTATTACATCCATACCAAACGATCACTAACATTTGGCTATCACAGGAATTGTTGGTAGCTATAATCTCGTTTTAAAGTTGTCGATGAAGTTAAAAAAATGGATACATCTTAATATTTCCCCTCCATCTCATTTCAAACATTTTCATATTAATGTTAATGAAAAAGGCTAGATTCATCATAAAACTCCATGAGATTGTTGTTAAATAGATCAATTAGAGAATTAAGGTAATAATTAACAAAGCCAACAAAAAAATTAGAATAGTTTGTTTTTAAAGTTGGAGAATAAAGATATAGTCTCGTTCTAGTTCATAAGAACATGTTTACAATATATCATGAAAATACATTGGATTATTACCGTAATCGTAACACTTCCAAATTTAATAATGAAAAGAATCAAGTTTCTATGGCTAATACATAAAATAATAAGGTGTTGTCATTATACTTAATATGAATTCAGTTTACGGTACCATTTTCCAAATTTAATAATGAAAAAAATCAAGTTTATATGGCTAATACATAAAATAATAAGGTGTTGTCATTATACTTAATATGAATTTAGTTTACGGTACCATTTTCATACCAATAGAAGACAAAATGATTACGAATTTACACATGATAAAAAGAAACACGATATTTCATAAAGCGTAAACAAGAGTTAGGAGATGAAACTCCGATTACGACATAATCAAAATACAACGAAAGTGATCTCGTGAAACTCATAATCCGTAAGGATATCCAAACAAAAATGCTACACTATTAAATAACCAATGACTCCAAACCCAAAAATCATACAAATATAGATAATTCTTTCACATATAGTACATCAAAATTATCAATGTAGTCATTAAATACTTGCATATCAACTCTTGCATCATCTGCTCGTGGAAATAAGCGGGTATTCATAGGACTAACATGTCAATACTTGCACATGGAGTAAGATAACAAACACATCAAAATATTAAGGCATGCATAGCTAATAAATTATATGATAATAGAAATATTATACATGCATGTACAACTTATGGTACAAGATGACTAAAAAGAAACCATATTAGATTACAAATAATGTTATTAAATAATCACAGTATTACCACTCTCAATTGGAAAGCCACTTATTACAATAAATACATATTACCACTTATTACTAAATTTATTTCAACAATTTTTTATATGCTAAGCATTTGGTATTATATAATGATTAATTAGTTTAAACATGTCATAAACACATAGAGTAGTCATAGAGCACATGGGAAACCAAACAAATGTAGTATGAGACATTCCATGATTGAAAAGGCCATAGTGTCCTTATAGAACCCTAATTCCCAAATAGCTCATATAACTCTACCCAAAAGGTTCATCAACTCACCGAACTTAGAACAACACTTGACTACGTAATATTAAGTACACTGGCCCAAAAATAGAACTAAATTCCAATATTTTACATATAAAATACTAACTATGCCCTTAGGATTGCTAAACCCTTTTTTAAGCCATTTTCACATCACGATAATATGTGAGCTAATCATAATTAACCAAAACCAATCAAATATCACACTTGTTATAACCTAAATAACACGTATACAACATCAAATTTCCATAATGAACACAATATAACCAAGATGCCCTCATTAACTTAAAATACTCCAAAACTCACAAAAAAAACGTACTCCCCACTTAACCAAAACCCAGGATAATATGAATTAAAATTTATGAAACACATCATTTACAACACAATAAGACCAAATTGCCCCTATAGTCGATTCTAGGACAAAATAACCCAAAATTGAACAATCACTAAATTTCACACATAAGTTCACACATATGTTAAGACTAGTCATGACAATAATTGATTAAATTATTAAAAAAAACAAAACCAAAAGGGATGAATCACACATAAAGCATATAAATTCCAAAAATTTGACCCACAACATGACTCTCACAAGGATGCTTAATCACAAGGCAACTCATTTAAATCATACTCATAAAAATATAACCAACACAATAGCATGCTTTAAAATAAAAAAAGTTGAGCATGACCTAGACATGGTATTTCACATAAAATCATATGATCAAATGTTTCACATAATATGATGTTTAATAAATAATCATAAGCTATAGAATCTAAAAATCGTGTGCTCGTAAAATAGAACATGCTAACATGGTAATCAAATTGAAATAGCACATGGCACCAAAAATTCCTAACTTGATGAGGTATATAGCCTTACTAAAGCACACTGATCTCTATACAAAGCAATACTCCTAAACACCTTCTTCAATTATTGTTTGATCACCTAAACAAAAATCATAAAGTTAAAAGTTATGAACGATGAGAGATTAAGATTAGAAATGGGAAAATCAAAAATGAGAAGGGGAAAACCTCCTTATGGTCAAAAATGAGGGTTGAGAAAGATGATGACTAACTTCACAATCTATAACTTTAACCCACTTTTGCCTAATAATCAAAGCATTAATGGACTAAAATTTAAGACTTTAGAAGTAAAATAATAAAAATAAGTAAGGAGAATATAAGAGAGAAGGCTTAACATCTAGGGAGAAGGAAAAAAAGAATGTACACTTTAAATAACATAGGAAAAAATGCAAGAGGAGGCATGATGAAGCAAATTTATAAAATGGTTAAGTTTTGAGTAAGAGAACCAAGAGGTCAATACCCATTTATGGTTATTGATAATGAGGGGAGATGGGAGGGAGAGCTATATTTTTGGGTTGCTTACAAGCAAAAGGATAATAGAGTGTGATTAAGAAGAGATAAAAGGTGTAAGATAGTTGGTAGGAAGTGTAAGAATGTGATTGTGTACAAGATTTTGGTTGAAGGATAAAGGATAAAGCAAATTGGGTATGGGAAGGTACGAGGGTCTAATTTTTGGGGCAACAAGGCTTAGAAAGTCAGCAACAATTTAAATTAGTTTAAGTAAGCTAGAAAATTTAATAGATAGGTAAAAATTAGAAAAATAACCCAATAATTCTCAACAAATATGAAACAAACAAGGGAAGGTGTTAAATTAATTTAGAACCCCAAATATATAAAAAATATTAGGCATATGAATTGATTTAGGTTACAAGGAATTAAAATAAATAAGTTTGATTAAATTTGTGCAGCTTTGGTCAACTACAGTGAAGCTAGCTGGTCAACCATTTAGACCCTCGAACAAATGATTTCTCTATCTAGAAATAAGTTGACCAAAGGGTAATACCTGATCAACCGTTAGTCAAAAGAAAACACAACTAGGATTCAGAAGGAAAATAAGTGGTTAAAGTGTTAAGATAAGACAATTAAGGAATGATAAGTGTAACATCTTAGGACGCCGATCCCGAGTAGTTACTTGGAGCACTTTCATGATTGATAATTGACACCATAGATCAACATGAATATTTTCAATTGTACTTTGTCATCACTCACACATATCCCAAATAACTTCTTAGGAGATCACCCGTCATTAAATTACTCTAAGTTAAGCATGCTTAGTTTTGAAGTTCTTTAAGAATAAATTTCTCAAAAAGAAGGCATACCTTGTTGATATAAGCAATACTATCAATCATTTTAAGTCTCCATTATCTAATACTAAGTTGGGCATATTACATACACCCCCATTCTAGAATGCAACACCCTAATTGTGTTTCAACCACTAATTGTATCATTACAGTCTGTCCTAAGAATCATCCTGCTAGATGACCAACCAGGTCATCCAAGTTCGGCTCGTGGTCACATTTTCACTATAATACCATTTATAACACCCTAGTATGTTGATCGTGGGTAATTACTTGAAGCACTTTCAGGATAGGATTGATGACTGACCCCATATATCAACACGAGTCTTTTTATCTGTGTTGTATTCTCACTCACACGCATCTCAAAACACTTTTCAATAGATCACCATATCTTAAATCGATTCAAGTCAAGCACAATTAACTATAAAGCTCTTTAAGGATAAGTTTTTTGAAAATAAGGCATACCTTGTCGATATATGTATTCTTATCAATTCTTTTAAGTCTCCACTATCCACCACTAATTTAAGGATATTACAATAAGAGGCTAGGAAAGGATTGATGGACTAATCGCCTAAAAATAGGGTTAGGAAAGTTTGAGGTTACATTATTACCCCTTAAAAGAGACTTTTTTCCCAAAGTCAATCGGTCAAAGGTTGGGGAATAAAAAAAAGAATGATGTAAGAAAAGATGAATGTTATAGGTTAACTCTATAGAAATAGGCATATCAACTACTCTATGGCGTGTATTGCACATCACCTTCACCAACTCTCATATTGCCTCTTCAACTCCAGGGTGACTCCAAAGGTTATTCTTAAGTAGAAGTGAACTTATGTAGGTCAATTGCATATAAATGTCAAGAATATGTAAAGGTACCTTCACATAGGATAAAAAATCATTAAGCTCAATTTCATTAAGGTTGATCACGTGCGATGGATATGTAATATACTTCTTCAATCACAAGATGTGGAAAATATTGTGGACTCAAGCTAAATCCGATGGAAGTGTTAGGCAATAATCAACCTCGCCAACTCTATCGAGTATCTCATATAGTCTAATGAAACTCAGACTAAGCTTACCCTTCAGACTAAACCTCTATACCCCTTGGGTTGGCAAGACTCTCTACAAAACTCCATCCCCCACCTTGAAACCATCATCGTGTTATCTCAAATTTGCATAACTCTTATAATGACTATGAGTTATCCTTGTCCCATCTTAAACTAAATGGACTTATTGTGTCATCTTCTCAATCATATCGAGCCCAAAAAAAACTCATGGATGTCACTCCAACACTATGGGTGATGGCACTCGCATTCACACGATGCCTCAAATGGTGCCAAAACAAGAGAATCACTGATGTTTCTCAAACTCTACCAAGTGAATTTATCCTCCCAGCTACCCTAGAAGCCCAAAGCATAAGATCTCAACATGTCCTTCAGGGTCTAGATTTTTATCTTAGTCTACGCCCAACATGGAAGATGATATTCATTCTCAACTGTATGCTCATAGCCTTCTACGACTTTCCTATAGAAGTGTAAAATGAACCTACAATCCTGATTATAGATTATGTTGGTAGGTATACCATACTAACTCATCACAAACCTCATATAGGCATCGACTAACTAACCGATACTTTAGATCGACTTCATCAGAATGAAGGCTGTAATTGGCCGATGACAAACCAAATTATTTCGCACCCATTATGAGTACTTGGTTAGCTATATACTAAAGCCATGAAAATTATAACATCCAAAATTTACTACTAAAAAGTTTGTTTGTGGAAACATAATATTAAGATAATTAAGTGTTACTGTCATACTCAACATAAATATAGATTACTTTACTATTCTCATATTGAAGAAAAGGAGAACACATTTACATCATTAAATAAGATAATAAGAGAGCGAGATAAATCTTCATAAAAAAGGATAAGAGTTTGGAGATTAAACTTTGATTATAATTTAAACAAAATACAATAAAAAGGGATTCCGTAGCACTAAGAGTTAATAGGGTATTCAAACACAAACCTAACAACTAGATAACATTGACAATATAATTAAACCCCAACAGACAAATCACTCCTCCACAAGAAGTACATCATAAATGGTAAAATCATCAAGGTAGTCCTTAGAAACATGCACAACAAAACATGGGTCATCTACTCATGAAATAAACAACATCCATAAAAAAAATAATTAATACATGTGTGTTGAATAAGGTAACAATATAGTCATAAGAAGAGGATATACATAACACATAAGATCACATAGGACTAATCATGCACATTAATTAAAACGCAAAATGGTTCCTAAGAGGAATTGAAATATTTATAAGATAGCTGATTATACGTTTTCATTTACTTAATCTCTTGAGTTCAAAGACCCAATTATTCATAACCAATGTAATTATATCAACTAATATAACAACCCTAGGGTATACTACTTGTGATCATTATTCTCTTCTAATAGAATAGGCTAGTAAAACCCCAGGGCACAACTCTCCTAGCCACTATTCTTATTTGATGGAACACACTAGTACAACCTGGGGCACAATGCTCTTGGATAGTATTATAGTCTAGTGGAGTGGACTTAGTACAACTAAAGGGAACAACGCTCTCAACTACTATTCTCATCCGGTGGAATGAACTAGTACAACCAATATTGACTAAAAAATATTTCACTTTAAATATTAGCATCTTATAAGACTGGTCGGTTATTTCATTAACATCATGCAACTTAACATCAATACACAAGGCGCATAAAAAAAAATAAAAAGTGATTTGGGTAATTCACTAAAGGGAAAGACCACAACACCCCTAATTTCACAAGACAAGTGTAACTCCCCCTACAAGACTCACCCAATCGCCAAATTTAGTACACTATCCTAAAATATCATTATTAACAATATATCCAAAAACAAGATATAACTTTAATATATATTACATGAGATAACGTGCATGCCTTTAGGTTTACAATTCCTAAATTAGGTCATTTTTCACATTTTATCAAGCTTATGTTACTCATAATTAAGCCAATCATTTTGCATAACATAATTAGCATGTTTTGACCCAATGATATTTTAAATATATCAAAATTCCATTTTTAACCCAATGCAGCAAAATACCCTTATCTTGCTTAAATATTTCAAAACTTTTTTTGAGGTAACTTGTGTCATACTCAACCCACACTATATCATGTTACACATGAAATTAATTATAAAACCCTCAATGATTATTATGACATATTAATTTCCCACAAAATAATGAACTAACCCAAATATCCTTAAGATCGGGAACTACCCAAATATGTCACCAAAACCTTACGAGTCTTAATATTATCCATTTCTCATCTTCAACATATTCCATCACAATAATACTTCCATTTTTAACCCAATGTAGCAAAATACCCTTATCTTGCTTAAATACCTCAAAACTTTTTTTGAGGTAACTTGTGTGATACTCAACCCACACTATATCATATTACACATGAAATTAATTATAAAACCCTCAATGATTACCATGACATATTAATTTCCCACAAAATAACGAACTAACCCAAATATCCTTAAGATCGGGAACTGCCCAAATATGTCACCAAAATCATATTTACAAATGACTCCGCATAACTTGATTTAAGATAATATATCATATCAACATGCTTAGGGTTACCAGTTAAGGCTTATAACAAGCAATATCACATAAGCTCGTAATTTACATAACAATCATACTTTCATAATATGATACAACATGAACATGGTATAACATTAACAACATGATTTCCCTAAATAGACTATAATGAACTGAGTTCAAGTAATATAATATACATACATATTATTGTATATGATAAACACATAGCATTGAAATCCCTTAATTTATAATATGTATCCTTACCTAAATATCACCAATCACTAATTAAGAACAAAACCCTAAGTCTCCTCCTCCAATATCACAGGAAGATCACCTAAAAACTAATAAAAAATACATGGTTATGAACATAAGAAAACAAGCGAGGAAAGTTAGGGCAAAGGAGGATGAAAAAAACAATAATTGAAGCAAAATAGGAGGGTCAAATTACACAAAGGGATTCACGTTGGCTAGGGGATATAGTGAGAGGTTTCCATTTTGGAAAGGGGAGCACAACATGAGGTGCTCACATAAAATGAGAGGCACAATGTGAGGTGCTCACGTTGGTGGAGTTGCGTTGCATGAAGGTTGGCTGAGGGTGATGGAGATGTAAGTGATAAAGGTTTCATGAAGTGTTCAAGTTGGGGCTAAGGATTGCACGAATATAGGGCTTGGGGTGGTGTTGAAATGTGAATAAGGTTGAATATGGAGCTAGAATGAGGATGGTTGCATGAGATTTTCACGTAACCAAAAGGGTGTGGCATTAAGTTATTAGGGTGAGGACAATGGTGTAACATGGGGGCTTTGTACTGAGTGAAGCTTGCTGCACAAAAATGGCAGAACTACGAGGAAGAAGGTGTAGAAGAGAGTTGGAAAAAGAGAGAAGAGGTTAATGATTAGGTTAGTGGAGCAAAAAATGATGGAAGTGGGGAAGGATAAAGGGTATATAGATTATGTAAGCGTGGGAAAAGGTTGGCATAATTAAGTTGAGAATTGAGGGGAGGTGATGATGAAGGAGTGAGGGTTTGCTTATAATTGGGGGGAATTGGTTTGATTAACCAAACCAAAGCAACTTGGTCATGTAAGGGGGTTAAGCGAGGAAGAAGACTTAAGGAAAAAAAGAGAAAAGGGGAAAGAAAAGGAAAAATAAAAGGAAGAAGTTTAGGGTTGGAGTTAGGATTAGTAGATTAGGGAAAGGTTAAGATACAAATCACCGAAGATTAGGATTAGGTTAAATTTAAGGTATTGCAAAAATGGAGTCCCATTTCCATCCCAAAATATCCAACAACTAAACTAACCTTCGAATAGGCCGAACATCTATAAAGCTCTGCTATCTCTCACTTTATGATAGTAAATCCTCCTAAGGTCTTTATATAACTTATCTCCTCCAAGATGGACTAATTATGAAATATAGTGACCCTCCTCTAAAATTTTCTACTTAAAGTTAGCACAACTCTATGAAACACACCAATGATTCATAGACTAGATGCTACAATCCACTCAAGATTGACATTCCTTGGGTATCCCACTCGGAATTCATCAAATATAATTGATGTAATAGTCAGAACACTCATTTAGACCTCTAACTCACCATGTTATATCAACTCAATCCTTGTGTCATGAATCTTATCAAGCAAATGATAAGCAACTACACAAGAGCTCAACGAGTTTGTTGTCTTCCTACTCAAAGCATTTATGACAACATTAGTCTTACCCTTATGTTAAGTCGACTTGATATCATAATTCTTCACCAACTTTGGCCACTTCTTTTTCCTCATATTCAATTCCCACCGAGTGAATATATACTCGAGACTAGTGATCGGTGAATAATCTACATCGTGTGTCCATATAAATAGTGCATCAATTTTTTTAATGTAAAGATGACTACGACCAACTCTAAGTCATGTGTTGGGTAGTTCTGTTCATATTACTTCAACTTATACTAATCATAAGCTACCACATTACCATGTTACATTAATACACATCCTATATTGTGTTTCAATGCATTACCATTAACCACAAACCCACATGATCTTGATAACAAAGTTAAAACGAAGGTAATAGTTAGACGTTACTTTAAATCCTAAAACACCCTCTCACAAATATTATCTCACTGGAATCTTGTCGTCTTCTTTAAAATTTTCATCAACAAATATGCTACATTTGAGAAGTCCTAAATAAAGTGCCTATAATATCCCATTAAATGTAGGAAATTATGGACCTCGAAGATGCTGGTCAATGTTATCCACTCTATAATAACTAAAATCTTTACCGAATCCATGATTACTCCTCCCAACATATATCACATGATCCAAAAGGGCAACCTTCCTAAGCCCAAACTCACACTTAGAGAGTTTAACATGAAACATGTATTCTATAAGGAGTTATAAAATAGTATGTAGACATTACTCATACTCTTCTCTTCTCTAATAATATACTGAGATTTCATCCATGAACACTATTATAATTTGGTCCAAATATGGCCAAAAAATCATCATGATTAGGTCTATATGTATAGAAGGTGCATTGGTGATCCTAATTGGCATCAAATTGAACTCATAATGTCTATAGTGCTTCCTAAAGGTTATCTTCATAATGCTTGCCTTTACAATGTATAGCTGGTGATATCTCAACCTTAAGTTGATATTCGAGAAGACCTTGAATCCCCAAAGTTGATTAGACAAAATGTCTATCCTTAGCAACGGATAATGGTTCTTCACTATTAGCTTATTCAAGCCGAGTATTTGATATATAACCATCGTCTCTGATCCTTAATTTTTCATAAAGAGAACCAATGATTCCCATGGAGACGCTCAAATAGATAGAAATGTGAGTCATTAGCTCCTCCAATTATGACTTCAATTCTCTCAAATCTATCTGTATCACTCGGTAGGGAGCTCTCAATATGGGTTTAACTCTTGATACTAGGTCAATGGTGAAATCCATCTCACACATTGTTGACATCTTAGACATCTCCTCTAGACAGTCGTTAAGAAAATCTTATACCACTGAAATATCCTTTAAAGAAAACACATTTGTTTCCAACTCACTACATAAATATATGATGCAATCTCTCTACATCAATAAGTAAAGCATATGGACATATCAACCCTTATAGTAAGCTTAGGCTTGCTTCTTTTATAGGAGACCCTAATACCTTGAGGTCCCCAGTCCCCATATAACTACTCACTCTTGTGCACATCCATCATACCCTGATATATCCCCAGTATATCAATCTAAAAAATGAAATCAAAGTCTCGCAATTCCATATCAACTAAATCCATATAAAATCCCACCTTGTCTATAACTAAGGCCACATCCAAGTAGAGTATAATACAATCTAATCTATCCCAAAATGGCAATGCAACATATTTGGCAACACTAGTAGATATTGATAATATAACTCTAGAAACAAATGGTGTAGATATAATGAAAATGAGGCACTATATTCAAACAACACGTGTTGGTAACGAAAGGATGAAAAATATACCAATGAATATGTCTAGTTGTTGATCAAACTTTACTTGTTTGATAACATTCAGGTGCCCGCTCAACTTGTAACACTCCATTTTTGAATTACTTGAATGTTTTGTTTGCAGAGTTGAGCAAAGAAGCTAAAATAATAAAAATAAAGGGTGTTATTGCCACACTTGGTACAAGTCCAAGTTCTTCTACCATTCTCGTACCAAGTGCTAAGGCTAAAATTATTACTCCGATTAAAATTAATAACACAATTATAAGAAACAAAATAGAGAAGGCAATAGATAAGCATCATGCTAAATGAAAGCAACATCAGTGATTTACAAAACTTAAAAGAGATAAAGACAGGAGGATATAAGCTTCCCAATACAGCCGAAATCAAATAAACCAAAAGACACCTGATAGCCCTAGACTCTCAAACCAAATTACCAACTTTTAACTGAACTCAAAAACTGACCTGCAAAGACCACTACCCATTAAATAGGTAGAAGCCCACAAAAGGAACCCTTCAGTACAATGGTATCGAATAACCCTCTATACTAAACCAAAATAAAAACCCGGTATAGAACATATACAAGGCATCACAATAATACATGGCATGAAACTTTAAAGTATACATGTGTTAATTGAAATATGAGAATCATTCATATAAATTCATACTACAAAGCCATATACCATTTATACTCCTTCATCTGGAACAAACTAAAACTTACAAACGGAATATCCAAAAGATGTTCTTTATAGTATAATTAAAAGCAACATCAACCCAAAACCAAGACATTAACAACATATCACATACCTCATTATCAATGCCAATAAATCTCATTACATAGGTAGGCTCAAAAGCACAGAGCAATAATAACTCATAATATTATAGGTACACACAAAGACTGCTACCAAAATATAAGTTAGCACAAAAGCTGCTACCTGACCATAGATAGGCACAAAGGCTGCTACTGACCAATCTAATAATCCATTAATCATTTAAATTTGATAATAATCATGTCCAATTTTACTTACATGGAGTTAAGGGACCCCACTATTCTTAAATCGGTAGAACAGTCTAAAAAAATTCTCAAAGACAATACATCTAAGCTACTATTATTGTTCGATGTAATGGAACCAACACCTCCCAAGATAAAACACACCTGAGCCACTATTCTTGAACTCGTGGAATGGTCTGGAGTACCTCTTAGGGACAACATACCAAAGCCACTATTATCGTCCGGTGGAATGGACCCAACACCTCGATCCTAACTCAAGTAATCTTCCACTTCAAATGATTAATGTCTTATCCTTTAGTTACTTATATTAACCATATTCTTATTCACCTTTAGTGTAGGGCCCCACTATTCTTAATCTGGTGAAACAAGCTTAAAGCACCTCTTAGGGATAATACACCTGAGCTACTATTATTATACAGTAGAACGGACCTAACACTTATTAGGGTAAAACTCTCATGCGCTACTATTTTTAAACTGATGGAATGAACTAAAGCATCTCTCAAGGACAACACATGTGAGCCATTATTATAGTCTAGTGGAATAGACGCAACACCTCGGCCCAATTCATGTGATCTTTCACTTTAAATAATTAGTATCTTATTTAATGATATTAATATGAGGTCATCTTACAAGTCTCATTCAATTTATAGGTCTTAAAATTTATAACAAATAAACTAACCACATAATTACCAGGGTCGAGCTTGGTTCAATATTTCACATTTGGGTGCATTATGCCAAAAATGACTAAAATGCCCTTGAGGCCATAATTACCACATTGGTATCCTCTTTAATTATCAAATCCATTTTATTTACTGGTTCATCATAAAAAGGCTAAAACATAATAATAAAATTATTTATCATGGAATTTAAATTATTAGATAAGTCAAGTGACCATTTTGTCCTTAATCAAGATTTTGTATATAAAACCCTAACATGCATTTTTCATACATCCACGATCACATAATCTCGTGATTAAAAACATATAATACACATTAGATATGATTGTCATGGTAAAAATATTAATACACATAAAGTGACCAAATTGCCCCTATAACACACATCCATGGTTATTATTCCATAAATTCATCTAACATGCTCATCCTTTCATTCATATATACATGTCATACATTATTATAATAATCATTTTGCCATACTTTTGTGCCTAAAAAATTTACATATGATAACATGTTCTTTTTATCGATTATCAGGATATAATAGATAACATATAATTATAACGTAAAGAATTATACTTAACATATTTCATATACAAAAACCCTAATGAGATATCATGCAAAATTTACCATTTTAGGAAGTTATAAAAGTTATAATATGGCAAACATACTTAACACAATTTATACATCAAAACTTTTAAGTGCTATTGATCTCTGACATTTTAGTAGGATATAATAGTTACCTAAATTACAGAAAAACGTAAAATAGCAGTATCTTACTAAATATTACAAGATCCTGCTAATCAACTTTCGTACCTAAAAAATAATACCAACATTACCAAATCAATATCTAATAAATATAATATTATTTATAATAATAAAATATTTATTTTTAAAAAATACCAAAATACCCTAACTTATTAATAATAGGTACTAAAATTTTAAATCACATACACCTCACTTTGCATACGTAGTGTGAGCCATACACACATAGGGGGATCTGGCTAGGGTGGTTGGGTGAGGTAGGGTGGAGATGGCGGTTGGGAGATTGGCACTGGTTGTTTATCGAGGGAGATAGTGGTGGTGTTGTTGCAACACCATAATGGAGGAGTTGTGATAGATGGTAATAGCTCGGTGGGTTGGAGTCTGCGAAGAAGGGCTGGGGCGTAAGCTTCTAGAGGTGGTTGCATTGGAGAGTGGTGTAGGAAATTTTGAAGCTTAGTGGTGTGTGGGCTAGTGTGAAGGAGGCTGTACTGGACAGTGCGTGAAGGAGGGAAGGAAAAGCTAGTGATAGAGAGGGTCAAAGAGGGTCGTGGTTGGCTACAATGGGAGGCGCCTAAATGGAGGTGAAAGCAACAATAAAAATTTCCATTTCCCAGGGGGTTCTTGTGGGAGAATTTGCTGAAGGTAAGGGATGACTTGTGGCAGAAATATTCTCTGGAATAGGGGAAAGGAAAGAAAAAAGAGAAGAAGGACAAAGGGAAAGGTCGATAGTGGAGGTTATGATGGTTGACGACACATGGGCTGGCGCACGCATGCAAGGGGAACAGTGGTGGTCAATTTCATCAAAACCAAACAAAGCCGAGAGGGTAGGGGAGAAAAGGGTAAGGGAAAGAGGAATAATGTGTTGTGTGATGGAGGATGGTTTATGGGGAGATGCGATGTAGAGGGAGGTAACACATTAAATGGAGGTGGCATCGTGCGTTGGTTACTAGATAGAGTGTGTTGCACAATTGGTAAAAATGAACAAGGGTAGGGGATGGTGTTGGATGTTAGTCAAACAGAAATGAAACCAAGTGGTGAAGGGTAATTGGGGAAGTGTTTAGAGGGCTAGTGGTGTGCAACAATGGATGTGCATGCATGGGAGGGTGGTGGTGGTGCGTGTGTGGTGCTTATATGGGTTGGGAAAATGCAGAGGTTGGGCTCTTTTTGGTCGAGAGAAGGCTGGGGTCGAGAGAGGGAGTCGGGTATGGTCGAAATACGAAGGTTGTACGTGTATATATATAATGTAGAGGGTTGTGTATGTGTATATATTCATGTAGATGGGGAAGAGATGTATGGCTTGATAGGGGAGAGGATATTGAGTAAAAATATGTCAGGAACGAATAATTAGGTTTAGAATATGTTTAACAAAAGGAAAAAGGTAAAATAATTGGAGGAAAATATGTGAAATTTTATTTAGGTTACGTGTTAAAGGTTAAAAAAATAATTAAGCTAAAGTTTAAGGGTTATTTTTTAAATAAAAGGGATAAACACCTAAAAAATAAAGGTTATAAAATTTTAGAGTGTTACACAACTACCCTCCCTCGCATCCTCTATGATGCCCTCTAGAAATTGAAGCCCAGTCTCCTCCACCTTGAGGAAATGGGTGAGATAGTTGATCACTAGCCAGGGAAAGTGTCCTCTGTTGCATGGTTGTGGCTAGAAAGTCTACTATTGATAAGTCTATTGTGGTGTAGGTGGTCCCCATGGATGATACTGAATCCTCTAGTACTGAAACTCGAAAGATAGGTGACCCATCCTACTATATTCTTGACACTAAATAAGTTACCTTAAAAATCTATCCCATGATGATTTGGGCCACCATAATGATAATTGAAGTGTTAAGCATCCATTGAAGTCTATACAATCCCCTCAATTGTCCTCTATGTTGAAACTTGAAGATCTAACACTACCATATTGAATCCTTGCCCTTAGAAGTCTACATCTCAGTCTTCCTCTTGTCTAATATCTAGCAACAATACGAGCTTAGTTATATAGTGTAGCCAAAATTGAGAAATGGTCTTGAACTGGAAGACCAATGTAACCTCACTATCTACAATACTCACTGCAAACATTAACAACTCTGTGAAATGTGGGTGATACTCACTCATCATCATAGTCCCATGAGTCAACCTCATGAACTCCATCAACTCACACCCTCGGGATAAAAACGCTTACTAATCACTATCTTGAAATTCTCCTAGAACATCAATGGTCCTCCTTAATTTTAGTGATATAACCACCAAGTGCTTACTAACCTCCCAATAAATTACAAATATATGCCCATTCTCATCACCTCTGGGTAATAAACGACCTTAATGTATTATAAGAATCTCAAATCCAACCCTCTAAGATAATAGGGTCCTCTAATTTAGCATACGATAATAAGTGATTGTAATAAGAGATTAAGAATAAGAAATGGAGAAGGGGGAAATCCCTTATTTTTGAAAATGAGGATTGAGCAAGATGATGAATAAATTCACAATCTACAACTTTAATCCACTTTTGATTAACAATCAAGCATTACTAGACTACTTTTTAAAACTTTTGAAGTAGGGGAGCAAAAGAAAATAAAGAGAAAAGAAGAAAGAAGGATCAACATCTAAGGAAAAGGTAAGAATAATACAAACTTAAACGAAGGAAAAGTGAAAGAGGGGAGAAGATGGAGCATAGTTAGGAAATTTAGAAACGGTCTAAGGGTTTAATGATAAAACTAAGAGGTTATGATCCCTATATGGTTGTTGACAATGAGAAGGGAGAGGAAAGGGTGTTGTATTTTTTTGGTTTCTTCTAAGCCAAATGGTAATGAAATGTGACTAGAAAGAGGTAAGAGGGTGTAAGAGAGATTATAGGAGGTGTAAAGATGTGATTGTACATAAGATTTTGGTTGAATGATAAAGGAAAAAACAAATCATATATAGGAAGGCATGATGGTCTAATTTTCATGGTTAACGAGGTCAATAAAGTAAACGATAACATAAATAGTTTGATTAAGGTAAAAAGTCAAATAAATAGGTATAACTTAGAAAATAATAAAATAATTCTAAAAAAATAGAGAAATATGTGGAATTAATTTAGGAACCTATATATATTAAAATATTGGGCATAATAATTGATGTAGCTTCAAAAGAAACTAAAATAAATAAATTTGGAAAAAATTACCTAACTCTAGTTGATTGAGAAAAGCTGACCAATCCACTTATTGAGCCCTTAGATCAACGATCTCTCTATCTCCAAGCCAGTAAACTAAAGTGAAATGTATGATTAACCATCAATCAAAGGAAAACACAACTAGGGTTTAGAGGAAAATAAGTGGTTTATGGGATAATATAAGATGATTAATAAATGATAATAAGTTTGGGAGTATTACAATGATGATCTGCTCCATATCTTATAGGGATCATCTTACCCTTTAAGCATGGTATAGTAAACACCATATTCAACGTAGCTATCTTTTGACCCTTCATTAATCTTACATAAGTGTGAAGAATAAACCTTTTAAGACTAAATTATGTAAAGCTCACCATATATTCTTGTTAACCTATTCTTTTCTTTAATTTTCTATTCATTTGAAGACTTTATCACATGCTAATATGTGTGTGTGTTTGTGTGTGTGTGTGTGTGTTCTATATTTAAGGTGAGTTGGAGTTATAGTTGTTAAACTCCCAATCCGAATCATATGATTCTACAATTCAAAAGACCATCAATGATTCTTGATCCTAGGTAAAACCTTAGAGTAATAGAATTATGGTAGGATCTTATAATTTTATGTAAGATTATTAGAATCTTACGATCCCTGGTAGAATTTTATGATTTTATATATAGACTATAATTTTTTGTCTAATTAACTTAAGATTTATTCTTTCTTACATTCCCATTATATTTCTTCCTTTAACTCTAAATATCATGCCCCTATTATTTTGTACATACTATATAGTGAGCACTAGTCAATTCAAGAAAAAAAAACACGAACTAGATGTTTGTTACGAAATTAACATGGATTTAGAGAGATCCATACCAAATTAAGATTAACCAGATTATGTAAAATTGATAATTCACTCACATAATAGAATAATTCAAGAAAAAATAGAGATCTTTATTTGTTTTCTTGTGTAATTATAAAATGATTAAAATAATCAATTAGTTACACTAATCTACAATTCTCTTTGAATGGAGAATTTATGGAGGAGAAGAAGAAGTTGGGATTCACAACACTATATTGATAAGTTCATATTTTGACACATTTTATACCCTTATAATCTTAGTTTTTAGTATTTTATTTAAGTAATATAGGTGAATAAGTATAGTTTTATGCTTAAGTGGTAAAAATTGCATAAATATTATTATTTGAGCTAAAATTACAATAATTAAGTAAATTTAGAATATAATATTATTTATTAATTTTTATTAATTTTATTTTGTAGGTTTTGTTTTTAAATAAAAGAAAAAAAAGAAATTGGACCTTTGGCCCAACGGCCTGGAACAAGAGACCAAACGAAGCCTAACGGCTCTGCTGACCTGGGAAGAAAAAGGAAGAGGTCGGTTCAAAAAGGGCTGATGTGGGACGTGCAAGAGGAGCCAAAGAAAAGTCAAAGAAGAAAAAGAAAAAGGAGGGCTAGAGGCTCGAGAAAAAAAGGGGCCACACACGAAGAAGCAGTCGCCAGGCTCTGACACGAGTCGGTTGCACGGAAAAGAAGGAGCGACGCACGACACGGAAGACAAGGCACACATCAGTGCACGGAAAGAAAAAAAAGAAAAGGAATTATTGTAAAGAAATCAAGGGTATCGAGAGAAGAAAGAATAAGGAAGAATTGATATTAGTAGAATTTATTTTAGATAAAATTAATTTTTATCTGAAAAAATTCTTGATCTTTTGTTTATAATTAATTTCGGTTATTTCTTTCTCTATTTTTAATTTATATTTTAGATATATATTTTTGTGTAATTAATTCAATAATTATGGCTGCCTGAATATTTGTTGCTAGGGAATAGGTTGAAACTCTAGATTAGGGTTTGAAGTATAATTTTATTTTCTTTGTTTCATGAGATTGTTTCTTGACTCTATTTTAATTGCTATCGTTTATATATGTAATTCTGTCAAGTATAATTTATTTGGTGCATGCCTTGTTCTGGTTTCCTCATAAGTGACAGTATGTAGGATTATTTACCTGCTAGGTGGCCATCTAAATATACTAGAATTTGTATGTATAAATTGCAGCTAGGTTAGATAACAATTCACCTAATAGTTTTGTGATTCTAACCGAAGTAGTAAAACGTTTAGATATGCGTGGGTCAAGGAAAGGAAATACAACCAGACATTCTTTTTATACTAATTTGGGTACTTAGATTGGCAGTCTTCCAATTACACTTAATGCATTAAATCTAGTCAAATATAGGAGGCGCTTGTTGCTGCTATACTGCTAGTATTTAATAGGGTTAATATCGGTGCTTTGTCATATTGATTAATTAAGGGAAGTAATATAAGGTGTATGTACCTACTTTTGGTATACAACTTAGTCGATCTCTTCTCATGATTAAAATATGACTTATAAATAAATATTATATTTTAACCTAATCTAGTGGTGGATTTTGATTTCCCTATCATCTTTATCATATCTGTGGTTTCTTATTATTATTTTTATTATTATTTTATTTTATTTTATTTATTCCTTTTACTATTTTATTATTTTTATTTTTATAACCCCCATTTGTATTTTCCTTATTTATTTATTTTCTATTATTTAGGATTTTTATTTTTATTTACTTTTAAGCTAGTTAAATAGAGATGAGTTATCTCAATCCCCGGCCTAGAACGATACCCTTATTTATCAGTGCTACAATTGACAACAATAGGGTTTAAATTGCTTGCCGGCTAGGGCCACACCATATATAACTAAAGTTTCAACATGTCTCCTTTTATAGAAAAAAAATCCTATAGGAACAAATAATATGTTTCAAAAATATAGTAAAAACATAGTCCATATTTAAGAAACATAGAACTCCTATGTTCATTTCCTTATCCTTGAATTTTACCCAAAACACATCAAATATTCACCAAAGAAACACACTCCATGTTTATTAACATGGGACCCTCATGTTTCTCACACGAACCTCCATACTACACTTAACTCCTCCGATGCCTACACGAATCAATACAATGTTATGTTGTGCTCAAATACCCAGTCAAAACTCACAATTCTCCACCTTGATGCAATATTTATGATGCATGACATGTAAATACCTCTACAAAAAACCTTATCCCAACAAAGGACCTCAGGACCTATGGACACTAATCAATTTTGAGAAACACTCGAGCTTACCCACGGTCAGTAGCTTCGTTAGCATGTCGGCTAGATTATCTAAAGTACCCACTTTCACCAACATAACTTTGTCTACAGCAACAATACCTCGGATAAAGTGATGCCTAATGTCAATGTGTTTCGTTCAAAGATGGAAATAATTATGATTCTTGGCTAAATAGATAATACACTAGCTATCACCATGAACAACTAAAGCACTATGACCAAACCCCAACTCTTGTATTAAACCACCAAGCCACAAGGCTTTCTGAAAAGCCTATGTCATAACCAAATATACAACCTTAGAACCTCTAAGGTCGAATACTAGCAACCTAGTGTACCTCTGATCATTAGGACCATAAACAAGATCTGAGTAATCTGTTAATAAAATAGTTAACAATACATACTCAATACAAGTTGATACTATATGCACCAAGTACCTTAGAATTTGCACCACACTTAACCATGGTGTCTTTAAGATACTCACCAAGAGGTGGAAATCGGGTCGGGTTTGGGTCATTTCGGGTCATTTGACTTTTGCGGGTGGGGTGTGGGTCGGGTCGGGTCATTAATGGGTCGGGTCATTTCGGGTCAATTTATCAGGTAGGGGCATTTCGGGCTAATTTGTAGGGTCAGGTCGACTCCGCCATTCGGGTTAAGAAAACTCAGATTCGAATAATTTTGGATTAACTTAACTGGTAGGGTCGGGTTGGTTTTGGGTCATTTTCTAGTTCACATGAGTAGGTAGCTTCGGCCCGTTCAAGTTATCATGTAATATGACGAGTTAGTTATGTCCGAGTTGTTTCGAGTTAAGTTGATAGGTGGGGTCATTTCATACAATTTGACGGGTTGGATTCAATTAGTTATGGGTTAACTTAATGGGTCGGGTCGGGTCGGGTCGAGTTTTGACGGGTTTACTCATATTCGAGTCCAAGTAATTATCTTTTCATAAATCATAAATATTAGAGACAGACAATCATAAGATTAATATTGCAGATAAAAGAATTAAAAATATTAAATGCGCTTTATTTTCACAAATAAATAGTAAAGATATTTATAAATTTTAATAATAAAAAATATTACGCTTTGAATCAAACAAAGATATTTATCATTGATTATAATTTATTTGATAACTTAAAATATTTAATTACTTAAAAAATATAATTTTATAAAATAAAGATGATCAAAACAAGACTATACAATGTATAATTATCATTAATTACATTGTATATATTAGATACAATAATAAGATTACTAGTAAAGATAAATGAAATAAGAATATTATATGTGTTTTATTTTTACAAAGGTAAATAATAAAGATATTTATAAGTTTTAACAATATTATATTTGATTGCTTAAAATATTTATAAATTTTGCAAGTAAAAATATTAGATGTTTATCATATATTATATTTAATTTATTACTTAAAATATTTGATTACTTAAAAAAAGATAATTTTATAAAATAAAGGTGAGCATAACAAGAATACACAATGTATAATTATCATTTATTACATTATAAATATTAGATACAATCATAAAATTACTAGTAAAGATAAATGAACTAAGAATATTATATGTGTTTTATTTTTATAAAGGTAAATAATAAAGATATTTATAAATTTTAATTGTATTGTATTATATTTTATTGCTTTAAACATTTATAAATTTTACACGAAAAAATATTAGATGTTTATCATATATTATATTTAATTGATTACTTAAAATATTTGATTACTTAAAAAAAGATAATTTTATAAAATAAAGGTGAGCATAACAACAATATATAATGTATAATTATCAATTATTACACTGTAAATATTAGATACAATACAATCATAAGATCACTAATAAAGATAAATGAAATAAGAATATTATATATGTTTTATTTTTACAAAGGTAAATAATAAAGATATTTATAAGTTTTAACAATATTATATTTGTTTGCTTAAAATATTTATAAATTTTACAAGTAAAAATATTAGATATTTATCATATATTATATTTAATTTATTACTTAAAATATTTGATTACTTAGAAAAATATAATTTTATAAAATAAAGGTGAGCATAATAAGAATATACAATGTATAATTATCATTTATTACATTGTATATATTATAAACAATCATAAAATTTCTAGTAAAGATAAATGAACTAAGAATATTATATGTGTTTTATTTTTACAAAGGTAAATAATAAAGATATTTATAAGTTTTAATTGTATTATATTTGATTGCTTTAAAAATTTATAAATTTTACAAGTAAAAATATTAGATGTTTATCATATATTATATTTATTTGATTGCTTAAAATATTTGATTACTTATAAAAAGATAATTTTATAAAATAAAGGTGAGCATAACAAGAATATACAATGTATAATTATCATTTATTACATTGTAAATATTAGATACAATACAATCATAAGATCACTAGTAAACATAAATAAAATAAGAATATTATATGTGTTTTATTTATACAAAGGTAGATAATAAATATATTTAAAAGTTTTAAGAGTATTATATTTGAATGCTTTAAATATTTATAAATTTTACAAGTAAAAATATTATATGTTTATCATATATTATATTTAATTTATTACTTAAAATATTTGATTACTTAAAAAAAGATAATTTTATAAAATAAAGGTGAGCATAACAAGAATATACAATGTATAATTATCATTTATTACATTGTATATATTAGAAACAATCATACCATTACTAGTAAAGATAAATGAAATAAAAATATTATATGTGTTTTATTTATACAAAGGTAAATAGTTTATAAAATAAATGTAAGTATAATAATACTATAAAATATATAATTATCATTTATTATATTGTATATATTAGATACAATCATAAGATTACTGGTAAAGATAAATGAAATAAGAATATTATATGTGTTTTATTTATACAAAGGTAAATAATAAAGATATTTAAAAGTTTTAAGAGTATTATATTTGAATGCTTTAAATATTTATAAATTTTACAAGTAAAAATATTATATGTTTATCATATATTATATTTAATTGATTACTTAAAAAAAGATAATTTTATAAAATAAATGTGAGTATAACAAGAATATACAATGTATAATGATTATTTATTACATTATAAATATTAGATACAATAAAATCATAGGATCACTAGTAAAGATAAATGAAATAAGAATATTATATGTGTTTTATTTTTACAAAGGTAAATAATAGAGATATTCATAAGTTTTAATAGTATTATATTTGATTACTTTAAACATTTATAAATTTTACAAGTAAAAATATTAGATGTTTATCATATATTATATGTAATTGATTACCTAAGAAAAGATAATTTTATAAAATAAAGGTGAGCAGAACAAGAATATACAATATATAATGATCATTTATTACATTGTATATATTAGAAACAATCATAACATTACTAGTAAATATAAATGAAATAAGAATATTATATGTGTTTTATTTATACAAAGGTAAATAAAATAATATATATATTTATAAGTTTTAATAGTATCATATTTGATTACTTTAAATATTTAGAAACTTTACAAGTAAAAATATTAGATGTTTATCATATATTATATTTATTTAATTACTTAAAATATTTAAAAGTTTATTCTCATTTTTATTTTTTATGAAAGATATTTTTCTTTTATTTTTATATCATTTATTCTATCTTTTTTTTTCATATTCATTTCTCTACATAATTTATATTATTAATTTCTCTAGTTGTATTTATTTTATTAACGTTATTATATTTATATTTTTATTAATTATATTATATTTGTATTTTTATTATAATATTTTTATTGATTATTATTATTATAGTAAAAAAAACTATAATAATTTATTTTAAACATAATTTAAATTAAATAATAATTTTATATATTTTCATAAATTATTAATTATTATATATAAATTGGTATAAATTAAAAATTAAATAATGTAAAATATAAATAATTAATATTATAATCTATAAAAATAATTGGATATTGTAAATTTAAAATTGATGAATGTAGAATACTAAATTATATTTAAAGTAAATTAATAATATTAAAAGAAAAAATATAACTAAAACTTTAAATTTAGGGTTGTAACGTGAGATATTCTTAATATGGGGTATAGTTATTATTTGTTGGATTTTGTGGGTGATAACTGATAACTGATAAAGGACACTATTATACTCTTCTATTAAGAGTTTCTTCAAACAGGTGGATTAGTGGATGTAATGTAATACTTTTTGAAAATTATGTTACATGATTACAACTAGATGTTTGCCTTTTTTATTTTGGTTATTTATTTATTAATAATATATCTTATTAGGATATCATTAATAAATAAGAATGTCTAGGGTAAAATTATGAAAAATAAGTACAATTTATAAAATACTATATTTTTAAAAGCTTTAAATGAATAATAAAATATTTGTAATTTATTATTATGATTATATATTTTGATGTTTGATCAGGTTAATGTTAGGTCAGATCGGGTGATTGTTGGGTCGGGTCAACGTTGGGTCTGGTCGAAGCGGGTCGGGTTAATACCGGGTCGGGTCAATGACGGGTTGGGTCACTATCGTATCGGGTCAATGACGGGTCATGGGTTGGGATCGGGTCAGGTCGGGTTTATTTTTATTGGGTCAATGTCGGGTCGGGTTGGGTTGCTAAATTTTTTGGGTCGTATCGGGTCGGGTTGGGCGGTTCGAGTCAACTTTTGCCAGCTCTAACTCACCACACACATGCTCATCATACAATCAATACAAAAGTCAATACTAATCGTACCTTACATCAAGTATCTCACAGATACAAAGTATGAAATAGTGACCTAATAAGCCACCACAACCGCTATAGATTTGGGCACATCCAAAGTCTTTAAATTGTTCTCCTTAGACATTTCTTTTGCTGCGACAAACAAAACATAAACACACAACAAAATTATAACTAGTGAGATATCACATCAATATTTGAGTCTACCAAAGAGACCACATCTCCTCAAGAGCACCAGTAGAATACCACAAAGCATAATCAACACCAAAAATAACCTTTGAGTCTAACACTAACTTATGCACACTAATACTACGTGTAGTAGATAGTGCACAACCAGATCTTCCTAAAGTAATGCCCAATTGCTCCACCTGCTGTCCAAATTCTTCCTCACTAGAAGAATATGTACCATCTAGATCAACAACAATCCCTAACATGTTTGAAGCACCCAATAGACTATCTGTAATCCCCCAAAATTTAAAAACTTATAATTTAATAAATAGCTGTTATTTGAAATAATTAGTTTTTAAAATTATATAGTTTAATTATTTGATGGACTTTTGAGTATGTAAATTTGGATAGGAATAATTAGTAAATTGAAAGTAAATATTTTGTTATTTTATCATACTATTTTTATTTAAATAATTTTCCAAACTAATATTTTACTAACTGTATCATTTTTAAACTAATATATTAAATTATAATGAATTAAATTATTAAATTAAATAATTCATCAATAATATTACATTTTATGATTTTATAAATTAATTTATTTTATTCTCCCTATTTTTCCATTTCTCCCTTTTGCCCTTTTACCTTTTTCTTCTTTTCTTTTTCCCCTTTTCTTCCCTCGGGCTACCGCACCAGGCCAATCCCTCCCCTGCGCACTGGGCCACTGACCCATCTCCCCCTCTCTTCCTTCCTCTCTTGCGTGGCCCGCTTCTGCCTTCTTCTCCTTGCCCGTGCGTCGCAGGCTCGCAGCCCAGCTAGCCTTTCTCTTCCCCCCGATCGGGTCGGCTCAGCCTTCTCCTCTTTTCCCTTCGACCAGCTGACTTCTTTCTTCCTCTTCTTCCTTTTTCTTCGCCGCCCATGCTCGACACCCTGAGCACGCCCGACCACCAGCTGCAGCTACCATCTCAACCACTCTTGTCTCTCCCTCTTCTTTTTCTTCTCCCCACCAGCATTTCTTGCCCCATTTTTCGAGCCTTACTTTCCCTTCCCCAATTCTTTTCTCTCATTTTCTCCTTCTTCCCATTTTCCCCCGGTTTTTGCACACCGCGCTCCAACCACTGCACCAAGCCCCTGCGCCGCCCACTACCACCCTATACCTCAGCTCTGCACCACCACGAGACCACCCAAGCCACCCTCGAGCCCCTACAACTCCTCCCTTCTCCACCTCTTCTTTTTCTCCCCACTTTTCTCCCTTATCGGCAGGCCACCTGCAACCGCCCCGTTAGCCGCCGTCCGGCCACCTCTTCCACCACTCAAACCACCAATCCACACCCTGCAACCTCCTCTACCACCCCTATACCTTACTTTCCCAAAAACAGCCCTTGCACCCTCCATTTTTCCCTTCCCTTTTCCTTCCTTCTCAGCCATGCCCAGCCCGACAACCAACTTCACCACCTTGTCGTCGCCACCTCCGCCACCCTTGGCCGCCAACAACCCATCCCCAACTTCCACCTACACCCCCTCTTCACTCTTGCATTCCCTTGCCTCCAATCCTCCCCCATCTACCTCCTTTCCTAGCCTAAAGACCCCAAACCGAACCATCTCCCCCTCCCTTCTACCTTACCACCTTCGACCCTTTTCTCCCCCCTTAGTCTGCACGTGACTCACGTTGTTCATGCAACATGAGTTCCACATTGATATAGAATTCATTTGTCTAAATTTTGAGGTATATTAATAGTTAATTAAAGTGTTTTATTATTAAATAAATTTTTATAAAGTTTTATCCTTTTTAATTTCCTACTTCTAATATGATAATTATTGATATTATTTTTAGGTGTTGAGTTGCTAATTAAGCCTTGAACCTTTAACCGGGATACCGGTGAGGTTCGATTTTTACGGGATTAAGGTAATCGTTAAACCTCACTTAAATGCATAGAAAAACGTATGCTAGCACATTAGGGATTTTAGTATGATTTTATGCATGTTTTGTGTGCCTAGTATGATATATATTTGGTTGCTTATATTAATTGAAAAATGAAAAGAAAAGAAAAGTATGATAGCTTTTGTGCCATGTGTAGAGATGAATGTGATTATTGATGGAAATGTTAAATGCTTGTCTATGATGTATTATGTTATTAATGCATGAATAATATTATTATGAGTCTAAGGGTATGTTAGTAATATGCCTATGTAGGTATGTGATCTAATATATGTAGTTGCTAATGAGTATTATGTTGAATAATGACAAGTTGGTGGGGTTAGATAATAAGAATGAAGTGCTAATATTAGTATTTTATGCAGCGGTAGTAAATTCATAAAAATGGTGAATAAAGGGGTTAAGTGGTAATTTTATAAGTGAAAAGGGTATTTTGGAAATTTTGTAAGCAAAAAGGTATTTTTGTAATTTTGAAAGAAAAGGGTAAAACGATGATTTTGTAAGCAAAATGATATTTTGGTAATTTCAAATGAAAAGGATAAAATGATGGTTTTGTAGGTAAAATGACATTTTGGGTAATTCTGGAAGAAAAGGGCAAAACGGTAATTTTATAAGTAAAAGGGTATTTTGGTAATTTCAAAAGAAAATGGTGAAATGATAATTTTATAAGTAAAAGGATAAATTTGTAAGTTGTAAGAAAAAGGGGTATTATGGTAATTTTGGGGCAAAGGGGTAATATGGTAATTTTATGATTAAGTGGCAAAATGGTAATTTTAGAAGTAAGGGATAAAATGGTAATTTTAAAAGAGAAGGGCAAAATGGTAATTTGTAAGAAAGGGTTAAAATAGTAATTTTGGGTATAAAGGGTATTATGGTAATTTGCAAGAAAAAGGGTAATATGGTAAAATTGGATGGAAGGGGGTAAGATGGTAATTTTTATAAATAAAAGAATATTATGGTAATTTGGAAGTAAGGGGTAGAAGGATAATTTTGTAAATAAAAGGATATTTATGGCAAACTTAGGAGTAAGGGGTAACTTGGTAATTATAAAAACGACGAAGGGTAATTTGGTAATTAAATTATGATTATAGAAGGGCAATATAGTATTTATAAAAATGGAGAAGGGTAAATTGGTAACTATAATTATGGAGAAGTGTAACTTGGTAATTTTAATTATGGAGAAGTGTAATTTGGTATTTATAATAATGGAGAAGGGTAAAATGGTAATTATAATAATTAAGAAGGGTAAAATGGTAATTATGATAATGGAGAGGGGTGATTTGGTAAATTAAGCAACAAGAGGGCAATTTGGTAATTTCGATAATGGATAAGGGTGATTTGGTAATTTATCCAACTAAAGGGGTAATTCGGTAATTATGATAATGGAGAAGGATAATTTGGTAATTTAACTGACTAAAAGAGTAAAGTGGTAATTATTTAACCAATTAACGGGAAAAATTGGTAATTATGATAATGAAGAACGGTATTTCGATAATTTATCCAACTTAAGGGTAATTTAGTATATATAACAAAGGAGAAGGGTGCGATTTAACCAACCAAATGAGAAATCTGACAAGTATGACAATTATGAAGGGTGGATGGTGAACTAAAAAGCATAAGAGATGACTTGGTAAGCTAAACCGAGTAAGGGGTAATTTAGTAATTATGTAACCTGAAGGGTAATAGAGTAATTTGTTAATAAGGAAGGGATGACTCGGCAATTGTATAAGTAAGGGGTAAATAAGTAATTTGTACCTAACATGTTGTGAATGTAGAATTTCTTAATATGATTCAAATAATACTGATTAGCAAGGTAAGAGTATTTGATAATCAGTAAGTATCACGAGAACGAATCCTAATTTGGAATTAGATGAGATTATGATGGCCTTATGATTTCTCCGTGTTATCTTAGATAACCGTTTGAATAAGAAATGACTAATGATATCTGAACGATTGAAAGTGAATAAGTATCCGATTATTGTGCTTTTGTGATCACCTTTAATTAATACACTAATACTTAAAGTGAAAGACCTCGAGATCGAGAATGGTGACTCTTTAGGGGTCGCTACCCTAAAGACGTAGTTTAGCCCACGGTTATTATGGTATTTGCTGGTGTGCCTTTGTGTCCCAGCCAGACCCTATATCTTACTCTATCTAGCTCTACGGACCTATTTAGGGGGTATGCATACTTATGGATTAGGTGTCCTTGTCGATAGGGTACTGAGTAGCCTTATGCACCAGTACGACCAAGGTACCTTTGCGTCTCTGGGTTCATGGTTGAAAGGTACTGAGTGGCTTGTATGCACCGGTACAATCGGTGTACCTTTGTGTCCCGGATTCTTGATCTCCCACCCGAGGCAAATAAATGGAATTGTTGTGCTGATTAAAGAAAGGAAAAATACTAATCATGAAAGTGAAAGATTAATATGCCGGGCTCATTTGACTAATGATATTGAGTACCGATCCACCGGTTATAATAGTAGCCCAGGAGCATGTTGCCCTGATAGATGATATTGAGTACCGGTCCACCGGATATAATAGTAGCCCAAGAGCGTTTTGCCCTGGATGATGATTATATATATATATCCCGGTCCACCGGCTAAAATAGTGGAGGTCCCGAGCTCAATAAAACAAGCATTATATGTGAATAAATTATGGAAAGATATTAATTACTTATAGTGGAACACCTTGTGAGTCGGGACCAGACCGGTCCACCGGCGAATAATAATGGCCAGGAGCGTTTTGCCCTGGAGACTGATCCACCGGTAATAATAGTGGTCAGGAGCGTTCTGCCCTGTATGTATTCCGGTCCACCGGCTATAATAGTGGGGTTCCCACACTCACTTGGATATAACTAGAGAGATGATTGAATAATGATGGACTAATGACTTAAGGCCCAAAAGTATCGATCGTACTTTATAACTTGTTGATATGTGGCAGCCTTGTTATATATGTGATTGTTATATATACACCTCTCATTACATATGTATATAACTTGCATTATGTGTCACATTGCGGGCTTGTTTTTAAGTATGGTATTAAAGGGTTACTCAGTACCATAGTACTGAAGGGTTCCACTTGTGGGGCCCCTACCTATTCAATGGGCAGTGTCCCTTGCAAGTCTTTTCATGTGCTACTCAAGTGGGAAACGGGAAAGAGAGTAAGGAATTATCCGGAACCGTTAGGGTTTTCTCCTTCTCTTTTAAATTCCTGGTTTTAATGTTAATGTTGTTAATGTAACCACCACCGGTGGATTTTATTCTTGTAAATGATTTGATATGCTACTCTAATTTAAGTATGCTGAATTTCTTGTAGATTGTATTTTATTATTTTTTAGCATTGGCACTTGGTATTGGAACGGTATGAGTGAACTAGTCTAGTACTAAGTGTGGCGGTAATATCCTTAAAATTTACAGTTTATTGTTTTGCTTCCGCTAATCTTTTAATAAAACGAAATTTTTCAGTAGTGAATTTTGGGGGTGTTACACTATCCTAATCCACCTTCTTGTCAATAAGGAATTCAAACTCATAAAAGGTAACATAAGGACCTCTGAGTCATGCTAGTGACACTATCATGCCTCAGTTATGTCAAATCAAGGCCAGCAACATATGAGTTAGAAACTCTCAATGTTGCTTCAACTGCACCCTCAATAATTGCGTTAACTAGCTCATACAATGTCCCAAACCACTTGCCAATAATTGCGACCACAGTCCCTTTAGCAACCTTTAATGTGACATTATCAATAACACACCTATAACCTTTGATATCCAAAGAACACATCAAAATCAAGCTCTTGGTCATTTTAGGAACATGATGAACACCGGGTAGTGTTCTGACTACACCATCATGCATCTTCACCCCTCACAGTCCTAATCCCACCAACTCTACACGAAGCACTATTTCCGAAGATAACAACTCCACCTTAAATAATGTCATATGTCTGGGACCAACTTCTATTGGGACATACATGGTAGGAGCACTTAGAATCTAGAATTGACCTATCAACCAATTTGGTTTGTTCATGCGTGGCAATCATCATATCACCATCATATTCACCTCCAGTTATGGCAGCATCACACTCATCAGGTACAATATCTCTTGATATGGCCTTTCTTGCAACAACTATGGCATGCCACATTATTTTTCCAACTCTTTGACTTAGATCTGGACTGCTTCTTGTCATCTGACCCTCGCTCATGTGTCCTCTCCCTGGATACCAATCCTTCACTATGTGAATCCCTAGAAGTATTGCTACCAATCAATTGACTATCAATCAACTCCCATTGTAGTAGGGTAAATTTCACATCCTCAAGAACTAATATGTTCTTCCCATATAAAATAGTATCACGAAAATGCTTAAAGCTAGCAGACAAATAACATAATAGCTAAATCTTTATCATATAATTTAACATCTATATTATGCAAATCCATAACAATAGAGACAAATTTATCCAGATAACTTTTTAAAGATTGACCATCACCTAATTTTAAATCATAAAGCTGACTCTTCAACAATAGCCAATTTGCTACTAACTTTGTTATATACGGTGATTCAAGCTTTAACCACAAGGCAACCGATGCTGGTTCTTTTTTCACTTCCTGTAAAACCTCGTTATATAATCATAGTTGTATGATAGAAAGGGTATTTAGATCTACTTATTCAAATATCTCATATGTCATCGATTTTGACTTATTTAAATGATCAGATAAAGCTTTTTTCCAATCCACTCTAAATTAGAACATCCCACATCTTCAATTTCCATAATCTAAAATTGACAAATCGATTAAACTTCTCAATATCAAATATTATGCCCATCTTGATAGTCGGATCTCTTCAACAACGTAGCTTTGATACCAAATTATTGAGGAATTAGTGTGGATTTAGAAAGATCCACACTAAATTGAGATTAACAAGATTATGCACAACAGAGAATTCACTCACAAAGCAGAATAATTTAGGAAAAAGAAGAGGCCTTTATTCATGCTCTTGAGTAATTACAAGTTGATTAAGCTAATTAATCAATCAATTACAAAAAGTCTACAATTCTCTTTGAATAGAGAATTCTATGAATAAGAAGAATGAGAAGTTGAGAGGCACGACTCTTAACAGCTAGGGTTTCAACATATCTCATTTTATAGAAGAAAAAATCTTATAGAACAAAGCAATGCATTTCAAAAATATAACAAAAACACGGTCCGTGTTTGGGAAATATGAGACCCTTGTGTATATTTCCTTACTCTCGACTTTTACCTAAAACGCATAAAAAATTCACCAAAAAAAAACACAATATGTATTTGTTAACATAGGACCTTCGTGTTTCTCACACAAACTTTCATACTATACTAAACTTCTCCAACACCCACATGAATCAACTTAATGTTATGTGTGCTCAACTATCCGATCAAAACTCACAATATTAGTATGGTAATTAAGCTAATTGTTGAGGGAAATACTTATAAAATAGTACAAACTCTATAGGAAGAGTAAAATATATATATTAAAAATTTTAGGTTATTTGTTTATTAAGTTCTATTAACTAGTTCATAATTATTCAATATATTTTATTTTGTGAATCTATTAGGTTTTTTATATGCATAATCCACATATTTAATTTTTCTATGTGCATGTAATTTGATAATTTGTGTTGTTATTCAATAGTTGTAACTTAATTGCTAACCAAAAGAGCTTAAAGTAATTTTTTTAGTTTGTATTATTTCAACTATGATATTTTAAAGTATACAAGTGTATCAGAGTCATATTTTTATGGAATTCACAGGATCATAGGACGATTCTACGATCTAACTCTACGATTTGATTTTTATGACCCCTATTAAATTTAGATAGAACCCTGATTCTAACAACCTTAATTGGAGTATAGAAAATTAAGTTGTAAATCAAATTAAATGAGTAGATGATTAACAATTTAATGCAGTGCTATTTTTACCTTTATGGATTTAGGAAGAATCAGGATTATTGAGCATTAGACTGACTCACCTACAAATTAAAACCACCAAACCATTTTCCAATTGCATCCATAAATATTTGTATGCTTGATTTTATTCAATTATGTAAAAAAAAAACTTATTTGAATATTGCACTAGATGCCCCAATCTCTACTTATAATTGAGTTTAAAGCCTACTTTACCCAAAGCCACCTTCAACCCATGATGCCATTAATATTTATAGCAATTTACTTTTAAGTCGATACATGTGACTCAATTTTGATCTACTCCTTTTCCCACCACTCTTCTTAACTAAAAACATCATTTTCCATTTAAACTAAGATTCCTTATTCTCATCCTTTTTCCCCTTGCATTTCCATGGTTTCTAAATCTTTTTATCCTCTTACATTTTGTTGAAATAATTTTCGGACATCCTCAAATTTTGCAATATAAGGTTGGTAATTATGAGACGCAAAAGCTTCTTTCTCTTTTAGGTTAGGTTTGGATGAAGAAGTTGTTGAGAAAATTTGTATTTTTTTTCTAGGCTAAAAAAATCATAAATTTCATATTAAAAGTGAAATCTTTTCCATAACGTCTCTAATCCAAATAAATCTTTGGCTTTATGGAAAAAATATCTTGTAATACCCCAAATTTAACCTAAACCCAATCCCGGTTAATTGGTATTTTTAATCTCACCATAATTCTTTAATTTTCAATCTCGCCATTATTGTAAACATAATTTTAACCCTAATCCTAAACTTATTTCTTCTTCTTTTCATTTTTCCCTTTCTCTTCCTCTTTCCTCTAGTCCTTCTTATCCTTCCTCACGTGATGTCCCTTCCCTGACCGGATTACTTCAGTTTGGTTACACTGACCAAATAAGCATAACTGAAATGTCCCGAAAATTTCTAATTCTAAATATTATTTTTAAATGAGGTTTTGTCATAAAGATTAATTAAATAAATTATTTTAATTAAAATAAAAGGAAATTAATTAGGGAAAATCAAGAATAAATTATAAGTATTTTAATTAGGAGGAATTTGAGTATTTTGACTAATTAAATATTTTAATTTGGGAATTTATTTAAATAAATTATTTTATTTAAAATAAGAATGATAAAATAGTTTTAATTTAATAATAATTTTATAAATAATTTAATTGGAGGAATTTGGATGTTTTGCTAATTAAAATGGAATTTATGGAAAATCTTTTATAAATCCTAATTTAGCTTAAAAAAGGGATTTAAATATTATTTTATTTAAATATCCTAAATATTCAGATTAATTTAATTGGCCCTAATCTAATTATTTTCTCTTTTCCTTTTTCCCTTTTTCTTTTTCTTTCTTCCTTTTTCCTTTCTTTTTCTTCTTTTTCTTTTTCCTCTTCTTTTCCCCGAATGGGCCAGCCGCGACCCACTTCCCTTTTCTTTCATTTCCTTCGGCGCAGCCCAGCCCGCGCCGCGTATCCTTCCTCCGCCCGTGGAACGCTGCGTTTCATTCCATATTACGCTCGAACCTCGTCGTTCCATTAAACGCACCCTCGACGCGCGCCTGAATCGGCCCGGTTCTTCCCCTTTTCTTTTCTTTTCCCGGCCGACCCGACCGCCTCCCTTCTTTCTTCCTTCTTCCTCCTCCCTCCTCCATCGACGACGCTGCAACAACGGCCTCCGTCAATGGCTTATCCGGTTACAGTGAATAATACCGTCCGTTTCTTGTCTCATTGCCTTCCTATTAACTCCAGGAATAAATTGGAATAATTTTCGTGCCTTAAATCTCGCCCGTTTCTTCTCCCCGACGTCGCGAACCTTCGAACCAACCCAAACGTCGACCGACCGTTTTCCGACGCCGGCTGCCCAAATTATTGCATTTAAAACTTTCATTTCGACCTCCAGCTCCTCATTATCCATTCCAACATCTATAAATAGCCTTGTTATAGGAGTTCTTAGAGTTTTTCTTCCCCGAAACCCTCGGCCCGAGCTGCCGCCACCCCAACTTCAGACGCCTCTTCCGCCTCCGTTAGCCAACTTCAGAGCCACCGCTTCATGCCAAATGCTTCTCTGCAACGCCCTCTAGTTAACCAAACTATTTTAATCTCTCGATTCTTCTTGTACGAGCCTAAATAATCATGCAAAGTTAGATGCTCGTTTCGCCGGAATTTTGACCCCGAAGCCTTAAACCGCCTTCCACCGCCGTGCGCCGCCACCTTTGGCTGCACCACCACCATCATTTTGTCCCTCTCCTCCTGGGCAACAATAAACACCTCTTATATCACCTCAATTCTCCCTATCTTTTTCCCAACATCCATCTTTCTCTTTGTTCTTCTATTTTTTCGGCCACCGCCGCCGCCGCCGTGAACCACCGCCGGTGCCACCTATCCCCACCAGCTAAAGGTTGAACCCTAGACCCTCTCAACCATTTTCCATATTATTATAAGCCTTGATTTAATTTATTTCAATTATTTGTGAATACCATTATTATTATTCTTAATATTTATATTCTTAATATGTTTTATTATTAATTGATGAGAAATTTTATTCTGAATTGTACTTGTAGGGTGGAGAGTGGTAATAAAACAATTTTATTGTTAGTTTCGAAGTTTAAGTTATTAATTGAATTATTATAGGATTATTATCATTCTTATTATTATTATTAATATTATAATTATTAGAATAATTATTATTAACGTTTTATTGTTTATTCTGGAAAATCTTAGGCCCTAATTTTGTATTGACGTTTGCACTTAATTATTTGAGTATTATTATTTCTACTGTTCTTATAACCATTAATAATAATATTATCATTATCTTTATTATTTCAATATTATTATATATGTTATTAATTTTATTATTAATATTAAATAAATGGTAAGTCATTAGTTATTTTAAAACTTATATGTTATTGTTATTATTATTATTATTATTATTGTTATTATTTATATTCTCATTGATATTAGTTTTATTATCTTTGATATTATTATATTAGTATCATTATTATTATTAGGGTAAAGTCTTTAACCCTACATTACCAAGGTTTATAATATCTCTATTATTTTTTATATCTTTAGCAAAGTTAGAATTTTGTTAAGGTTATTTTATTAGTATGTTATTAATTGGTCAAAGCCCTAAGGAGGCGTAGGAACGTGCTCCAAGACCGGTGTCATTTCAGGTAAGGGGCGCTAAGGCCTTTTATGTGCTAATGTGCATTGTGTGATTCATATGCTATGCATTCTATGTTTATGATTATTAATTATGCCGTATATGCTATGACATGGAGTTGAAGTATGTTTTCGTATGGCATGTGTATTATTTGTGTATGACCCTGTAAGACATGCATGTGAGGATGTTGATATGATTTTATGTGGGAGAAAGGATGAAAAAGGAGGATGGGGAAAGAATTTGACTAAGGGAAGTGAGTTGACCTAATTTTATGAATTTATAAGGAATAATCTAATGCATGGTTTTGTTTGGAAGAATGTAATTTATGATGTCATATGGGGGAATCTAGTTTATGATTTGATTGGGAGAATATAATTTATGATTTGTTTGGGAGAATCTAATTTATGGTTTTGCTTAGGAGATTCTAATTTATGATTTTATGGGGAAGAATCTAACTTATGGTCTTGTATGGGAGAATCTAATTTGTGGTTATGAGAGGGGAGAATCTAATCAATTGTATTATGTGGAAAAATCTTTGGGTTTTATATGATTTGAACCTTTGTGTTGGTATGGATTGAATTTAGGGTTTTGTGTGAATGAATCTTTGGGTTGTATATGGTTTGAACTTAGGGTTTGGTAAGGATGGATACTTAGTCTGGTATGGATGAATCATTGGGTTTTATATGGTTTGAATCTAGGGTTTGGTATGAATGAATCTTTGGGTTATGTGGAATGAATTTAGGGTTTTGTATGATGAGATTTTGGGTTTTGCATAATGGTTAATGGTTGTATGGTGGTATTAGGGTTTGCATGGAAGTTAATAATTGCATGGGATGTGTAAAGTTTGTATGAGAGTAAAGTTTACATATGGAACGCTGATTTGGGATTTGAGGAAAGTAATGTAAGTGTTGTTTGGGTGATTGAACATTTGAAGGGAAAAATAGTGCGTGGAGAATTATATGGGTACGTAGGAAACCGAGCTAGGGTTCGTGTGGATAATTAGGGTTTGGTGCAACTGCTTAGGGTTTTTGCGGTATCAGGTGTTTTTGGTGATTAAAGTGGAGTCATGAGGATGGAATTTATGAGTTACAATGTGTGAAGTGTTAAAGGAGTGATTCATGCATGTCTAGGGTGAAAGCCGTTGAATAAGATACTTAAGACACTAATTATTTAAAGTGGAAGATCGTTGAGACGGGACCAACCAATCCACCCGGTTAGGAATAGTGGTTAGGGCGTGATGTCCTATGCGTAACCGATCCATCGGTTATAATAGTGGGGGTTCCCGAGCTCAACAACCGCAAACCAAAATTTTGCTAAAATGCCTAAAAGATACTAATTACTTACAGTGGAACACCATGCGTGCCGGAGCCAACCGATCCACCGGTTAGGAATAGTGGTTAGGACGCGTAGTCCTATGTGTATCCGATCCACCGGCTATAATAGTGGTTAGGGTATGATACCCTATGCGCCTCCGATCCACCGGCTATAATAGTGGGGGCTTCCGTTTTCGCATGGATTTGATAAAAAGACATGATGTGTATCGAATTCCGATAAAAGATTAATTAAGTAATTAATCTGGACTATGATTGGGCTTTTATGTATGTACCTGAATGATTGGTCGATATGATGATGGTCTTTATGATCTTTTATTATGCATGATTTTATGTGCTTATGTGTTGGCCTTAGTGCTCGGTTACCTTACTCAGTACGTAGCATACTGATCACCCTTTTTATGGGTGCTGCTCATTCCCACGAGTAGTATGCCCTTCTGGTTTGTGCAGGTGGGTGAGACATCAGTCGGGGTTGAGTGTTGAGCATGTTTGGCTCAAGTTCGAGAGAGTTGTGGCCGTATTTCAGTCTTTATGTAATTTTATTTCCTGCTATTATTTCTTTGTATTGGAGTATTTATTCGCTTTGATTTCGCTTTCTGATTTCTATTTTATTACGTTTATAACGTTTATGCGTACTCTGATTTTAAGGTATGATCTTTCGAGTTCTTTTATGAACTGTTGATTTGAATTTAATGTAAATCTTTTCCTTAGCCTTAGCACTTGGTACTGGAACGGTCGGAGAGAATTGGTCTAGTACTAAGTGTGGCGGTAACATTTCCAGAATTCACGGGTTTTAAGTATTTCTAATTTAATTGCTTCCGCTTTTAAGAAAAAAAATTAGTGAATTTTGGGGTGTTACAATAACTTTGTCTAATTTTTTGCGCTAAGTTTTCCCCTAAATCCCTCATTAGCCGTGTTTTACCTGTGCTTGATTTGCACATACTATACCACCATGCCTCACCATTCATACACCATATCCAACCATATATTATCTTCTCCCTATCTCGTTTATTCATTTAATGTCATACCAAACAGATCTCTTACTCCCCCTCTCTATTTCCAATCCTACATCATCCTCTTCAAATTTTAGCTATTTTTGTGCAACAAGCTTAGTATAACTTGACATACCTCAGGCTGCAACTCCCTCATTGGCTTAAGAAACTTATGTTTCTACCCTTTGGTGGCATGAAGAGATCATGCAACAACCCCTACCAATGCCCCAAACCTCACATAACAACATCCCCAAAACAACCCAACCCTCACACAATAGCAAACCATCAACACGAACCTCTCACATAGCCTTCTTTCTCCACCAAATCAAACCTCACACAACTAGCCCCAACCATTGTAAGCTACTCACATTCTTACCCCTACCTACGTGAGAGACTCACGTAATTCAGCCTCAACCAACCCAACCACTTTATGCAGCTGCAACTTCACGCAGGTTCAACCTTCTTATTTTTGCTTCAGTTCTTACTTCTTTCCATCCTTTTCTTCCTTATATTTTCCTTATTTGTTTTCCTACATTCTAACAATGGTTTTTTCTTAGTTTTTAGGTGATTTTTTTGATGGTCTTGGAGGAGAAAATTTAGGTTTATTCTTTCTTATATATCAGTGCATTTTTGATAAGGATACACGTCTTAGTATAGGGGTTTGGTACTATGTGTAGATTTTATGTAATACAATTCTTAGTATCGTTATATTCTGTAACTCATGTTGTTGATGTCATTTTATGATATTATTGTAGTGTGTTATGGAAAAGTGAGTATTTTGTGAAAGCATGTGTTTATGTGTTTTTACTTGGTTAAGATTTGTCTAGTAACCCTAGTATGATCCACTATCTTATTCATGTTATGAAGAATAGTTGTAAATGTGGTTAATTATTATCATGGTGATATATGGTGGTGGTTGGAAGTGAATAATATTGGAACTCGTAGGTTTTTTCTGAAAGTTTTGATGTTTTGGTTATCTTCAGGATATTTGGGACGTTCCATGATATTAGGAGACATAAATATGGCATGGTAATTGTTGAGGGTTTTGTAATTAATTTCATGAGTAATATGATCAAGTGATGGTTGAGTAGGACACAAGTTACTTAAAAAGAGACTTTGAGGCATTTAAGTAAGATAGGGGTATTTTAGTTAGTTTGGGCTAAATATAGAATTTTGGCAATTATAAGGTGATAAGTATACCTAATATGGATTTTTTATTAGTTCCTCCCTTGAGTCATCTCATGATATAATTAGCATATATTATTAGTCCTCCCACGTGACCTTATATGTTTTTGTATGCCTTTACTTATGATTTTATTGTTATCTTATTTAATACGCAGGTATTAACCATAATTTTTATGGGTGTTGCTTATTCCCATGAGCAGACACCCTAGATTTTGTTATACAGGTCATTGAGAATCGTCTTGATAATTTCACTAATTATGAATCACTGCCTATGGATGAGTGATTATTTTATTTCTTGGGATTTGAATGTAGAGTTAACGTTATCTGATAACTAGTTTTTGTCGAGTTATCTATTGGACTCTTAGTTCTATTATATCTCTTTTGGTTATATTTATTTATGTTATACTCATGAGATAATCTCCTAACTCTTATTTAAGATTTATGAAAAACTCTCTCATTCTCTACCTATCTTATTTTAATTTATAAATATTTTACTGTGTATTCAATGTAAGGATGACATGACAATTCAGACTTATGTTGAGTATGATAGTAACACCAAATTATCTTGTTATCACGCTTCCACTAAAACAAATTTTTTTAATGGTAAATTTTGGAGCATTTCTAGTTTTCCCTTTCTGAGAGGTTTTCTAATTGAAATGTTACAGTATACACGTGTGCATTGCATGAGACTCATTTTAAAGGCATGATATGCCTATAAATATCAAGTATAACAAGCCTTTGCACATCAAGTGCTTATGTTTTTTACTACAAACATAGTCATGGAAGAGTACCTCATGGTTTCTTCTTTTTACCTAAGTTTTTCAAATTCATTCCTCACCATTACGTGTGGGTGTGGGTGTATCATTTTTTCTTGAATGCTAATTAAAAATCAAAATAAAAATCCTAATTTGAAATTAAGTATAAAGTAGTTATTGAAAAAACTACTTTGAAGTCATTTTAGCAATTTGTACACTTTTTGTGAACTAATAAAACTAATATGAAAATTCCATTTACGTTTTTTTCTTACAAAAAACAACAAATCTTCAAATGTATAGCTAATAAAAAGAGCAAAACAATTGATGATAAAAGCATGAGGTAGGTTTCAACCCTTTCAAAATGGTTTTTATACAAATATTTATACTTTGAGATATGAAGGGGTCCAAAATTGGACCACCTCGCAACCCCAGTAAGGACCCTTTTTTTAAAATTAGGAATTGAAGATCGGACTGGATCAAAATAAGTGGAATTAGATTAATTAGGATCAAGGTTATTAGAATCAAGATTCTACTTGTGATCGATAAGGGGTGCTTCAAATCGAATTGTAGAATTAGATTGTAGATTTTTAAGGTTCTATGAAAATTGCAAAAATACAAACTATAATAGTTGTATGCTATATAACGCCATGCTAAAAGTCAAAAGGACAATAAAATCACAATCTTAAGCTCTCATGTAGTCACTAATACAGTTTTACCACTAATAGGCAATATGAATTGTTAAACCAACTTTACATATACATAGCTGCATTCTATAACACCACACTAAAAGTCAAAAGGGCACTAAAATCATATTCTTAAGCTCTCACGTAGTCACTAATTAAGTTGAACCACTAATAAACATCACATCAAATTATTTTTACGTATTAGCAATCATATTAAGTTAATAACATAATCAATAAAATGACAAATGAACTGTATTGACAGAGTAAACTTTGTTTTCTTAATTTCATTTCACTAAAACTTTTTCCGCATCAATTGATGCTCAAGATATGTAGCAAAATAATACAGGATTGAGGATTTGGGATTTAGGAAAGAAATATAGTAGGAAAAAAGAGGGATTTTTTAAAGGTAAAATAGATAAAAATTATAATAACTACATGGAATATTGTTACTTAGGATCGTATGATTCTACTGATTGTAACATACAATACTACTAAAATTCTACATAATATCGTGGATCGTTCAGTAACTTTCTTATCTTAGAATTGTAGGATCATAAGGTTTGGATCAAAATTTTAACATATATGGTTAGGATAGAAATCCTTAAGTATTATATATATATAGAATTATAGGTAAAATGTTAAACATTTTTTGGGCTGAAAAAAATATTGAGCAATCTAGATTAGACTAGAACCCATTATGAATTGAATATTTTTTATTCTAAGATTAGAACCTGAAATAACCGATCCTAATTCTTAGTTCGAACTAAATGTTGATCATCCCTACGTAGAATAACTAGAGGGTGTTTTGTTGCTTTTTTTTAATAACTGTTTTAAAAACAATAATTATGGATTTCGATGGCAAAAGGTTAAATAAAGGGTTAATGCACCGAACAACCCCAAAAAAATTTCAAAATATATAATATAACCCTAAGTTTCTAGGAACTCAAAGAATGACCATTAGTTTTAAAGGTTATGTACCAAATAATCATCTATCTAGTTTTACTGTTAAGTATCTATTAGCTTTATAAAAATTCAAAATTTTGCTTGCAAAATGATGATTCTACCCTTATCTTTCATGAACCAAATTCTCTCCATTTTCCCTTTTATTATCTAATATAAATACCTCAAGTTTTTCTAAATAACATACCTTAACACTCTCTCTCTTCTAACATCTATTTTCTCATCTTAGGGATGATAATGGGCCCCTATAGGGACGAGGATGCTAATCCTAAACCCATAAATATATACCCATCCTCTGACATGCTCCATTTCTTGATTTTCACTAATAAGGATTCTTCGTCTCAATCCCCATGCTTCTCTAATCCCCAGATAAAGCCACTGTCCCTATCCTCAAAATTTGTGCCCATCTCCAAAACCTAAAATAATTATTGAAAATTTATAACAAATCATTTTCTTTTTTATTCTTATTTTTAATTTTTTTAAGAAAAAATGTTATGTTATAATATATTTATGTATGTATATGTATATATTAGGGTCTGTTTGGGGATGGGGAGCCTATCCCTATCCCTCTGATCCTCAAACCCAATCCTCAAAATGCTTCCCTGAGGCCAAACCTAATGGAAATTCTCCGACGAGGCCCCAAATCCACATAAAATATTGCCATCCCTATCTCCTCCCCACCATCACACCTCATGATCTATAATTCCTCCTCCCCTATTGTGGCACTAAATTTTGAAAAGGTAAAAGGCACTAGAAATGGATGTCTAATCATCCTTTGATTTTTAACTTTCTAAATTGCTACATTTACCATCAATCACATCATTAGAAACAACGCCACTCTTTTTCTTTGCCATCTTTCTCATCATCTTCATCTTCACTGTATGCACTCCTACATTCATCTTGACCTTCTTTTACATTTTCTTCCTCCTTGATTCTATCCTCACCAGACCCCTCTTCTACTAATAAACTTATGGTACCTACCCTGTTGTGCTTGGAAATTTTAAGCTTCAAATTTGCCTTCTTGTCATAGTCGATCTAAGAATCGCATGAGCAATAACATGTCAAATTGTAACTTCCTTTTACTAAAGTTCAAAACTTACCCATAGTTAATCTTAAGTCATTTCATACTTTATCAACTAATTCTTTAATAACCTAACACCCGTTATTAGACTCTTGAAAAACTTTAGACACCGCATTACTTTTACCTTCTTTTTGGGGTCCCTAATTTCGTCAGCATCTAAACTTAAACCAACAATAAGACAAGTGGGAAGCATGGTGTACTGTCATAAGTTTCGAACACGGAGAGTAGTGACTCACTGGAATCAATCAAATTGTTGAGTTTGATTAATCAGGAGCTTCATTAGAAGTTACAGCAATAGAGGTTGGCTATGTTATGTAGTCAGGGATGGGGGGAAGAGGAAGAAAATAAAGAAGACAGTGGCAACTTAAGAAATAGAAATCATCATCAAATGGAGAAGCCACCTCTATTTTGTTTTAGAATTTGGAGATTTGTTAAAGGAAAATAATCATCAATGTCATCATGGAGGCATTGGTGGTGGGATTGAAGGTGATGGAGTCACTGGGTCAAAGGCACTGGTTTGAAGTAGTGTGTTGTTTGCTTCCTTGTTGGGCTATTGTTGTTGTGGTGGTTGGAGCAGGTCACGATGACTTGATTCACCAGACTATTGTGGCATTATGGGGTTGGAGGAGGAAAAGGAGAAGTAAAGGTAAAGTTGCTTGGTTTCTCTTATAAGGTATGTTGAGCAAAGAAAAAATGAGTGGGGGGAAGAAGGATAAGAACACACACTTAAGTTCCCCCCCTCTTTCTTCTTTTTAAGCTAATGGTTTATTTGGATTGGGATGAATTGAGGTAAGGGTAAACATTAAAAATTAACCTAGGTGAAGGAAATTGAGGTGAATCGAGGTGAATGTTTTAAAAATTCTACTTGGATTGAGGTGAATGAAGGTTAAAATAAATAAATAAAATGAAGGACAAGATGCAACAACCCCAAAATTTACAACTGAAAAAATTTATTTTAATAAAAAGGTTTTAACAAAAGTGAAATAACAAAACCGTAAATTCTGGGGATATTACCACCACACTTAGTACTAGACTGGTTCACTCCTACCGTTCCAGTACTAAGTACTAAGGCTAAATAGGGTTAACATCAAACACAAGTCATTAATAAAACATTGAGAGTTCATGAGAGGACTCCCTCATAGTCATATGGAAATCAGAGTGCAATTTAAGAATTACAACCCAAAGAGTAAGTAACTAAAGTTTTCTAAAAACATAAAATACCGTACAACATGACATAATTAGAATAAGAACGTAACATGGTAAAATAAGAGGAAAAAAATAGAGTTCGGCCGAGTCGCTCTTGATCCCCAGGTCAAGTCTAGGCTCAATGCTCAACCCCACCTGATGCCTCGTAGGTGTTGTAGGCATCAAAGACATCATCCCTTACCTGCACAAACTCAGACAGGTCTTCTACTCATGGGAATGAGCAGCACCCATGAAACGGGTGATTAGTACACTACATACTGAGTAAGGTAACCATGTACTAAGGCCAAACATAGAAAACATACAACATAACATACATAACATGATCATATAGGCAGCATACAATAATACAGATAATGAAGGCTGACTATGGTCCAGATAGACTTATACTTTAGATCTCTAGTAAATATAGTCGTTTCACACCATAGTCTTTATCAGTCTATACGAGTGCGGGAACCCCACTATTATAGCCGGTGGATCGGAAACATACAGGGCAGAACGCTCCTGACCACTATTTTTACCGGTGGATCGGTCTCCAAGGTAAGGTGCTCCTTGCCACTATTATACTAGTGGATTGGTTTGGCCCCGACTCTCATAGTGTTTCACTATAATTATATAGTATCTTTCCCATAATTCATTTGCATCTTAGTGTTTGGTTTGTTGAGCTCAGGATCCCCCACTATTTAAGCCAGTGGATCGGTCACTTATAGGGCAGAACGCACCTAACCACTATTATATGCCGGTGGATCGGTCTCTAAGGCACCCCGGCACTTGGCCACTATTATGCCGGTGGATTAGTCTGAGCCCAACTCATCAATCTTCCTCTTGAAATGATTAGTATCTTATTCGTGTCTTATCAATAAAGCTTTCACCCTTGACATGCATGTCAACAACACTCTACTTCTATCCCCCCAAGAGGGCCCATCTTATATCTTGAGACTCTTGCATATCCTATCACATCCCAATATCAATTCCTCCTTAAAATTACGCATGATGAAATTCCAACTCCTAAGTGTGTGGGTTAAGGCCCAACACCTCGTGACATCCAACTCCACTTACTATCACCCTCCAGGATTTTCCCTTGAAGCCCTAATTGGACCTATGTGGCCCAACTTCCTCTCACTTACACTGCACACTATTTCCTTTATTGCCCCACACCTTATCACATTTATATTCAATCCCAAATTATATCACTTTATTCCTCGATTTCACATGTGCCCAGAAAACCCTAGTTAGCCACTTCAAACCCTAGTACCTTTCTTCCCCCACAAGTAACCTCTCTATTTTTCACCTAATATCTCTTCTCTCCCATGGCACCCATGCTCGCCCCTCATATAATAAATTTCCACTCTTAACCCGTACTCCTCTTCCCCTTAATTGCCTTTACTTCCACATTTTTCCTTAGATTAGTGCTTCCTCCCAAAACCCTAATCAGATCCCTTATACACCCTTACACCAACCTACGTACTATTTTTCATCCCAAGTCTTCAATCTCTCCACAACTCTCCCCTTAGCTTACTTACACCTAAAACAACTTTTCTCGCGTAAAGATCATCCCTATGCAAGCTTCATCCACTTTATGCAAACTCTCAAAATCCCCATGCAAACCATAGAATTCCCATGCATGGTTCCAATTTCTCATTCATTTTGGTCACTTCTCCCTCTTTATTTTCCTCTCATAGGTTATAAGGTAGTTTGGTCAATCTCATATCCCCTTTAGCGAACTCACTTCCTATTTTCTTTCTTTTTACCCTTTCATTCCCATATCACATTATTAATCATCCTATCATGCATGTCCTAGAGGGTCATATCATATCACATCATAATCACCATATATACATATCATACTCATGTCATAAGGAAACACATAAGCATACCTCAACTCCAAGCTGCGCTACACACAAGTTAATGACAATCATACGATACACGACATAGCATGATATATAACATCCAAGGCATATAAGTCACACAACACACATGACCTTAGTTACATCCTTATCTAAAACGATGCTGGGCTTAGAGCACGCTCTTACGCTTCCTTAGGGTTTTGCCTTGATTCACCTACAAGAGGGAAATACTACTGGTTAATCTTCTTCTTACCAAAGATTACCATTATTTCTACCCTACTCTTATCATATTCTACTATTAGGGCTAATAAGGATAATAGTAGTTTTATAATTAAAAGTAGGATTATTATTCTCAAAATAATTAATCGTGCCGCTGCTAAACAAAATAAGTCTTAGTAGCCATCATGGTTTATGTTAAAGTAGTCACAGTGATATTCATAGTATTAAAGGCAATAGTTTTAATATTAATAATATTATTATTTGTTTTAGTTATAACGCTAATATCGACCCAAACCTTAGTAGTAATAACAATAATAGTGATATAATTAATATAGAAGTAGTGACCATAATGATTCTTATATTAATAATGATAGTAGTGATAATAGGTTAGTGATTATGAAATATTGACAAAAGACAAGTTAACAATAATAATATTTATAGTAGTATTAAATAATAATAATAATAATAATAGTGATAATATTAATAATAGTTCTCATATTAAGAATAATACCAATGAAGGTCCTAGAAATCATATTAGTAGTATCCTTAGTGATAATGTAGTCAGGTATAATAGAATAATAATAATAATAATAATAATAATAATAATAATAATAATAGAAACGATGATAATAATAATAATAGTAGTAATGATAGTAGTGGTAGTAGTAGTAGTAGTAGTAGTAGTAGTAATAATGATAAGCGTAATAAGGATAATAATCGAAAAGGGTAATAGTAATATAAGAGTCCCAACATTTACACCAATAATAAAAGTGATAATGGCCAAGTTAGTATAAATAGTATTAGTAGTAGTAGTAGTAGTAGTAGTATAATAATAATAATAATAATAATAATAATAATAATAATAATAATAATAAAGATAACTATATTAATACTAAAGTTGTAGCCTTTTAAATAATAATACTATAGTTATAAATATTTCTGAAGTTATGTTAGATAATAAGAGTGATAACATAACAACAACAACAACAACAACAACATTAATGATGATAATAACAATAATATTAAGAGTAATACTATTAATATTACTAAAAATTATTAATACTTATAGAAAAATAGTTTAAGGGATAGGAAAATTAGAATACCACCTAGGGTTGGTGGCGGAACCGGCGGAAGCGGTGGAGGAGGAAGAGAGGTGGAGAGATGGGGGTATAGGCTAGAAGAGAGGGAATGAGGGGGTGTTTGAGGTGGTGGAAGGTGTCTCAGGTGGAGAGGGGTGGAATGGAGGTGGTGGTGCAACCCGAAAGTGGCGGCGCACGGCGGCAGGTGTGGCGGTCGAAGGTGGTGGAAGATGGAGAAGGGAGAAGGAGAGAGAGATAGGGAAAGATGGAGGTATGGCTGTGATGGAATTGGTGGCGGATGGTGGTGCGAGGGGCGGCGAGAGGTCGAAGTGGGCTGATCGGGATGGTGATTTTACACGGCAGGGATGGTTCATGCAGGACAAGGCAATGGAGGAGGGTGACTCAGTTTTGTAGAGGGTGGTGCTGGGAAGGCTTTGGTGGGCAGCGTTGGTGGCGGTGATCGTCGACGGCAGCATAATAGGGATCCATTTGGGCGGCGATGCAAAAATTGGGGTTTTTGAGCTGTGAAAACAAAGTTCTGATTATGGCTGCCTATGGGGGTATTTATAGGCTAATTTGAGGGGAAACGATGAAGGAGGAAGAGGACAATCTGGGGCATGTGAGGCAGGACCACCGACCTTCGGTGGTAGGCGGTGCAGGCCTGCGAAGTTGTAGGGCGTGTTTGGTCGGGGGGGGGAGAAGAAAAGGGAAAGGGAGGCACGCGTGAAGGGGAGTTGCGGGGCTGGTTAGGGTCGAAAAAGGAAAGGAAAGCGACGGGGAGGGAATAGGAGGTTGGTCGTACAGAGTTGGTGGTTGTTGGCGGCGTGGGTTGTAGGCTTCAAAATTTGTAGGTCGGGAGTACAGGTCGCATGGAAGAAGAAGGAAAGGAAAATGGGTGGACCGGCGATCCAGGGGAAAGAAAAGAAAAAGAAAATAGGGGAACCGACCGGTGGCTGGCCATGGGGAAATGACGCGGGCTTTGGGCCGCGTGAAGGGAGAGGGGAGGAGAAGGGGAATTGGGCCGGTAGGCGGGCTCGATTCGGGGAAGGAAGAGGAAAGAGAAAAAGAAGGAAGGGAAGGAAGAAAGAAAAAAAGAAAAAGAAAGGAAAAAGAGAAAAAAAGAAAAAAGGAAAAGGAAAAAAAAAGGTTGGTTGTGGTGTTTAGGGTATTTTGGTATCCTTAAATATTTAAAAATAATAATATTTAAAAGAATAATAATAATTAAATTTCTTTTTAGCTTAATTTGGCTATTTTGGACAAATTTCCTTAACTTCCATATTAATTAGTAAAATGTCCAAAATTTGCCTAAATAATTTATTTAATATTTTTTCCTTGTTTTTCCTTAATTAATTCCCCTTTTATTTTAATAAAATAATTTATTTACTTAAATTTTCTAATAAATCCTTATTTTGCCATAATTTTTTAAATTAGAATTTTGGGGTATTTCACGAGAAATAGAATAATCGAGTGTACGAGAAGAGAATGTTGATTCCATTAATATAAATTAAGAACTTTTATATACGATTAAATAAAAAAATTATTTATATGTTAATATTCATATCTGTAACCCCGAAATTAGAGATTAATAAAAATAAGATTAATAGAGGTGAACAGAGGTTAAATTATAACCCTAATTCACTTTGTCGAGGTTAATAACATTAGTTCCCATATTGATTCACCCTAAAATAAGTAGGCCATAAAAGTTGAGGAGTATTTTAGGCTAGATAATAAGTGAAAAGTTATTTTAAATAGAGCTAAGGATAAAATTATTATTTTATAAGTATTTTTCTTAAGTTAATACAGGTTTAACGATAAAATTGGATCAAATGTTATCTAGTCTGTAATATTTAAAATTCAAAATTATTTTGTAAACTCCTACAAACTTAAGATTATATTATACATTTTAAAAATATTTATAGTTATATGGGACTTTTTTTTGGGTAAAAAAGGCGAGATAGTAAATTCCGGCTGTGGGAGCTTCGGAGTTGGGACGTCGCTATTCAAGTGCATTTGTCATGAACTGATAATGGCCTCTTTGGGTATACTCCTTCGATTGGAGCAAAAATGGAAATAATCACCACCTCTGCTTCTCAATCCGCCAACACGCCGTCCTCCAAGCGCCTCCAGTTTGACAGGCGCTACGGTTGGATGTAACATTCTTTCTCCCTCTCTCTATATTCAGAAGTAGGATTAATTTGTTCCCTAACCTAAGTCTATCACTTTTTATTTTATTTTATTTTATGCAGCTTCGATGAATGGATAGATCCCTCACAAGAAGCTCTGGCCGGTGGCCGTGGCATGTATGTAGTGAATGCTACCCTCGATATCTTGATTCCTTTGATTAATTATGTAGTTCTTAATATTGTATTTTATAATTTTATTTATTTATTTCTGATTTATGTGATACAGGTTTTGCATTGTGCCTTTAGCGAAAGGAGTGATCACCGTGACTTCGCAATCGGTACGGTTCACTTGCTCTAGCACACTTTAATTTCTCTTGCACTTAGTTTCTGGTCATGTATGTTCATGCAATGAAAGCTGATTGCTTCCAGGTTTTAAGGCTAGGTTTCTGTAGCTGCTGTGCATATACTTGCTGCCCTTGCATTGGTGGGTTAAACTGTGGAACAAACGATTCCATGGAATTATGTTGAAAGTTGAGTCTGGTCCTCTTTGGTTGAAGGAGAATGAGGGGAAAAACACAATATTTTGCTATTTGATGGGCTTGCAAGGAATAGAGTTAGGGGCATCCATCTTGTAGCCTGGTAGCTCTGAGTTCATGCTGCTAAGAAGGCCTGCATTCTCTCCTTGCTGGAGAATGGCGTTTGATGCAGGCCTAGTTTTAGGATTGATAGTTTCCACTGTTCGAGCAGTGGAAAAGCTCCAAAATAGAAGAATCAGAATTCAGAGGGGGAGGGGACAGAGAATTTGGGAAGGAGAAATGATGGGGTCACGGGAGGTTCTGTTCACTTTCTGCTTACCATTAATTATTCATTAACTACAAATCTATGGAGAAAAGCTGATAGAAACAAACATAATGCTACCTAACCGTTCTCTAACAGAATGGTAATTCATCATAACTAAGCATCGTCTAGAAGATTAATTTTAACTGCAGTAAAATATGCTATGAAACCATGGTTATTAATTCTGGATAATGAGCTTTTGTAGCCTTTTGAACCCAGCTATCCTCCTGAATTCGTAACATTGCTCTACGCTTCAAAACAACCTTGTTCTCAAGATTGAGGGTCTGTTTGATTTAGGGAAAATAATGAGGAAAGGAAAATGAGAAGGAAAGAAAGTAAGAGAAATTAATTTTCTTTACTTTGTTTGGTTGTTGGAAAAATTTTGTGAAAAATATAATTCTTAGAAAGTATATCCGGTGTTTGGTTTATAGAAAGAAAAGTCTAAGAAAAGTTGATTAATATTATTTTAATGCTCTTATATATTTAATAAAAATTAAAATATTACATTGATACATGAAAATTTTTAAAAAGTTTCTGCAAAAAAATTATAAAAACTCCATAAACTCAATACTAATTCCAAAATTATTTTAGAAATATTCTAAAATATTACATAAATAACTTACAATAATTTCTAAAAAAATCTAAAAATATATAAAACATTACATATTCCTTTTAATTTCAAACATGATAACAAATATAGAAAAAAAAAACTTCATGGCTTGTTAATTGTTATTAATGCATTCGTTAGTTCTATAAAATATCAATAATCCGCTATTCCATCTTCCATGTACCTCTGTGGTTATAAAATAAATTGAATTTATAATTGTGTTTTTTTTTATATATTTCAATCAAAATAATTCAAAGATGGACATTATCAAATTTCACCGAATTTCAAATCAATTCAAACCATTTAAAATTCTCAGATTAATATTTAATTTAATTTTGGGCCTAGACTGAATTCTAAATCATATTATTAGGGTCAAGCTAGATTTGCTAGACCAAGATATTATATAACAGAAAGACAACAAAATACAAGGTTCTAACATCCATCGGGTACACTAAACGTTAAAATTTGCAAACCGCAATACGATCTTCAAAATTTCCTTCCACAAGCTTACAAGCTCAACACTAACAGACAACTAAATTGCTAATACATTCATTATTGCCATTTTCTTGCTTCAGATACAAATTAATATCTGACACCCATAAAAAAAATATCCAAAGTCAAGACTATTATTTTATTTGACATGCACCCACAAGACCCATTACCGCAGCAATACGTATCTATGCTTATCACAGACTAGCCACTTCGAATGAGTTTGCTTCTCTTGAAGGCTAACCAGTAGACTATCGAAGCTCTTCTTGAATGCATCCACCCCTTTGACTTCAAGCACATGGTATCATCCGATCCAATGTCTTCAGCAGCCGTATACCTTCTCAGGAACTTAATATCAACAATCGTATGAAATTTTGCCAAGAAAAAGCATATTTCTTCTGAAACTAATCGGAATGGAAACATTCTGAGGTTTCAAATTAGAAGTATAACCCTATCTCCAAATGTGCTCAAATTTGAGGGACAAGATACAGCCTTCAGGCCCGTAAGAAGTAAGTTATACAATAAATTACCTCCATGTTTGAAACTATGTACCACAAGTAATTATTTAAAAATTAATCTATTTTTTTATAAACAAAACATAATTAATTAAATTTAATCGATAACTTCAAGCCAGCCATAAAACAGTCGCAGAGCTCTAACCATGATAAAGAGTGTGAGAATTCATCAAAAGCACAATCCGGAACTGCTTCAAAACTGTTTCATGTTTGAATTGCTTCAAAACTGCTAAACTAATGAACCCAGTTTAGCACCAATGGAAACCTATAATGACAACATCTTATGATGTAAATTTTTCCTTCTTGTTCTTCATGGCTGATCAAAATGTCGATTTGAGGGTTCTCATTCCTCTTATGATGCAAAGTCATTGCTTCAGTCTCTTCAAAACTGCTTCACTAACAAACAATGTAATAATGTTTCTCTTGGCATGACTCAATCTTACCCATAATGGTTGTTAACCCCAAGCCATATCAGATATGATGATGATGAGTTGGCAATGATCCATTCTTAAAGGCCCATTTCCATTTAAAATGATTCACAACATTTTTTTTAATCAGACCTGCAATTGTAATCAATAGTAAAAAAAAATATTATAACCATGAGACTTATAGAATAAAGAAGAGGCAAAAGCCATAGCAACAAACTAATAATGGAAAATAGGTGAACATAAAACAATAAAAACCACATATAGAAGAAACATACTAGAAAAAAAATAGTAGGAAAAAAAAACATGGGAACATACGACAAAATAGTAGAAACCTGAATGAATAATAAGAAAATAACATAAGCTAAAAAAAAAAGTAGGAAAAAATAGAAGAAATATCAGCAATGAAACAATAGGAAAATTCACTAAACAATCACAAAGACATAGCTAAATTTAAACTATAATTGTCACACCAGAGGGGTGAGAGAAAAAATATTATTTGAAGGAAAGGAAAAAAATAATTGTGCATTTAATAAGAGTTAAACAATTTTCCATTTGTTTCAATAAAGAAGAAATGGTTGAACCTCACAGTTTCATCATAAACTTGAATGAGTTTGGTGGTGGCTAGACATAGTTTGTGAATAGAATAAGGGGGTATTCTTTCAAAATTTTAGCAAATTAGTTTACAATGACAAAGAAGCTCCATAAAGCTCCCTTGAGGAGATAAGAATAGTTATTATAAAGCCTTAACTTCAATTTCACATATCAATACCACTTGATGATGGCAATATAAGATGACTATGTCAGATAACTACATAATACAAAACAACACCACTCTTCTGCATTAAAATCCAGCATGTACCATGGAATCTGGAGAACCATATAAATGCAGAGGCATATATCACACAGGGAATCAGAAGCATAGTGCAGGGATGGTGCACAACTATCACATATCCCAGATAAATAACTTCACATAGATGGTGTAAGCATTATGCTAATCCAAGAATTTCAAACAAATTTCTCTACTTGTATTTACCCAAATTAATATCTCATTAATCTGCACATCTAATATCACATTAGCAGTGCTAGCTTTTGCTATGGAAACCCACCAAAATCTTATACATAACAATTAATTATTAGCCAATGCTCTAATAATCTAACCATTGCTCTATGCAAACAGTATGAAATATATGCCCCACAAGATAAGCGATTAATGTCCAACTCCGGTTTGAATACAATCAAACAAACCGAATAATAAAATGAAAGAGAATTCCCACAATTGAATTATTATGGAAACAAAAATCTCAACTCCATGAGGTGTAATGCCAGACTAATAATGATCACTGACATTATCGAATGAGTTCTCACCTCTACTGTATAACAACAGATAGAGTAATTTAACCTAAAAAACATCTTTATAGTCGCAAACAGAGATAACTTGCTCAAACCTCGCAAAACTTGGAGAGAATGAGACAGATTCAGAGCCACAACTTGGTAATGTATATTTTTAATTCACAGCGATATAACCTGCTCATCAAAATTAGATTCACAACAATATACACTTGCTTCTGTGTGAAAGTTATCGCAAGTACCAATCCTGAAAATTTGTGATTATTCATGTCTAATCTCTCAAACTCATTTTGAAATTGTATAATCTAAATATACCCAATTTAGAATGTCGAAACCTGAAGATTGCTAAATTAAAATCAAAACCATACCAAATAACCGTGAACTTGAAAATGAAATTAGGGCTGAAAGATTGATTTGTTGCTACCTTCAAAGTAAAAGAATAACCTAGATTACACATACCTATTTAGATCGAAATGATACAACTGTTGCTCCCGATTGAGCTTACTAGGTTCTGTTAGCGGGAATTGAAGTTGAACTTGACGAACGACCAATGGGAAGCATAGGATGTGATTTCAAAGGAGCCATGGGGAGTCGTTGAAGATAGCAGGAAGCTCAAGGAGAAGGAATCGAATGGGAACACAGGGTTCAATGGCAACGAAGAAAGAGAAGGAGATAAAGTGGACAAACGCTCTTGAAGAAGGAGAAATCATCAGTGTTTTCAACAAGTTGGACGAAGGGAGGAGGACGGTGACCTGCAGGTTGAGTTGGTGCTGAGAATTGTCGAGGAAAATTTTCCTCCATTTTTTTTTCCTCAGGTTTAGCTTAGGAAAGTTACGTTGTATAATATTCCCCAATCCTTTCCTCCTTATTTTCTTTCTTTATAATTTTCTTAGTAACCAAACAAGAGATAAACATTTTCCTTCTAATTTTTTTTCCTTTCCTCATTATTTTCCCTAAATCAAACAGACCCTAAAGCAAGGGAAAATATAGAAATTCACTCATCTCCGGTGCACTGCTCTTCAATACCTTAACAACTAGGGTTATACTCACCTTTGACTTGCGTGACAATTGATATTGTGCATTTTTGTTGCTGTAAATTACCTTGCACAACTAACAATTTCTAACTTTCAACCCATTTGTGTCCCAGTACTATTTTTCGGCAGCAAGCAAATGACCCACAGACAATATGGAAAAGAATTGACCATGAATGGTGATTGTATTTCGAGGCCGATAATCAAGGCAAAAGCTCCATCAAAATGCAGATAATTATGCATACATTGATCACTAATTACCAGCTTTTCTTCAGTAGTTTCTGTTGTGAGAACATAAGCAGCTCCTTCATTGGCTCTAGCAAGTTTTTCAATCTCATGCTGAACTAACCATAGCCTATCTTGTTGCAATGCCTTTGCATATTTCAAAGTAGCATCGGCAATACTAGAACATTTTGCTAGCTTGCTTTCGTAGACAGGAGCATGCTTAAGCTTACCAGCAAAAGTTAATAGAGAAGTAGGCAATACTATTGCTATCTTAGCATCACCCCAAGTACTCTTGTCAAACACCCCTTACAAACCATAGCAAAAGGAGCCTTCGTATTACACTCATTCTCATCCTTTGTCACCAAATTATATATATATATATATATATATATAATATCAAAAGATAGCTTTTCCTCGATAATCATGAATCTGTGCAGATTGAGGCAGTAAAATTATCAACTAATTGGATGAATCGACTATACCTAGGGACTACAGGACTCACAAAGGCATCTATGGGCACATGTCTTTTCAGTTTTTTTGTTGAATCTTTAAGCTTCTTCAAATCCTCTTGTATTTTTGGTGGTGTCATCTGTATTGAATCTTGCAGTTCAGGGCACAATAGCCATATCTCAGAAATTGCTTGTGCTTGAGCCATGATTAACTTACTCTCGATGAAAGCACCAATGATGCAAGTCTGGTTTAAGGATTGAGAGTTTCCACTATTTGAGGTGTGGAGAAGCTCCAGAATAGAAGACTCAACGCGGGAGAGCAGAGAATTTGGGAGGGAGAAGAAACTTGGAAGAGATAAGGAGGTTTTGATCAATTTCTGCTTACCATTAATGTTTCATTAGCTACAAGTTTATAGTGAAAAGCCAACAGAAACAGGCAAAATGCTAAAAAACCATTCTGTAATAGAATGGTAATTCATCATAGTGACTGAGCACCTTCTAGAAGACTAATCTTAGTGACTAAACACCTTCCAGAAGACTAGTTTTAACTATAATAAAAGAAGCTACTAAACCATGTTTGTTAATTTTGGATAATGAACTTTTGTAGCTTCTTGAACCGAGCTATACTCCTGAATTTATAACACAGTCTGGCATTTTCCTTAAGTTACTGCATCCATGTTGTTGAACTTTTGGACGTAGTGGACTGGATACTATCTAGATTAGAACTATGCGTTTCCAGCTTAATTTCAGGAAAATTTACCAATTGATTTGTAGTTTCCTTATTTTATATTTATTGTTGCTCTAGATTCATTCATATTATAAAGGCACTGCTAATGTTGATCAGTGAAGTTCAATTCTTACAAGTTTTTTTTTTTTTTTTGGTTGTTGTTGTTGTTCATTCATACATGCCTCATGGCTGTATAGGAACGAAGTTGAATTTCAGAGGACACAGTCCTAAGCTCTGAAAGGTGTTTAGAAATCATCTAGCGGATCCTATACTCATCTGTTGCATTCAGCCAGGGGAGCAATACAAGTTATGGTTACCCCTCCTGCAGTATGTATATAGCAGTTTTAGTCTGTATTTGTTTTGTTGAGTTTGTATTGACTATGGAGATTAGTGATGTACTTAATTTAATGCTCATTGGTAAATATATACAAGTTACAATTTTTACAATACAGGCGAGCAACTTTATCTAGATAGTTTAGTCTCATTGTGGCTGAAAACATAGAAGCGAAAGAGTGAAAGATGGGCATCATTTTATCCCTTTGACCCAGCTGTCTTTTGCCTTGGAGAAAAGGCACCACTGTGTTGATTTAGGTTATGCTTAGGGGATGATTTGGAAATCTTCAGACTTTGCATCCTATTGTCCTACTATGGGCCTGCATTTTAGTTGGATTCATTTGTTTGAGGTTCTCTGATCTTTAGACGACTTTAATTAAATTGACATGATTTTTCTGGGTATGGGAATGTGGGCAGATGACTGGCAGACGCCTTTGGGTGCAGCAAAGGTTTTCTGCCAACCTGTTACCTTGGTTGCCACTGGGACTAGGTACACAATTTGCAGATTTAGGGGCTAGCAGTGACAGGTGGGGAGGAGGCTGTTATCATGGGAGAAGCAAGGCTTGTCTGAAAGGTGGCAAGCTCTCTATTCTCAATGACACAACATCGGCATTCTTTTTCATTGGATATCACTGTTTCCTCTAACAACATATGTAGAAAAGCAGCTTAATGCTAGTGTAGGCTAGTAAAGAGTCGAACCTTCTCCGAAGGTACTATTAGCTATTGGTTCTGGAGGCTTGCAAAGGAAGGAGGCCTGTGGAAGGACATCAATATAGAGATTTATGTAGGGGAAAAACTAGCATGTAGTGGGCGTGGACACCTGTGGAAGGTAATTGGCAATTTTAGATGTTGACTTTTACTAAGAATAGGGATTTTATGTTTGTTGGGCTCTTGGATAAAATATACTATTTCTTACCACTCAAATGAAATCTCCCATGTATTTCTTGGATCCAAAATGCATTTTGATAGACGTATCTGTTTCTGTTAGCAATTTGAAATTGTTTCTATCTAGGCTTGTCTTTGCAGTATGATAATGGGTGCACTTTGTATTCAGTCATAGATCCTTCAAATCTTTTCATCTTCTAGCTAAATTCAGTTTTTATTAATCAGCAATTTGAAATTGTTTCTATCTAGGCTTATCTTTGCAGTATGATAAGGGATGCATTTTGTTTTCAGTCATAGATACTTCAAATCTTCTTCATCTGGTAGCTAAATTCTGTTTTTGTTAGTCAGCGTATCTTCTGAGTGGTTAAACTTGTGCTTGTTGGATGAGCAAATTTAGTTTGATCGAGTTCTGTATTGTCAAAACTTCCCGTTGTCCTGTCTACCCAAATGATTTTATGGCGGAGCATTATCTAACTTTTACTTTTATGCTTGCCCACCTCTTTGCCTCAGATAAACATCGCTGCAGGTACCGCAATGAAAGTCCTGGAAAGGCATGACCAACCCTCACCTCCGCAGTTGCTAGCTAGCTTCAATGACCAACTCCAGCGATTCATTACTACCTTGAAGAAACCAGATTTGAATGTCGCAAGTTTTAAACGAAACCTGCTATCACTACCTGCTGCAAGTAGCTCTGCATTCTAGTACCGATACTGGCAAGAACCTGCAGGAAGCCTGAATGTAATTCGAAGTTTCCCTCCCTTCTGTAAAACTAGAAAGCATGTTCACAGATTATGCTCTTAAGATGAGTTACCTTAAGACGTGATAATTGCATGGAACATTATTTCAGACCTTGAATTTATAGATGCGGTGCAGTTACACGGGGAAACAAATTGATGCCTCGGAAGCTGGTTTAGTGCAGTACATTAAGAGACATTTTGACTTGCGCATCGCAAAATGTTTAAAGATCCAAACATCTTTTATCTCCCATCCGTCTATACGTACAGAGCTACGTCCAATGTATGTATGAATTAATCAATGTAAACCAAAAGAAGGGAAATAACGTATCCGATCAATTTGATCCGAATCTTCATCTTATTCAGCAACAAAAAGGGCAAATAATCAAACCATTCTCATTACACTCAGTACACTTTCTGAAACCAACAAAAAAGGGGGCACCATTTTTCTCAATCCTCTCCTCATCATCAAACACTTTCTTACTCCCATCACAGTGAAAGCACACAACAAATCTAAATCCACCACAACCATCACATTTCTCATTACAACCTTCACCATCGACATTACAAATTGGTATTCCTTTAAGTAATGGCTTGAACTTGCCCTGTTCATGTAAGCTCAAAACTTCCTCTGCTCCACCAATGTACCTTCCCTTTATAAAAAGCCTTGGGGGTACAAATTTCTTTGGCAGCTGACTCTTTTCTCCTTCCCCTAATGTCTTCCACAACTCTTGTTTAAAAATCTGAATGAATGGAAATATCCCTTTCGCTGTAAACCAGACGAAAACTATCTAATAGAAACCGAATACTCTGACAGCTATCGAAGGTTTTCCTGATCCCACGAAGACTGGTAGTGTATAGGATCACCGAATTAGCTCCACCAGGTGGGCATTTATCTTCGAATTCCTCTAATAAGGCGTCGTCTTCAATTGAATCTGATTCGGAGTCCTCAGTTTTGAACAACTGGGTTTCATCAACTCCAATATTAGATGATTTGGGTGCTGATAAGATTTGATCAGTGTAGCTGCTGCTGGAATTGGACTCTTTCAATTGTTGAGTAGCTTCAATCACTGCTTGTTGGAATGCTGCAAGAAGATTAGGATCAAAAAGGGTACTCGATTCCATATCAGGTCGCCTGAAAGATGTAAAATCGATCTCTGATAAAAGGAGGAGGCAGAGGTGGAGGAGGCGGCGCCGCCTCCGCTTCATCGAACCCAATGCTCCTTGAAGGATCTGCACTACTTCTATCAGAAGAGCCATAATCTATTTCCGGCGCTGGAATCCTTGAAACGCAACTGCTGCTGCTTGAATCACAAGGTGGAAGCCTAATGTTCTCCTTGTCATCCTCATCGTCGAAGATTACTAGAGGATTTCGTTCTTGTTGGGTCTTGATGGAATCTTGACATAAGGGGGAAATGGGTTGAGGAGGAAGATTTGATGGTCGAGATTTGATGAGATTAGATTTCATAGGGATTTTTTCGAGAAGATTATTAAGATCGAAATCGAATTTGCTTGCCTGAAAGAAATTTTCAGGCTTAATAAGATTTAAATTAACATGCCCAACGTTTGTTTTCTTCATTGTTGTCTTCAATTTCTTCATAATCTTTCCCTTCATCATCATCTCCTTCATCTTCAAAACTCAGATTGCTTGCAGCAAATTATTTTGGCTGGGTGGAGCAAGAAATGAAGACGGAGGAAAATTCCAGCTTAGAGAGGAGAAGAAAGAAAATGGCTGGGAATTATTGAGCTAACAAGTAACAGCTATGGTTTTTCTGGGTTTTGGAGATAGCAGAAGAGATATGACCGACTGACGAACTATTGGATTCAGGGAAAGCAGAGAAGCGAGGAAGGGATTTTCAATCGCAACGGCTACAAGAGGGACGTTTGCAGTTCTGACTTTCGTGGCCAATTTTATATTTTATATTTTTAAATTGTTATTGAAAAAAGGAAAACCGTTTGTTTGGACTTTGGACTACTAGAGTAGGGTAGTGCTGTTCTTATCAGGAGAAAAAAAGAAAAAAGAAAAAGGAAAAGAAAAAGAGAGAGAGTAGTGATGGCCGATGGGGCCTTGTTTTGCTCTTTGAGGAAGAAGTTGGAGTTGTCCCTTTTACTAACGGTCAAAATTTCTATTTTGCGTTGGAGACTGGGCGCTGTGGCCCAAATTAATCGAAGGAAGAATCATTGCTCTTCCTTAACAATAACCGGGCTCAAAGTCACGCTTATATACGTTCTTTTTTCATTTTAATGTTCCGATTATAATCTTCATCGGATTAACCCTATTTTATGATCATCAGAATCGAGGATAATTGGAATAACAGATAAAAATTGAAATTTTTTTTTAAAACATCTACCTCGTTTTAATATTCTTTCACATTAATTAAGCAGAATTAAAATAACATTTACCTAAATTGATCTACATTCTTCTTATTTAGGTTTATCTTATTCTAAATGGAGTAAAAAATGTGTATAAATCAACCATTAACACAAATTGATTAAGCAAAAACATGGAATCCTGTATATTTTATGTAAATAGTACCATAATTATTTAAAATTTTAATTAATAACAAGAATAAATTAATTTTAATATTTCATATGCTCAAATGGATAATCTAATTCGCAAATATACTGTGCTAAAATTATATCATATTAAAGGGACCATCAATTTATTTATGATTGTAAAAAAAAAAAATACAACTTAATTTTTAAGGCTAGATAATAAATTTATTATTTTTATTTTAACAAATAAAACACGTGTGATTTAAGATAACAATTTAATAAAAGAAATTAGAAAACAATTGCAAAGTATGAACTAAGTTAGTAACTAAAAGTAGTGCTACTTCTACCAGAATTTAATATTGCTTAGCGCTATTTTTAAAAGGTAGTTATAAATATTACTTTTCTAATTTAAAATTCTGGACTAAGTAACAACTAAGAATTAATAAATCAAAGTATTACAATCAAGAAAATAATTATTTTTCTTTTATTTATAATGCAAAAAAAATATTATTATCATTACATTGAAGCTTTATAAACGAAAGAATATGTTTGATCAAAATTCAATTCAAGCATATATGGAGTAAGTTTGGCTAACAAATAAGTAATCCTGGCCTTGAAATTATAGAAATGAACTTATACTAAGGCAAACTCAAACATGAATGAAGATATTATAAAAGGAATGTTTAAAAAAATTAAATGAAAATCATAAGATTTCCCGTCAAATATGAATATAAACTATTATCATAATAGTTATATTAATATCTTAAAAACTATCAAATAGAAATTTGAAAACTAAATTGTTTATCATGATTACATTAGCCCAACAGATTTAAGGACTCATAATGATTACATCAAATTTTCATTGAAATTTTCATCATTTATATAATAGTTTCATCAATTTAATAAAAAACATTAAAATTTCTCATAATGGCTAAGTAAATTTATCATTAAAAATAAGTGTACCAGAAAATATAAACTATGACAAATGCTATTTTATTTCTTTTTATATAGTTATTTTGTGCACCATTCTATTTAGTAAATATATTTCTATATATGAATCATATGATACCAACTATTCCAACTAAGAAGTTGATATGATAGAGTTTTAAATAAAAGGTGGAACACTTGAAGTCTATTATAATTGAGTTTGAAATCTATTAAAATAATATTGTTGATATAGGATCACAGTACCTATAGATTATACTTATTGATATGCAATTACACTTACTGGTATTTTTATCTAATGGACTAACTAACTGCAGTTTAAGTACATACGCTATATTTTATATTTATGTTATATGTAGCATTTGTAAAAATATCATTTTTTTATTATCTCATTTGTACTTTTCTTTAGCAAGAATTTCATTATAATTGATTTCATAATTATTATTGTTTATTTATTAATGACCAACATTTATTACATTATCACGTTAGTAAATTTAACATTATAATAATATTTATATTTTAAAAAATTATATTATAATAAAATTAGATAAATATTACAAAAAAAAATATTACTAAAAAAGTCTATTTTTATTTATTATTTCAGTACAAAGATTTTTGTTGGTCTTATTGTTGTCATTGTCACTATTATTATTATTATTATATTTCCATCATTATTACTATTATAATTTTTTATGTTATAGTGGCTAATATAAATTGTAATCGTGACTCAAATGATATGAGATTTCTAAATTCAAAATTGAGTTCTCCGTTGTCCAGGTTTTGAACACGAAAAAAAGAGGCAACCATCATACACGTATTGATTGTCCTCCATAATATTCATTAGCACTGTGCAAAAAGCCAGTATCATGAGATCAATTCATTATTTGGAAAATAATAATAAAAATATTCGATCTGCAATATCCGGTTGCGATCGATTCGAGGCTAGCATCGCAGAGGACATTTTTTGACTGAAATATCCGAGTTGGTCTAATAGCTAGTTTTTAGTGTATTTGTACTATATTTGTGCTGTTATACTCTATGCTGACCATATCGTACTGTATATTCAGTGTATGATTGTGGACTTAAATATATTGAGCTATATTGAATTTATCATACCATATTTGAAATGTATTATTATATGTATTTTTTTTTTACTTTTTAATTCTAATATACACAAAAAAGATATTTTTACATATATCTTATATTTGATCATGGAGACCAATTATGAATATATATCCTATTGCATATGGATATTTGATTTTCTAGTCTAGAATATTCAACTCAATGATTGGAGATATGATTTCATTGGCATTTAAAAAGACATAATTGTTGACTAAAGAATAAATATTTAGTGTTTGTTCTAATTAAGTAAGAAACAAATTTAAATTTTTAATAAAAGTAAAAACATTTGAAATTTGTTCCAATTAAAAAAATTATATTAAAATAATTTTATTTTCATATATATACTATGTTTCATACATTATATTCATTTATATATAGTCATGCATATTATTTGTTACCTATGATGCTTATTAACAATAAATTAATGTAAGATATTATTGTTATACATCTTTTATTATTTGATAAAATTCATCAATTAATTTTTGAAAATCTTCTTATTTCTTATACTATATAATGAACTTTTTATCATTAGTTATCTAAGACACTTATGTTTATAAATGATCTTTTTTACCTTTTTTTTTATTGTTTCCATTTTTTTCTTCCATTTGTAGCCACAAACTATTATTTATAAATGCAGATTCATCATTACACATGTGTATTGTCCCCTAGAGTAACTAATGTTGCAAATTCCTTATCGACCTCTTCCAAGAGAAATTTGCAATTTAGGATTTATTTGGTATGGGAGTAAAAATAGCGGAATTTTTTTTTCTATTTTGAAACAAATTTTTTTAATAAAATATATATTTTAGTTCAAATTAATATCTAAAATGAATATTTGTTTGAAAAATAGTTATTTTATTTCAAATAGATTGTCTAATACACATAAAAGATGAAGGTAATATTTACACTCCTATTACCTCCACAATAAGCAAACACTTATAGTTCTTGTAATTGTTAGATCGATGGTCCAAAAAAAAAACTATTAGATTAATGGTTAATTCCCAAAATCCACATCATGACAATAAGAATACATAAATAAACTTTTTTCTCTAATAATAATAATAATAAATAAATAAATAAGAAGGAGTAATAGAAATCTTGTAATTGGCGGTTTGAGGTGGCCTCGACCTCTCCTCCCTAGCGAAACCCCTAGTTTCTCCTTGCTTGGCTCCGTCATGGCTCCGATGAAAGGCAACCATGGACGCCCCCATAAAATCACTCGTCAAGAACCTGCGCCCTCGAACAATGTAACTTGTTCTGATAATTGTGACTCTTTTGGTGAGAATTCAAAATTTCAAGAACAAAATCTAAAGAGCGACCCTCGATTGCCATTGATTCTTGGAGATTTTTAGCCTACCAGTTTCGTTTTTGGATCCCTTATTGAACCTGGGCATAATCCTATCTCTCGTCCCGTCTCTCCCTGTGATTTTAATAACCTGCCTGCTCCGCTTTCGACTGATCCTATGCCGCTGGAAAATACAGGTGATACGATTACTATGGCAGATCAATTTAAGGATATTTCATCCCCCATTCTCATAATGATTCAAACCCTGCTTCCTCTGATTGGATCAAAATTATTACTCAAAGTGCTAAACCCATCCCCTTGAAATTTTGTCCCCAACCTATCATCAAAGAACCTGTTGAAATTATCTTAGAGGACATTGCTGATGAAATTGCTTACGGGCAAAACACATTAGTTAGGTGTGTTATTGGGGGAAACACAAATATTCAATCACTTCAAACCTTTGTCGATAAGGTGTGGAACTATGTCTCTAAGCCTCAAATCCTCCACCATAAACATGGATGGTTTTATTTCAGATTTTAACATAGTGAGGATAGAGACTCTATCTTGTAGGAAGGACCTTGGACAATTGGAAACAAAACCTTGATCCTAAAAAAATGGCAACCTGGACTTAATCTCGAGACTCAGGATTCTAACATAGTCCCTGTTTGGGTCCTCTTCCCTGAACTTGAACCTTGTTTCTGGTCTGAGAAGGCTTTAAGTAAGATTGCTAGTAAAATTGGAATTCCTGTTTCAACCGATAGATTCACTGCAGGTAAGGGGAAAATTGCCTTTGCTCCTGTTCTCATTGAGGTTGATGTTAGTTAAGCTATGCCTGAGGCTATCTACTTGAAGAACCCTTTCCATGGAATCATTTATTAGCAAGTTGAGTATGAATGGATCCCATATTTCTGTGAACATTGTAGGAAGCTTGGTCACAAGTTATCAGATTGTAGGAAAAAGAAGGTTTGGGTTGCCAAGCATACTAATGAACCCAATTCTGTGGTTCAAACCTCCCAGCCTGCTCCAAAATAATCTTCTTCTCAGACTCCTTCATCTGATAATGCTCCTGCTGCTATGATGCCAAATGTTCCTACAGACATGAAAAAATCACCCCCAGAACAATACAAAAAGGAATGGCAAGTGGTTAAAAAAGGATCTCCCAAAGCAAGTGCAGCAACAACTCAATGCACAAGTAGAAGCGAAAACAGGTTTGACATCTTAAGCAATAGTTCACTCCCCTGGACTGATGACATAGATGAACTTAATCCAAATGAGGTAGATGAGTTACTTTCTGAATGCATGGTGACCTCTCCAACTAAAGCCCCTCCTCAATGAAGATTGCTACTTGGAATGTAAGGGGCTGCAATAAAGCCCAAAGATAGATGGAAATAACCTCCTTTATTAAAAGGAATAAAATAGATATCATTGGTATCCTTGAAGCTAGAGTCAAGGCTAAAAATAGTGACATGATTATTAAGAAGAGATTTAATAAGATGGGTTTTGCCAATAATTATGATTTTCATCACAATGGCAGAATCTAGGTGCTTTGGGACAACTTAAAATTTGATGTATCTGTTCTTTACAAGACAGACCAATTGGTCCACTGTTAGGTCAAAGGTGATACCATCTCCAGCTAAATCTCATTCATTTATGGAAAAAATACAGGAAATGAAAGAAGATCTCTGTAGGCTGATATTCTTCATCTGAGCCAAGGTATCTCCTGCCCTTGGTTATGTTTGTGTGATTTTAACATTGTTCTTGCAGAATCTGAAAGGATCAGCACTGCTCCTACTTCTATTCCATACATGAATGACTTTCATAACTGCCTAACCCTTACTAGACTTAGTGACTTACCTTTCTCTGGCTGTCTTTACACTTGGACCAACAATCAAGAAGGGTCTAATAGGATTTGGGTAAAGCTTGATAGAATCCTAGCCAACCATCACTGGTTCCTCAGCAATATCACCTGATCAGTCTAATTTCTACAACCAGAGTCTCTGACCACTCCCCAGCCACCATCAACATCAATGACAGAGACAATCATGGCCATCAACCTTTCAGATATCTTAATTATCGGAGAGATGATCCCTGCTTCATGGACCTTGTTAAAAGTGTATGGGATAAAACCATTCATGGATCAAAAATACAGATTATATTTGAAAAACTCAAATTGCTGAAGCCCCTCCTTAAAAGCTCCACAAGCATAAATACTACAATATCACTCAAAAAACCTAGCAGTGCTTCCAAGAGCTCATATCTATCCAAAATCAACTCCAAGATAATCCTCTTCATAGCTTCCTCTAGGAATAATAAGAACATCTAAGGGATAAATATAATTCCCTCAAAAGAACCGAAGTCAGTAGCCTATTCCAAAGAGCCAAAATCAAGTCTATAGCTGAAAATGATGAAAACACCAGATATTTTCATGCAAAAATTGCTGAAGGGAGAGCTAGAAATAGAATTTCTTCTGTCTATGACTCTCATAGAGCCTAAAAAACTTCCTCCTATGGCATTGCATCTACTTTTCTGGACTATTACAAAAATATCCTTGGCACCCCTGGTCCTGCAAGCCTAGAGTTTCTCCCTCATCTCCCTAGCCCCTCTCTTTCTTCTATAGATTAGCTACTATTGACTAAACCTATCTCCTCCCTGGAGATTAAGGAAGCCATCTTTAACAAGAAGGATCATAAAAGTCTTGGTTAGGAAGGTTTCACTCTGGTTTTTTCAAAAAAGCTTGGCCTATTATTGGTAATTCTATTTGTGAGGCAATACTTGACTACTTTAACAATGGGACCACGTCTAATCAGTTAAATGCAACTTTGCTGGTTATTATTCAAAAAGGGAAATCCCCCTCCTCTGTCATTGATTACATGCCCATTTCTTGTTGCTCCATTCTCTATAAAACCATTACCAAGATCTTCACAAACAAGCTCCTCCCAGTCATGGAAAAACTTATCAGCAAGGAGCAGAGTGCTTTCATGAAAGGGAGGCTATTAGCTGAAAATTTTCTCCTTACTCATGAGCTAATCAAGCATTATGATAGGAAAAATGTCTCCCCAAGAGTGGTGATCAAAGTTGACATCAGAAAAGCCTTTGATTCCCTAAATTGGAGCTTCATTGAGAAAATTCTTGGCACTTCCCTAAATAGGTGATGGGATGTGTGTCTTCCCCTAAATATTCTATTTGCTTTAATGGCACTTCCCATGGTTTCTTTGAGGGTAAAAAAGGTGTAAGGAAAGGAGACCCTATCTCTTCATTCTTGCTATGTAATACCTGTCAAGAATGTTGAAAAACCTTGGCCCAGGCATTGACTACCAGAGACACCCCAAATGTGCTAGAAATAATATATCTAACCTACTATTTGAGGATGATCTCCTTCTTTTCTCTAGAGGAAGCTTAAAGTCTATCCTTGCTCTCAAAGATTGCCTCTAGAAATTTGTCCTTTTCTTTGGTCTTGAATCAAATTCAGGAAAAAAATGCTATCTACTTTGGAGGCACTGTATCCCAAATCAAAAAAGAAATTCTGAAGGCTACAAACTTTAAAGAAGACAAGCTTCCCTTCAGATATCTGAGTCTTCCTCTCCATGGAAGCAAACTGAGCACTGCTGTTTGTGCTATTCTTGTGGAAAAATTCAAGAACAAGCTGCATCATTGGGCCAACTATTTCCTCTCCTATGTTGGGAGAAAGAAACTTATAAATTCTGTCCTGCAGGGGATATCTACCTTTTGGGGCTCAGCCTTTCTCCTTCCCAAAGAAGTCCTGAAAGAACTCAATAAATTATGCAAAAGATTCTTTTGGGGGTATGCTGAAGGAAAAAAAAAGATGGTTTTCGCTAGTTGGGATAACATCTGCAGAAGTAAGAAATGTGGTGGGATGGACATTAAAGAAGCTCTCAGCTGGAACAAATCCCTCTGTCTCAAATGGATTTGGAGACTAGAAAACAAGCACCCTTCCTTATGGACAGATTGGGTTCATCACTACTATTTGAAGGGGAAGGAAATTTGGAATATTCCTAAAAAGTATGGTAACTCCTGGGGCTGGAAGCAAATCCTGAATGTTAGGACTTGGCTCATCAACAAGGCTGGTAGCATAGCAAATGCAAAGCTTGCTCTCCAAAAATGTACAGTAGGTGGGAAATTGAAAGCTAACTTAGCTTATGATTGGACTAAGGGTGACTAGCAGAGCACTTACTATGCAAAATCAATCTGGGACAAGTGTGTCATTCCAAAACACCAAATCATTTCATGGCTTGCCTGTCAAAAAAGCCTCCCAACCATTGTCAACCTGTCATCCATAAGCATCCCTATTGCCAATAGATGTGAGCTTTGTAAATGCAAAGCTAAAACACACACCCATCTTTTCTTTGAATGCCTTTTCTCTGCTGAAATATGGCAGCATGTTCTGAAATGGATGGGTATTACCAGAAAAGGCAAATGCTTAAATAAAGAGCTTAGATGGATGCATAAGCATAACAGGGGGAAGCATTGGAGAAAGAAATGGTTCAAAGCCTCTATTTGTGCCATTGTGTATGATATTTAGACAAAGAGAAATCTCAGAGTTTTTTCCAACAAAACCCGCTTTGTCACACAAGTTGTCCATTCAATCCAATTCAACATTACTTGCAGACTACTCAGCACTTGTCCAAAAAATCAGGACAACATGCATCAAATGCTGTTGAATTGGCTTGGATTCCCTGTATTTTTCTTTCTTTCTTAGTTCCTAGCCTAAAGAATCCTTCTTGCATTGCATAGGGGGTGTATTCTCATGCCATGGCATGAAATATGTACAAATTGTTTCCTTCCCCGAAGTGGATTAATAACATGAGTCAATCAATTTTCTCCAAAATAATAATAATAATAATAATACCTAGCGTGGGAAAAAAGCTTTCTAAATTTTTAAACAAATTTGGCCATACTTTTATAATTTAAGGCTTGTTTTCCTCAACTTATTTTTCAGATCTAATAAACGAAATTCTAATGATAATAGAAATGATATAAAATTAATGAAAACAATTATATTATATTAGTGATAATAACAATAACAATAATACGAATGAAAATGTATTAATAATAGCACTAATATTTATAAAATATAATAAGCAAACTTTAGAATCCAAAGAATGCTTAAGCTAGATAGACTACTAGGAAATGACTTATGGCAATAAATGATATCTCATGCATATGTGGAAGGCCATGATAGTCCTATCTCTAACTATAACTCCCTAGTGTTACAATTCACTTCTTAGGGCCAAGGAGGTTCTATAATTTTAGGTTTTTGAACTTTTGGGCAGACATGGAGGAATATCAATCTTTGCTTCAAGAAGTGTGGCAAAAACATATTAGTGGATCACCAACTTGTTAGATGGTTCAGAAATTAAAGGCTCTAAAGGTGAAACTTTGAGCACTTAGTAGATCAAGTGGGCATATATCTATAAAAGCTAAGCAATATTGGCATCAATGGAAATCTTGCAAGGTTCAATTAATGTAAAATCCTTTTAGATGATGAGACAATTATAAGATAAAATGATGCAACCATAAGTTGGAATAAATGAGTTAGAGAGGAGATGTTTTATTGCCAACAAATTCATATCCATCATGTACAAGCTTGGGATCACAATACAAAGTTCATTCATGGCTCTATCCAATCTAAAAGAAGGTAAAATAAGATTCATATGTGGAAAATTGATGGGGGCATTTCTCTCACAAAGCCTCAAGATATTACCTAAGAAATTCTTAACTTTTAGAAGTAGTTGTTGAGGGCATAAATCATCACACTTATAAAGCATTGACTAATTTATTGTCTAGAATATGCCATAATTGAATTTTTCTATTGGCAATACTTTGCTTGTTGTATCATATGCTCAAGAGTTGAAAGTTACACTTCATTTAATGGGTGATTTAATGGCTCCGGTCTTGATGGGTTTAATGCTTTATTATCCAAGAAAGCTTGGTAGATAATTAGAAGGGATGCTACTATTGTAGTTTAGGAATTTTGGCAGTCTAGGAGACTTTTAAAGCAAATTAAAAACATTGCTATTATGCTCATTCCTAAGATCCTATGGGCATCTAGAGTGAAATAATACAGACCCATAACTGGTTATAAAGTCCTATACAACATGTGATGATAAAGATTGTGGATTTTACCAAATCAACTTTTGTAAAAGGAAGGGTTCTTTATTATAATGTAATGATGGCTATTGAATTGGTAAAAAATTATGACAGGAAAAATATTATCCCAATAATGATGTTCCATGTGGATATTCAAAAGGCTTATGATACTGAATAATGGGTTTTAGTTCATCAGATCATCTAACCTTTTTACTTCCATCTGTAGATTGTTGAACTCATCATTTAATGCATTTGCATTGTTTAGATATCCATTAATATTAATGGTTCCTTGACTCAACCTTTCAAGAGTAGATATGGTTTGAGATGGGGAGACCCTATTTCGCCGGCTTTATTTTTTCTCTATATGGAATACTTGCATAGGCTATTAAAGAGCTTTTGGTAGAACTCTCTTTTATGGTCATCTCATTTACAAGTAGCTGAGCACTATTAATCTTAGTTTTATAGATGATTTTTTTTATCATCGTTGCACGGGTACGAGGAAGGGGAAGGGAATAAATGGAAAATGATATATTTTTTAATTATAACGTATATATGTGTACATTTTGAACAACCAAGAATGCGAAAATAAAAAAATATAGACAGCATTTTCATGAGGGGATGTTAGTTTAAATGAAGTTATTGTCCATCAATGCTTGTTGTTATTTAGCAAGGGTAAGCTAAGCTCATCACTTCTTCTTAAAGAAATTCTGCATTTCTTTATTGAACGTTCAGGCCTCAAACATCAACCATGCTAAAAGCTCTTTATACTATAACTAGATGACTTATCATGCTAAACAACAGATTCTTCAAGCTTTAGGTTGCCAATAAGGCGAGTTCCCTTTTAAATATGTTGGCATCCCATTGGAAATGACTTAATTGGTAGAGCACCATTACGAAATCCTTATTTATAAGCTATCTTCGAAAATCTTTGACTGGACTACTAAATCTCTTCGCTAGGCTGGTTGTGGCCAACTCATCTCCTCTGTTCTTGCTAGCATCACTCAGTTTTGGGTACAAATTTAATGTTGCCTTCTTCTTTCATAAATGAATTAAAGTATATTTATCAAAATATCTTTTGGTCAAGTAATGTTGAACATTCAAATGCCCAAATTTTGTGGAAAAGATTCTATCTTTCAAAAAACAAAGAGGTTTGGGCTTCCAAGACCTTAAAACATGGAATGTTGTAGATCTAGGAAAATGGCTGTGGCATTTGGTCTAGAATAAGGAGTGGCTTTAGATGCGATGGGTGCATGGATATTACATTAAAGATGATGGCATAATTGTTCTACTTTTGAATCCTTCTTAGTCTTAGATTTTCAGAAGCATTTTGAAGGTAAGGAGTGTGTTGTTGAACCACATCCTAGCTGCCTCATGTGGTCATTCTCAGTACGAGATTGGTGATGCATATGGCTTGATTAGATACAGAGCTGAGAAGAAGCCTTGGTATAACCTCATATAGAAATAAGATAATATGTTGAGACATTGATTGATAAAAGTTAGATGATATGTCATAAAGTTGCATTAACACATGATAAATTAGCTTGATGAATTCCCATATACAAGATGTGGTATTTGTGCTGGGACATCTAAGATAAAGGATCATTTGTTTGTTACATGCCACTATGCTTGTGTTTGCTGAAACTTGTTGTTAGAGTGGTTTGGTTTACAATGCCAAATATTCACATGAGAATAGATGCTGCTAGGTTGGCTAAGAGAAGGAAATGGCGAGTACGGGTCTCGAAATCAAGCTTTACTATTATGATTTACTCCTTATGGAAAAGTTGGAGTCTGTTTTCCAATATAGAATTATCATGCCTTAGGTGTAACACCTCCTAAATTCACTACTGAAATTTTTTATTTTATTAAAATAAACAGAGGAAGTAAGAAAATAAAACTGTGAATTTCGATCATATTACCGCCACACTTAGTACCAGATTGGTTCACTCCTACCGTTCTAGTACCAAGTGCTAAGGTTAAAAGAATAAAGTACAATTTGCTAGAAACTCAAACCATATTTAAATCAGAATAGCGCAATAAACATTTCACAAGAATAGAACCTACCATTGGTGGTTACAAGAATACATATTACATTTAAACCAGGAATTAAAAGAGAAAGAGGTGAAAACCTATAGGTTTCTAAATAATCCTTACACTTTTTTCCATTACCCACTTGAATAACGCCTACAATGGACCTGTAAGGGACACTGTCTATTGAATAGGTATGGGTCCATAAATGGAACCCTTTAGCACTGTGGTACTGAGCAACCCTTTAAACCACACTGAAAGACAGGACTGCATGCAACACATAATACAAAACTATATAGAAAAATGACATATAGGCTAATACACAAGGCATATCTCATACATCAAGAATATGCATAATACAAAACCCATATACTTAGCAAATTCATCACATACCCAAGCAGGGACAAGCACTGAAGCCCAACTCATGTTACATCAATGGATCATAATGTGAAATCAATACTTTTGTATCTTAAGCCATTAATCAATCATTATTCAATCATCTTCTTTTAAATTATATCCATATGAGTGTGGGAACCCACTATTATAGTTGGTGGACCGAAAACATATAGGGCAGAACACTCCTGACCACTATTATTCGCCGGTGGATCAGTCTCCAGGGTAGAAGGCTCTTGGCCACTATTATAGCTAGTGGACCGGTCTGGCCTCGACTCACATGGTGTTCTACTATAAGTGATTAGTATTTTTCATTATTTATTCACATCCACAATTTGGTTTATTGAGCTTGGGATCCCCACTGTTATAGCCGGTAGACCGGAATACATATATATATATATATATTCCAAGGTAAAGGACTCGTGGGCCACTATTATAACCGGTGGACTAATATACATATACATCTTTCAGGGTAAAGCACTCCTGGACCACTATTATAACCGGTGGACCAATATACATATACATCTTCTAGGGTAAAATGCTCCTAGGCGACTATTATATTTGGTGGACCGGTGCACATATACATCTTCTAGGGCATAATGCTCTCGGACCACTAGTATAACCGGCAGACCAGTACGCACAATATAATTCATCTGGGCCTGACTCAATCGTCTTTCACTTTCATGATTAGTGTTTTTCCTTTTAATTATCACAAAATTTTTATTTATTTGCCTCAAAGGGGAGATCAATATCTCTGAGACACAAAGGCACATCGGTTGTACTGGTGCATACAAGCTACTCAATACCCTTTAACTTTAACCATCAACCTAGGGACGCAAATGTATCCTAGTCGTACTGGTGCATACAAGCTACACAATACCCTACCGACAAGGACACCTAATCCATAAGTATGCATACCCCTAAATAAGTCCGTAGAGCTAGATAGAGTAAAATGTAGGGCCTACCTAGGGCACTAGGAAATACCAGAATAATCGTGGGCTAAACCACATCTTTAGGGTAGTGACCCCTAAAGAGCCACAATTCATGATTTTGAGGTCTTTCTTCTTAATTATTAGTGTCTTAATTGAGGTGATCACGCAAAGCACAACAACCAGATATTTATTCACTTTCAATTGTCTATGATATCATTAGATACTTCTTATTCACACAATTATTCAAGACAACCTAGAAAAATCATTAAGGCCATCATTATCTCATCCAATTCCGATTCAGGATTCGTTCTCATGATACTTACTGATTGTCAAATACCCTTATTTTTCTATTTAATGTTACTTGAGAATTATTATGAAACTCCGTTATCCCATTGACATATTAGATACAAGTTACCGATTTACCCCTTTCATCTCTACAAAATTACCGAATTACCCCTTACTTGTATAATTATTAAGTCATCCCTTCTTTACAAGCCAATTTACCATATTAACCTCCATGTTGCATAATTACCAAATTACCCCTTGTGTTAAGTTACCAAGTTATCATCCATACTTATTAAATTACCAATCACCTTTCATATTTGTTACACTTGTCAGATTTTCCATTTGGTTGGTTAGATTACCAAATTGCCCTTCTTCATTATTATAATTACCAAATTGCCCTTCTCCATTATTATAATTACCAAATTACCCTTTTAGTTGATTAAATTACCAAATTGCCCTTCTCCATTATTATAATTACTAAATTACCCTTTTCTTAAATTGCCAAATTGTCCTTCTCCATTATTATAATTACTAAATTATCCTTTTTAGTTGGCCCGTCTCCATTATTATAATTATCAAATTGCCCTCTTAGTTGGTTAAATTACCAAAATACCCTTCCTTTACACCAAATTACCATTTTACCCTTCCTTTATACCAAATTACCATCTTACTCTTCTACTTTATAAAATTACTATTTTACCCTTCCTTTATACCAAATTACCATTTTACCCTTCTACTTTATTAAATTACTAAAATGCCCTTCATTTACACCAAATTACTATTTTACTCTTATTACACCACTTTTACTAAAATACCTTCACTATATAAAATATTAATATTAATGCTTTATACCCATCATCCAACTCCACCAATTATTATTATTTATCATAATACTCATTAGCACCCACACTTATCTAGGCTACACTCTTACATAAGAAATATTACTAAAATGCCCCTAGGGCTCATAATAACAATATTTATGTACAATGGCCGCATTAACATAACATATCATAGATAAGCACTTAACATTTTTATTAATAATAAAGCTCCTTCCTTAAGCATTATTTCTACACATAACTCATAAATTAGCATGTTTTTTTTTTCCAATCAATACAATCAACTAATTACATTATACTTAACAACATATAGCATGCATATAAACATATTAAAATCCTAATGTGGTAGCATACGTTTATCCATATGTTTAAGTAAGGTTTAAAAATCACCTTATTTCCCACAAAAATCCAACCTTATCGATACCCCAATTAAAGGTTCAAGCTTTAATGAGTAAAATCAATACCTAAAAATAATACCCACAATTATCATATTAGAAGTAGAAAATTGAAGGAATAAATTTTATAAAAACTTAATTAATGATATAATTAACTTAACCATCAATATACCTCAAGCTATTAGCCAAACAAACTAAGGGAAGGCAGCGCGAGCTGCATGCAAAGCAACAAGGAAGGAGGGGGTTGAAGAGGGTGGAAGAAAGGGAGGGGTTTTGCTTTTGGGTAAAGGTCTTGGGGGCTAGGAAGAGGGAAGGTGGAGGAGAGTTAGGGCAAGGGATGGGTGCAGAGGTGGAGTGGGGGTGTAGGTGGTGGTCGGGGATGGGTGATCGACAACCAAGGGTAGTGGAGGCGGTGACAGCAAGGCTACAAAGTGGGTTGCAAGAGTGGCAGAGGAGAAGAAGGAAGGAAAAGGAGAGGCTGTAAGGCTAGATTTCGGCCAAGGGAGGTAAGGGGATGGTAGGGGAGGTTGCAGGGAGTGGGTTGGTGGCTTGGGAGGCGGCTGTAGTGGCGGAACGACGATAGATGGAGGAGGAGCAGGGTGGAGGCTGAGAAGGGAGAAAAAGAAGAAAAGAGGAAGAAGGGGCTACAAGGGGCTCGAGGGGGTGGCTTGGTGGTGCAAGGTGGTAGTAGAAGGTGGTAGGAGGTGGCACAGGCGGTTGGTAGGGCGGTGGCAGCGGTAGAATGGGGGTGGCGGAGCAAAATAGGGGACGGGAATGAAAGGAGGAGAAATGGGAGAAGAAGAGGTTGGGAGAGGGAAGTAAGGGCTCGAATGGGGTAGTATGAAGTAGGAGGGGAAGAAGAAAAAGAATAGGGAAAAGATGGGAGGTAGGTGTGGCCGGTCGGGGCAGGTTGCAGGGGGTATGGGTGCCGGGTTGTAGGGAGAGGGAAGAGGAAGAAGAGAAAGAAGAAGGCATGCAGGGAGGATTGCAGGGGTTGGGTTGGTCCGAAAATGGGAAGAAAAGGATTGGGGAGAGAGGGCAGTGTTGCAGGGAGGTAGGAGGTGGCAGGGAGGAGCTGTAGGGTGGTTGGCAGGGGGTGTGCTCAGTGGTCGGGGAATGAGGAAGAAGAAGAGAAGAAGAAGAAGGAAAGAAAGAAGTTGGCTGGTCGGGCGGGGAGAAAAGAAAGAACGGGCCAACCCGCTGCATGAGAGAGGGGGGAGAAAAAGGGAATAGAGCTGGGCTGGCCTAATGGGGAAGGGGGGAAGGAAGAAAAAGAAAAGGAGAGGGGAGTGGGTTGGGTGACGCCGTGCAGAAGAGAGAGGAGAAGGAAAGGGGATGGGCCAGTAGCCCAAGCAGAAGGGGGGGTGAGCCACAGGCCTAGCGGCTCGAAGGAGAAGAAAAAGGAAAAAAGGAGCAAAGAAAGAAGGAAAAAGGGAAAAAGGAGAAAGAAAAATGGGAAGAAATAAGATAAAATAATTTCTGAAAAATAGAATGTAATATTTTTGATAGATAAATTAATTTAATAATTTAATTTAATATATTGGTTTAAAAAGGATAAGTTTAGTAAAATATAATTTTGAAAAATTATTTAAATAAAATAAGTATGATAAAATAATAAAATATTTATTTTAATTTATTAAATATTTATATTCAATTTTATATACTCAAAAATTAGTAAATTAATTAAATTAAATAAATTTAAAAATTAATTTATTCTAAATAAAAACTATTTATTAAATTATAGATTTTTAAAATTTTAGGATATTACATTTAATTTTGGTTAAAGAGGCGAGGATGAGCATCATTATTAGACTTTTGAATTGTGATAGGAAAGAGGATTATATAAATGCATTGATGCATTTGCAATAGGTAGCACTTTTTGGTTATTAGACATGTACAAAGCAATGTAAATAATGTTGGTAATAAAAATAACTAATTACCAAAATAATAATAATTACATATTAAACTTCTATAGATTAGATTAAATTAGAAAAATCAGATGAAGCAAACATACCCTTAGTTCTTCTCATACGTAATGGATATTGATTTTCTTTGTTTTATCAATATATGTATCAAGAATATATGGATGCTTGCTAGGTAACTAAGTTCTATGTCAACAATAGCCCTAATGGCTGTGGTTCATGAACAAAAACCAAAAATATTTATTATTTAATGTATTCGGCCTACATTTCCTAATCAATATTTGTTTAGGTATAAAATTAGATACTCATTAATGATCCTAAAAGCTATAAAATAAAAATTGACGTTCTTATTTTTATTGATCATTCAGATGCCAGTTCAAGGCAAATCTTCATAAAAACATATCAATTGTTTCTGTTGGAATTCAACAAGCCAATTAGTTCAAAGAATCGGTCCCAAGAACTTTGCCAGAGCTCTTGAATAGTCATTCGTTCCACCTCCGGAGTTCAAAATTTTACGTTACATCATTCTATGCTCTCTCTCACAAAAATACCAATTTTGTGCAGGGAAAAAATTCTGAGGAGTGACCTAGAAGCTTATCGTAGACTTATTGTAATCTGTCTATCAGAAGGGGCTACAAGCTGCCACAAGGACTGGAATGCAGGTATTTCAGCGGCATCGACTCCGAGAGCGGATAGGTTCCGCCCATACTCCTGATAATAATAGGGATACAGAGAGCCAATCAACGTTCAGAATTTAAATTCTGGTTGCTAAACCTATCGAAACTTTTATCTTGAATTTTCATGTAATAAGGCAAACCTGTATGTCAAGAAACAACTGCATGCAAATTTTATCAGTATCAGACACATTGTTGTCCGAGACATCTGAACTCGCTCCTGCACGCCTTTGTGCACCTTGTCGTATCCTCTGGAGCGAGGACTCTGTTTTCCTTGCCTGAAAACAAAAGCCAGAGAAACCATGGATCATCATTCATATAAACAGAGGGAAGCTGGCAGGAGAAACTTGCTTAGATTGCACTTACCAAGGTAACCACCTCAGCAGCTAGTTCACAGTAACGCCCTGTTATCCCCAATGCAACACCACGAAGGAGCTCATTTCGCATTTCAGAAGTCAAATATGTGGCAGCTTCATGTCCCTCTAGAAAGACCTGCCGTAGGAAACTTGGTTTCAGAAATTGTAGAAAACGGCTCGTACTGAGACAACTTTGTTCGTGCAGCTTTGGGGGGGGAGGTGTTAGAATTAACTTGAGTTTTCATTTTCTGAACCAATCATAATACAGTGAATAATTGTTGCATACCACGAAGGCTTTGGATTAATCATGCGTCAGAAACAATCCAGAGTCCGCTGGATGGTCTTAATCTATACTGAGGAAGGGGGAACTGACTCAATTTAGCTCTCAATGTCAGATATTCCTTCCTATCCATTTAACTTTCTTTTTGCAAGTCCCTAAGTTTATTCTAGATTGATGTTTGCAGCTGCTTTTCTACACACGACAAAGGCTGCTCATTAAACTTTGCAACAAGTATACAAGACAATGCCACCTTTTACACGCAAGGATGCCAGATTGCTTTAGCTTACATAATTCTAAAGACAGTAAAATAATTCCTCCGTCCTCCCAACCTGTGATTCATCAACTATGCTCTGCTGTTCCAAATCATGATTTTTCCTCCTGATATCATATTACAACACAAGATGTGTGGAAAATACCACCACTCTCTTCCCCACTGAAGGGGATAAGAAGAGTTGTTTATGACTGAGATGAATAAAGCTGGGCGTGGAAAACAATTAATAAAAACTGCAAAGCAGGAATTATGACTTAAATTAATAATATTAAGTAAATGCGTACCTTAAGAGGGCGAAGTATCCCTGAAACATACGGAGAATGCCTCACAGGAAGGGGTTTGTTTGTCATCCTGTACGTTGTAGTTATCCCTTTCAGCTGTCTCAAGTCCTAAACGACGTAAAATACAAAGCATTAAGGACCTACAACCTAGAGCAAACAGATTAAAAGCATAATCCCAATCAAGCATTCAAAATTAACTACCTCAGCTACTGAGCTCATCAAATTAATTGTATTTTTTACAGCTCTTACGAATGACATAATCTAAGATTAGGTAAAGAGACCACAAAGAACTTCATTGGTGTATACTCAGCCCACCTCAACTGACTTTTCAACAAGGGTCTCTGTTATTGCTTTCATTACCAAGGGCGCTTGATCTTTCAAAGATTTCCCACTTAGCAAAATGCTCTGCTTTACAGAATCTCGTACTTCAGCAGGACATGAAGCAAGATGCTTAAGCACATGCCCAAGGTAATCACCACAAATTTCTGTCACCAGACAATGGATATCATGAATGACCTATGAAAGAAAATCAAACATTAATTACAATCTGCAAATTAATAGAACTTGATGCATGGATGAGCAGAATGCACATCCACGGTATATCATATAGAAGTAAGTTAACCACAGCATCACAGGACCAAAAATTGACGTAGCAAGTCCAACAGATGGTCGAAAATTGAAAGACAATGACATCAATTGAACAGGTAAGTCAGAATAAAACTGTATCTGACAGTTGAGATAAATGACTACAGAGTAGTCGACATAAAAGTCATGAAAGATGAGGGAAAAAAAAATTCAAAAGAAGGAACTGACTCCATCTTATGAAGTGACGAATTTAGCAGACTCATCAGTCACATAGACTAAGATCTACAAAGAGAATTGGTGCGTACATATATAAAATCTTCAGCCACTGCAGATAGAGCCCACTCAGATCCAGTACTGGCAGTTGCAGCACTCGATTTCCGACTACCGAGTCCAGATGACAACCAATTGGTATACCTGCCATAAATTCCATCATAAGACATGTGTAGAAGCTAAACTCATAGGCTAATTGATTAAGTTTATATACCAAAAAGGATAACCTTGAAAGAAGCTGTAATGATAGGCGCAGAAATTTATCAGAGCAAGAAATGAGGAGGACATCTTCACTCCAGCAGGATCTCAAGCTCTCCAAGAGCGTAACACTTTGCTTAAGTGTTAAAGCTTGGGTATTCCGATTTTCAGAATCTGAATACTGAACCAGCCCCAAAGTAGGAGAAACAAGTGCCGAATCCAATGCCCCAGCAATTTCTTGAAACCTGAAAGAACCTCATAATACATGAGAAAAATGATCATCAAAGTTCTGCAGTCTACATGAAACAACAATACAAGGTATATACTACCTCAGAGAGAAATAGACCCCTATATTCCACTGCTTCATGAACTCCACATACACAGGCTCAGATCTGAACTTGGAAACAGCAAATCTAGAGGGGCAGTAGCCTTGCAAAATAATTGGAACGTCAAGATCAAGGATGCACAAACAGGCTCACATAACAGAAAGAGAGATAAATTTTGCCAAGTTTCAAGCATATAAAAGAAAAGATACAAGAGTTTATTAAAAGAAAACCCCAACCTTCCAGATGAGCAAGAAAATCTAGGCTTGATTTATAATTTTTCAAGAATTCTGTCGGTCTTCCAGGTGAAAAAGCCCCTGGTTTTCCCTTTTGAATTGTTGAGAGTACCTCTTTTAGAATTGAATTGGCCAAGAAGTCAAACACATGTAAACCAGAATTTTCTGCAGAAAAGGAAAGAAATTCCAATCACTATTCAAAGCCATAAGTTACAGACCTTATAAGAACAAGCTAACCATATATATTCACAAAGAAAAATACGAAAATGGATCAATGCACAATGAGAAAGTGATTGAAAACATAAGTGATCACAGGAGGGAGGATATTTCGCAAAAGTAGAGAAGTAGCTAATATCTACTGAAATATCTGTGTCACCGAACAATGCTCACTCACAATTAATCAACATTAAGTTTGAAAAGAGAATAATCAGAATATACAGAGACATCATAACAATGGCAAAAACATGTTCCACATAATCAACAAACCAAACAAAAAATAAAACACAATTGATTTGGTAGATAATCCATTTAATTTTAAAAAGAAAATGGAACGAGTATTGATATTTTCGGGTACACAATAATCTTTTTATTTGTTTAAAAACATTTTATAGAAAAATGTCGTAAAAGGTAAGGATAGTTTTGAACTGTTTCAACATTGTCAATCAGAGCCTTGGTGCCTTCACAGGGTTTCCAGCAAATCAACGTGACTCTTTTGGGCATAGTCATACCTCTTGAAGATATTTCCAGTAGGAATGTACAGTCTTTCTCAATATGTTGTTTGATCTTTTGAAAGTCCTCTTCAAGCACATCACCTGAAGCCCCACCATCAAACTCTGATGAACTGTCTAAGACAATCTTCTGTACTTGTGGAGCAACTATAGTTGTTCGAAAAATTTCTTCAGCATTACTGGTGTTGTCAATAGATGCATATGCACGTAAACAATTGTAAATGACATTTTCATCTCGGTGCTCCAAACCATCAACAAAGCAATGCCCCAAGCTTGCATCTAACAAGAGACTAGCACTTTGAATCCTTTTTTCCATGTTCTCAATAAATGGCAGGTCCTGTACTGCCATAATGGAGAAAAGCAATGAGCACAGGGTCTATATGCACCCCATATAGGATCTAAATTCACATTAGGACCAATGGAGACATCTAACAATATTGTATGACAACGGAAATAGGAGTAAAATAAAATAACATAAACACATACTGAGAAGAAGAGAAGGTGCAAAACATGAAGGTGAGTTGGGCCAAAATATTAGTATTCTCTGGTCATCTACTTCCGAGGTGGAACAAGCAAAGCAATAGTATAACTTTTTTCTGACAATACTCACCCAGCATCATCCTCCTCCCGATGAAAAAAGAAAACAAATAGTTTGGACAATGATGATGAAACATATAGTTTATCAAGGAAAGAAACAAGGGAGGATGATGTGGCATCATTTCAAATCTTGTTAGCGGCATCTGCAATATAGGGTTTAATAGAAAGCCCCAAAAACAAAATCAAGAGCATTCTTCAATAAATGAACAGAAAATGGCAGACTTCATAGGAAGGACATAGAAGAGACCTTTGCATGCGCCATATAAAACTTCAATCGATTCATTTCACTAGCAATTCTCTCCAGAAGCATGCTCTGGGTCTCTCTCACATTTGACCCACCCTCAGCATGTTGCATAGGTAATCCGTTGCTAAGATGACTCTTTTCCACGGTATTCACATCTGCATCAGACCAGTCAGCAGGAACGCTAGGCAGCTCCTTTATCAATTTCTCAACCTGCCAGCCATCAATAACAAACACATTTAGTCTACTTCTTGAACTATAGGGACTTGGAAGTTGGAACAGCAGAATAGTGCAGATAAATCAAGGAAAGGGAAAACAAAATTTAAATGAGTTCATAAAATATGAAACATGATTACAATTGAAAACTTGGACCTTCATCTGATGCTTGATTAGCGGCCGTAAAACCTTAGTTGTGAAAATTAGAAAGGCAGCATAGTGCAATGTTTCCCAGCAGACTTAAACAGAGATATCATTCAAGAGTACAACATATGCCACAGGAATATTAAGACCACAATCTCCTGCACAATTTTGGCATCAAACTTCCAATAATCTAATATTCCATGGTTGATCTCAAATACACCAAGTACACTCAATGCAAAACAAAATAAAAATTAGTTTCGGGCTCAAGAGGTTGAATGACTAGCTCTTTTAGAGGAGTGTTCCACTCTCAGCTCTCATTACGGTCCATTTATCTTATTTCCATGTTTTATAGGCTCAATAGCTACTCAAATCGGACGTCCGCCTTTGATCACTCCTAAAGACCGCTCGCACTTAACACAAAAAATAAAAATAAAATAAAGGCAATTGATGACACGAGGCTGCTAAATCGCACCTTCGGAGGCAGTCCTTAGCAGCTTTCAGTAAACATAAAATAGAGATGATCAATTTATGGCTCAGAAATGAAATTCTAAGCTGCAGTCCTTCGGATATAAGAAATCAGGGATAATGGACTTTAGAAGCCAAAGCTGAAGTAAATCAACTTTAAACTCCGATGCTTAGATACTGAGGGAGTGCATACACCGATTTCAACCTCATTTCACTAACCTAAACTCACATTTCAACCAAAATATGATAATCAATAAAGAATTACAGCATATATACATATATAAAAAGCCAAACACTATCACACACCTTAGAGACGATATGAAAGGTATCAAGCAACGATTCCAAAACCTTCCTAGCATCAGCAGCCTCAGCTCGTTGCCTCAAGCCATCCTTTAACGCGATCAGTGACCCCTCAACGCTATCTCTAAATGCAGTAATCTTCTCCCTCAGATCAGAGAGTGGTGCGCGCATACGAGCAACCGCGGAATCGACATCAACAAGTTTAGTACTAAGGTTAACGAAGTCATTGTAGTCTTTATTGATGAGATCAACGAGCTCGTGTTTAAGAGCAGAAAGGTGAGAATGGAGTTGAGATCGAAGAGTATCGAAAGGGACGAAAGTTCGGAGGTCGGAGATGTAGGATTCGGCATCAAAATTAGGAGAGAGAAATAGGTCTTTTTTGAACCAAAGTGGATTTGAATCGTCACTTGGATCGCCAAAGAGGTCTGTCGGAGATCTTGGATGTACCGGATCGGCTGTCACCATGGCTGAATTTAGAAAAATGGTTGAAAAGCTCGGCTCTCGAACTAGTATCGGAACAGCGTTTCGGATGGACGAGGTAGATAAAAATAGGATGGTTTTACGGGATCCGGAAGGAGATGCAATAATAATGATAATAGTCCCTTAATTTTAAAATATATTAGAAAAAACTCTGATTATTATAAAATTTATGTAACTCTTTTAGTTTTTGTAAACTATATTAGAAAGAAGTAATAATTTGTTGAGTTTTTAGCTAGTTATTTGTACACATAATTTGATAAATATGTCAAAACTACAATAGTTTAGAAAATCTACAAGAAAAATAAATATCTATGTATACATTGAATGCACATGGCAGTTGATAAATATTCACACAAGTATAGTCGATATTTAATTTAATAAAGTAAAATTATCTACACATAAAAATCATTAATAGAACAAAAAGTGCGGATGGCTAGGGAAGAACGCGCCTCACGCGCCTGATTCTTCCTTCTAGTTTTCTTGCCCTATTTGATTGTATCTCATGGCGAAGAAGAAAACTATCAAGACCAAGACAATCCTCTCTTCGAATAAGGCTTCAGTTTTGAAGGATGTGTCTCCTGTAAGGGGTGAGTTTGTTGATATTGATAAATTAGGAGAACCCTTTGTCGTATGAGATCAAGTCTCGAACCCCTTCGTCGGAGCCAAACCCTAATGTGATTTCTCCAAAAGTCCCTCCTCCTATGCAATCATCGAATCCTAATCTGGAGGTTTCAATTGTATCGCATGATCACCATGATTATAAAAACTCCTATTCGGATAATCGATCATGGAAAGATATTCTCACCAGTAATAGAAGACCTGAATGGGGTATGACATTGAAATTCATTCCTCCCTAATTCATAGATAGAACCCAAAAGGCCATGATCTAGGAGAATGAAATTTAAAAGGAGGCTAAAAGATGGGATAATTCCTTGGTTGGGATGGTGGCTGGAATTCAGCCGAGCCACTACCAGATGACACAATTTGTGAAGGAGAGGTGGAATTTCCTTCCTGTTTTATCTGAGGTTTTTACACATGATCAGGGCTTCTTTGTTGACAAGTTTTCATCCCAAGAAGACATGTATCAAATCCTGAATCGTCCTTATAGGAGTTTTGGTGTTAGACCTATGTTGCTGAGAAAGTAGACTCCTAAAGTATCCATGTTTGCCAAGGAATGGTGTATCATGCCATTATGGGTTCTTTTCCCCAGATTACCTTTGCATTTATGGCCTGATGACAGCCTAAGTAGAATGGCTAGTCTCTTGGGACTTCCTCTTTATGCTGATACAGTCACTACTCAGAGAGAAAGAATATCTTTCCCTAGGGTATCGATTAAAATAGACATTAGCATGCCTCTACCTGCTCAAATTGCTATTGCACTGCCCTGGTGGTAATGGATTGAAATAGAATGTTTCTTATGAGTGGAAACCTAAACTTTGCTCTCTGTGTGATGTCATTGGTCATGATTCTGGACAATGTCAAGGGAAACTAGGGCAAAGGACTAAATCCCAATATTGGAGACCAAAACAAAATCCTTCTCAAGCTGTTAGTCATTCTGTGGTGTCTAATTCTGAACAGAAAGATCCTTCTCAGGCCGTTAATCAACTTGTGGTGTCTAATTCTAAACAGAAAGATCCCCAGACTAAACCTAACTCTGGACTTATTATTAACCAAGACCAATCCTTAAATGTTTATTATCCACAAGTGGGTGCATTGTCTCCTACTTTACATAAGGGTTAGATGGCTCTAACGAAGGGGAAGGAGTTTTATAGGACCGATGACCATTCTCCTCATATTGAACTTTCGGAAACTTGCACTCCAAGGTTATATTCTACTAAGGCAAACAGGATTGCAGGTAAGGTGGATAGGGATGGGAGGGGTGGGAGTACCTCTTCATCATGACCTTAGCCATTTGGAATATAAGAGGGTTTAATAAAACCCTTAAGCATAAGGTTGTGAAAAACCTTATTTCGTTGCACAAAGTTGGTTTTCTGGGTCTTTTAGAGACTAGGGTAAAACAAGATAAAGCCGATTCTATTATTCAGAAACTTGGTTTGCATTGGAGTTGGGTGAACAACTATGATCACCATTCTAATGGTAGAATTTGGTTATTTTGGGATGATTCGAGTTATAATATTCAAGTTGTTGAAAAAGAATGCTCAGGCCATCCATTGTAGTCTATGCCTATAATATAGGGGTTCTAAAAAGAAATTTATGGGATTAGATGAGAAAATTTTCTACACAATCCCTTCTGTGGATTGCCATTGGAGATTTTAATGTTGTTGCTTCTTTATAGGAAAAGATTGGTGGTGATATAGACCCTCAAGATGCTTTTGAATTTTCCCATTGCATGCAAGATCGTGACTTGGGTGATTTGCCTTCTTTTGCATCTTATTTTACTTGGACTAACATACAAGATCAGGAGTCTAGAATTTACAGCAGGCTAGACAAGGGGTGGGAAATAGTGATTGGCTGGACCATTTTCCTGATACAGCTATCAATACTTTTCATCATCCAGTTTCTGATCACCATGCTTTACTTGTTTCCTTGAAGACGATCCAGACTGGTGTTGCAAAACCTTTTAAAATTTTTAATTTTTGGGTTGAAAAAGAGGGCTTCCTTAATTTGGTTAGAGGTGTATGGCAGGTTAAAGTGCAAGGATCTCAGGCCTTCCAATGTATGAGAAAGCTCATACTACCGAAGACTGGACTCAAAATTTTTAATTCCAGAAATTGTGGTAATGTTACTCAAAAGGTGACTCAGGCTTATCAACTCTGGATGAAAGCAAAAAAAAAACAAAAAACCTTATCTCAGCATCCTTTTAGTCAATCCTGTATTAATAATGAAAAAATGGCCAGATTGAAATGGGAAAAGAAATAAAGGGAGGAAGAGAGCTTTCTCCAACAAAAAGCTCATATTCACTTTATCAAGTTGGGTGACCATAACATTAGGTTTTTCTATGCTAGTCTTCAGGGAAGGAGAGCTCATAATAGGATATCTCAGCTCCTTAATGACCAGGACCAAGTCCTTGTGTAGGATGATGATATAAAAGCTGAGATAGTTAATTTCTTTAAAATTTTGCTTGGTTCCTCTTTTGCTACTGTCAGTCCCCCTAACCCTGCAGCTTACCACCAAGGTTTGTTGGTGTCTACTGATCACAAGCATTTCCTTCTTTCCGGACCTACAACTAAAGAGGTAAAGGATGCCATTTTTTCTATGGAAAACTTGAGTGCTCCAGGGTTGGATGGATACAATCCTTACTTCTACAAGCAAACCTGGCCTATTATTGGGAATATTATTGCTGCTATTCATGAATTCTGGTACTCTAAAAAACTTCTTAGGCAAATTAATACCACATTTATTACCCTTATTCCTAAGAAATGTGGTGTCACAAAGATCAAGGATTTCATACCTATAACCTATTGCAATGTATTCTACAAATTTTTTTCAAAAGTCTTGGCTAACAAGCTCTAAAGGATAATGCCATATATTATTGGTGATTCATAGTCTGCCTTTATCAAAGGCAGAAATCTTGGAGATAACATGATTATGGCTACTGAGCTTATTAAGCACTACCAACATAAGGATATTTCACCAAGAATGATGATCAAAGTGGATATCCAAAAAGCGTTTGATTCCCTAGAATGACCCTTCGTAAAACATTCTCTCTTGGTTTTTGGCTTTCCTTATCATTTCACTGAATTGATAATGGAATGTGTTTCCTCTGTTAGGGTTTCATTTAATGCGAATGGATCCCTCACCTATCCTTTCAAGTGCAAAAGAGGTCTTAGACAGGGTGATTCTTTATCTCCCTATCTTTTTGTTAATGTTATAGAGTACTTACATAGGGAACTGCATTTACTGTGGAATGATAGTAAATTCTTAGGACACCATGGTTGTAACAAATTGAAAATCATAGATCTGTGTTTTGCTGATGATCTACTTATTTTCACAAGAGGTGATATTTACTCAGCTTTCCTTATAAATCAAAAGTTAGAAGATTTTGCTCTTTGTTCAGGGTTGAAAACAAATCTATCTAAGATCTCAGTATATATGATTAGAGTTACCTTGGTAGTGAAGACTTAAATTCTACACATTTTGAAGTGTGAGGTTGGATCCTTCCCTTTCAGGTACCTAGGAGTACCCTTGAACTCTGCTCGATTGAGTATCTCCCAGTTTCAGCCCCTAATTGATTCCATCTTTGCCAAAATTTTATCTTGGACTAACAAGCACCTTAGCTATTCTGGTAGATTACAACTTATCAAGTCTGTTTTCTTTGGAATCCAGAACTTCTGGTCCCACGTGTTTGTTCTTCCCAAGAAGGTCATTTCTTGTGTTGAGAGTATGTGAAGATCTTTCCTTTGGGCTGGTTTAGTTTCTGGATCAAATAAAGCTCTTGTATCTTGGAAGCAAGTATGTCTCCCCTTGAAGGAAGGTGGCCTGGGTCTTATAAACTCTTCTTACTGGAACATTGCTGCTATGGGTAAGAGGTTATGGCAGATTATGTATAACAAAGAAATTCTCTGGATCAAGTGGGTACATGGATATTACATCAAAGGAGCTTCCTTAACTGACATGAAGTGTCATTCTAATCAATCCTGGATTTTCGGGCGTATCATGCAGCTCAGGGATTCCCTCCTCCATATCTTCAATCATAATAGAGAGTTCTCTAATGGAATTTATAGGACTAACCGTGTTTATGATATTATCAGATGGAAAGGTGATGACAAAGCATGGCATAATCAGGTTTGGAAACACCCTAGACCTCCTAGACACAAATTCATTTTCTGGTTGGTTTGTAGACAAGCAGTACTTACAAGAGAAAAAAATAGGTAAATGAGGTGTCACAAATGAAACTTACTATGGTCTTTGTGCAAGTAAGCTTGAATATTTTTGAAATACCCCAAAACTCTACTTTAGAAAATTATGGCAAAATAAGGATTTATTAGGAAAATTAATTAAATAAAATATTCTTATTAAAATAAGAGGGCATTAATTAAGACAAATCTAGGAGAAATTAATAAATAATTTAAATAGGAAAATCTAATTATTTTTCTAATTAAAAAGGAATTTAGAAAAAATCTTTCAAAAACCCTAATTAACCTAACAAGAGAATTTAATTATTATTTTAATATCCCAAAATATCCAAAATATGTTAATTAACCCCTAACCCACCTTTTTCCCTCGTTTTCCCTTTTTTTTTTTCTTTTTTTCCTTCTCTTCTTCCTTTTCTTTTTTCTTCTCTTCCTTCTTCCTTTCTCTTTTTCCTTTCCCCCGACCTGGGCCAGCCCGGCTTCGGCCTAGTTTTCCCTTCCCTCTTGCGTGGCCCAGGCCCGCGTCGCCCTTCTTTTTTTTTCTTCTCCTGGCTGGTCCGGCTCTTTCCTTTCTTTCTTCTTTTCTCCTGGACCACCGGTCCACCCCCCTTTGTTCTTCCTCGTGCTGCTACAACCTCCCCTGATTAGCGCCGAAATTTTCGCTGCCGATCATGCCAGTTGACCCACCATTCTTCCCCTCTCTTCCCTGCCGTCTTCCCTATCACTTCAACCTAGCCGGCCATTCCCTCTCCTGCGTGTGCCATCCCCTCTTCCCCATCGAAATGGCTTACAAAGGTAGACCTGCGCTAGCTTACCCTCACTGGCCGGTGCACCCATGCCCCTTGCCCCTATTTCCATGCCCCCTTTGTCATTTTACCTTCTAATTGAACTATATATACCCCCAAAGGGAGCCATAATTGGGTTTCAATTTTGGCAGCCCAGAAAACTGACCGCGCCACCACCTAAACAGACCGCCGTTTCTCTGCCATCGACCATCACCACCGCCCACTCTGGCCACCAAAACCTTCCATGCACCGCCCTCTACACAATTGATCCACCCTCCTTCCTTGCCTTACCCTACACAAGCCACCCCGACCGTGCAAAATCCCCCTCCCGAACAACCCACTTAGACTCTCCGCCACCCCTCGTGCCACCGTCTGCCACCGATTCCACCGCGAATAACACCACCTCTATCCCCTAAAACAACCAAGGGACCCTAATCTACCTCCCCATACCTCCACCTTTCCCTTCCTCCCTCTCCTTCTCCCTCCTCCACCTTCCACCACCTTCAGCCACTGTGCGCCGCCACTTCCGGCTGCACCACCACCTCCATTCCACCCCTATCCACTTGAGACACCTTCCACCACCCCAAACACCCCCTCATTCCCTCTCCTATAGCCTATATCCCCATCTCCCCACCTCTCTTCCTCCTCCACCACCTCTACCGCCGCCAGCTCCACCACCAAGCCTAGGTGGTATTCTAATTTCCTAACCCTTAAACCTTTTTTTATAAGGGTTAATGATTTTTAATATTAATAGTATTATTATTAACTATTATTATTATTATTAATTTTATTATGTTATAACTCTTATTTCAGAAATATTTCTAACTAATGGTGTTATTATTTAAAAGGATATAACTTTATTATTATTATTATTATTATTATCCTAATTACTACTACTACTACTACTGCTATCATTATTATTATCATTATTTTGTTACTAATACTATTAATACTAACTTTGGCCATTATAGTACTATTACCCCTTTTCATGCCTAACATTATTATTATTATTATTATTATTATTATTATTATTATTATTATTACTACTACTACTACTACTACTACTACTACTACTACTACTACTACACTACTACTACTACTACTACTACTACTACTACACTTGACCATATTGTCACCAAGGCTACTACTATTATAATTTCTAAAACCTTATTAGCATTATTCTCAAGATTGAAACTATTATCACTGTTACTACTACTACTACTACTACTACTACTACTACTACTACTACTACTACTATTAGTATCATTATTATTATTACTACTACTACTAGCATTATTAATATAAGTATCATTATGGTCATTACTTCTATATTATTTACATCACTATTATTATTATTACTAGAATTTGTGGTCGATATTAGTATTATTACAAAAACTAACAATAATATTATTATTAGTAATATTGAAACTATTACTTTTAATACTATGAATATCACTAAGAATTATTTTGGTTAGTAGTGGGATGGTTAATTATTTTGAGAGTAATAACCCTACTTTTAATTACAAAATTACTATTATCATTATTAGCCTTAATAGTAGGCCATAATAGGGGTAAGATAGGAAATGTTGGTAATTTTGGTAAGAGGGAGATTAACCCATAGTATTTCCTTCTTATAGGTGAATTGAGTCAAAACCCTAAGGAGGCGTAGGAGCGTGCTTCAAGCCCCGCAATGTTTTAGGTAAGGGTGTAGCTATGGCCGCATGTATGTTATGTGTCTTACATGCCTTGGATGTCCCGTATAATTATATATCGTGTACTATATGCTATTATCTTAATTGTTTTATGTGTAGTGCGACTTGGAACAGAGGTATGATCATGTGCTCTCTTTTGGTATGTGCTAATATGGACATGCTGCAAGTTGTGACGTGATGTGATGTGGCCCTTAGAACATGCATGCTAGGGTATTTAATGTGGTGATGTGGTGGGATGGATGCATAAAAAAGAAAAATGGGAAAATAAGATAGCCAAGGGGAAGTAAGTTGGCTAATATAGGTAAGAATGACCTAAATAATCCATGATCCATGAGTGGTGAATAAAAGGGGGACTTAAATAAAATGAAAGAGTGGGAGAAACTAGGGTTGCATGGGAGGAACTAGGGTTTGCATGGGAATTTTAGGGGTTTGCATGATAAATATCAAGGGTTTTGTATTGGGGTGGTTAGAGCCCGCATGGGGACAGACCTTACGTATGGAAAGTTGCCTTGGGGCATGAGAAAGGTAATAGAAGTATCGTTTGGGTGACTGGAGGCTTTAGGTAAAAAATAGTACGTGGGATAATATAAGGGTGTATAGGAAACCGAGCTAGGGTTTGGGAGGAAACCCTAATTTGAGAAAGTGGAAAAAGAAAAAGAAAATAATAATAATACAAAAAAAAATGAATGAGGACGAGTGATGTATGAAGTGAGGGCTGAAGCTAAGGGTCGTGGCGTGCGGGGTGTTAAAATAGTTTAGGTTGTGCGAGACAGAGGAGGATGGGCTACATAGGTCCAAATTAGGGTTTTTGGAGGAAACCCTAGGGTAAGGCGGTGAGTGGACTCTAGGGTATAAAGTAGTGGGCCATGACCCACACACTTAGGAGTTGGGCTCCCGGTGTGAGTAATTGGAATAAGGGAAGGATGTCGGGGCGAGTTAGGAGGTACAGAAGTCTCAAGATATGGGACGAGCCCTCTTGGGAGGATCAGTTTAGATATAGTTAGCCATGCATGTCTAGGGTGAAATCTGTTGAATAAAATACGGTAAAACACGAATCATGTAAAGTGAAAGATTATTGAGTCGAGCCTAGACCGATCTACCAGCATAATAGTGGCCAAGTGCTGGGGTGCCTTGGAAACCGATCTACCGGCATATAATAGTGGTTAGGTGCGTTCTATCCTATAAGTGACCGATCCATCGGCTATAATAGTGGGGGATCCCGAACATAATAAACCAAACCCTAAATTTTATAAAATACGTAAAAGATACTAAGTACTTACAGTGGAACACCATGTGAGTCGGGGCCAGACCGATCCACTGACATAATAGTGGCCAGGAGTGTTTTTCCTTGGAGACCGATCCACTGGCATATAATAGTGGTCAAGTGTGTTTTGCCTTGTAAATGACCGATCCACCGTCTATAATAGTGGGATTTTCGTACTCGCATGGATCGATATAAAGTATGGTGCAAAATGAGTACTATTCAAAGATTAAATAATCAGTTTATCCGGACTACCGTTGGCCTTTATTTACCTAAGAGATTGTATGCTATCATGTTGTTGTGATTATACTATGTGCTCTTATGTGTTGGCCTTAGTGCATGGTTACCTTACTCAGTACGTAGCGCACTGACCACCTGTTTCATGGGTGCTTTTCATTCCCACGAATAGAAGGCCCTTCTGAATTGGTGCAGGTTGGTGATTCTGTCTTCGATGCCTACAACACTTACGAGGCAACGGGCGGGACTAAGAGTTGAGCCTGGTCCTAGCTTGGGGGTCGAGAGTGACATGGCCGGAGTCAATCATCCATTTTGTCTTTCCTGTATCGTTATATTTTATTTAATTCTGTTGTATGATGTTTTCTGTTATTTGAAACATTAAAACCGTACTTTTGGGCTATACCTTTTTTTGATTACCGCACTCTGATTTCATGTATGGTTAACGACTCATTTCTTTTATGAATGCTCATTTTAATTATTGACTCGTGTTTGATTTCTATCCCAATCAGCCTTAGCACTTGGTACTGGAACGGTATAAGTGAACCAATCTGATACTAAGTGTGATGGTAATATCCCTATAATTTACATTTTGTTATTTCGCTTCGGCTAAATCTTTTTTATTAAACTAAAATTTTTAGTTGTAAATTTTGGGGTATTATAATTTTAATCACCTCTTCATGTGCTCCCCATTTTCTCAGAAGCTATGGAGGATTATGTGTAATTGGCTTGGTATTACTTCCCCTCTCAACTCTTGGAGCCAATTTCAAAGTTGGACTATTCATAGGAAGCATTTTAGAAAGGGTGAAAAATTTATCATGCGTATGATGATTGCAGGGGTTATTGTAATCCCCCAAAATTTTAAAAGCCTATAATTTAATAAATAACTTTTAATTGAGATAAATTAGCTTTTAAATCTATTTAATTTAATTATTTTATGGATTTTTGAGTATATAAAATTGGATATAAATATTTAATAAATTAAAATAAATATTTTGTTATTTTATCATACTCTTTTTATTTAAATAATTTTTCAAACCATTATTTCACTAAAATTATCCTTTTTAAACCCATATTTTAATTATATTAAATTCAATTATTAAATAAATTTATTACCCATAAATATTGCATTTTATTATTTTATAAATTAAATTATTTTAATTGTCCCATTTTTCCTTTCCTTTTTCTTTTTTTTTTCCTTTTTTTCTTCTCTTTTTTCTCCTTTTCTCCTTTCTTTCTTTTTCCTTTTTCTCCTCTTGGGCCGCGGGTACCCTGGCTTGCCCCACCCATGCGCGTTGGGCCGTCGGCCCATCTCTCCCTTCTCCCCTCCTTTCCTTTCTTTCCCTCGGCCCGACTCCCCTCTCTTTTCTTCCTTCCTTCCCCGTGCAAGCCTGGCCCGCCTCCCTCCTTTCTTTTCTTTCCTTCTCCCGGACCTGGTCGGCCCAATCCCCTCTTTCCCTTCGCTGGCCTACATGCATGCAGCCCCTTCCTTTTTTTCCCCCGTGCCAAAACCCGACCACCTCTGCCATCTCCGCCACCCCACCTACAACCCTCCTCCCCCTACTTCTCCCCATATCTCTCTCTCTCGCCATTTTTCCTGCCCCATTCGGCCCACCACCTCTCCCTTTTCTTGCCCATGCCCCTACTTTCCCTTCCCTCTCCCTGCAACTCCCACACCCCTACCACCCGGCCGCCGCCCTACCGAGCCACCCTATCCCCTCCTTTCTCTTCTTCCCTCCCTGCCTCATTCTGCCATTTTTTAAACCTCCTATGCCTTCCCCAACCTTCTTTCTCTTCCTTTCTCCTCCTTCCAACATCCTCCCTATTTTGCTTTTCCACCCCCGTTCTGTTGCCGCCACCGTTGCACTAGCCACCTACACCACCCCTGCCACTCTCTACCTCACCCCTGAACCATCACAACACCTCTTGAGCCATCCTGCAGCCTCCTTCTTCCTCCCCTCTTCTTTTTCTCTCCTTTTTCTCCCTTCTCGGCAACCACCCTGCACCGCCTCTGTAACACCCCAAAAGTTACTACTTTTTTTTTAAAATGGAAGCACTTAAATTAAAACCTGTGAATTCTAGGGATGTTACCGCCACACTTAGTACCAAACTGGTTCTCTCCAATCGTTTCAGTACCAAGTGCTAAGGCTAAAAGAAAAGAGTAATCAATTATAAATCAAACAATATAAACTTCAAATAAGCGCTAAACGATAGTAAAAAAAATCAGAGTATGCGTAAAAGAATTATAATTCATGTCCGAAAAGAGAAATAATCGTACAAGGGTTAAACGGTTTATCTCAAAAGCTCAATACAGAGTAACAATTTAAAAAGGATAGATCTAATACAAAAGAAATAATAGAAGGAATATAAAATAACGAGAAGAGTGAATCCAGCCACAACACTCTCAAACCTTGAGCCAAAACATGTTCAATACTCAGCCCTTCCGGATGTCTTGCCCACCTGCACAAAGTCAAAAGGGCATACTACTCGTGGGAATGAGGAGCACCTATGAAAAGGGTGATCAGTACGCTACGTACTGAGCAAGGTAACTGAGCACTAAGGCTAATACACCAAATCATACAAATAATGCAGAAGAAATAAAAGGGTATAATCCATCATGATAATATAATATCATACAATCATTAGGGAAAGATACATAAAGGCTCATTTATAGTCCGGATTAATTACTTAATTAATTTCTTATCGAAATTTGATACACACCGTGCCTTTTATCAAATCCATGTAAGTACAGAAACACCCCACTATTTTAGTCGATGGGTCGGTCACTTGCGGGACAATAGTCCACACCACTATTCCTAACCTGTGGATTGGCTGGTTCCTACTCACATGGTGTTCCACTGGAAGTAATTAGTATCTTTTAAGTATCTTAGCAAACTTTGGTTTGTATTTATTGAGCTCGAGTCATCCCACTATTATTGACGGTGGGCCGGTCGCTTGCGGGACGAAGTCCACACCACTATTTTTCGTCGGTGGATCAGTCACTTGCGGGACAATAGTCCACATTACTATTCCTAACTGGTGGATCGGTTGGACCCGGCTCAATAATCTTCCACTTTAAATGATTAATGTCTTAAGTATCTTATTCAAAAGCTTTCACCTTGGACATGCATGAATCACTCCCTTTACACTTCATTCATCACAAATCAAAATTTTCATATTCATCGCCATACTTTATTCACCAAGTACACACGTAATACCACCAAACCCTAGTTAGCCATATCAAAACCTTAGTTAACCACAACAATCCATAGTTAATCGCTCCAAACCCTAGTTATCCACAACCAACCATAGTTAACCACTCCAAATCCTAGTTAATCACAACAACCCATAGTTAATCACTCCAACCCTAACTCAGTCTCTTACGTACCCTTATAATGCTCCACGTACTATTTTCCATCCAAAGTGTTCAAACACCCAAATAACGCTTACATTACCTTCCTCACATCCCAACTCAACGTTCCATGTGTAAATTTCACTCTGATGTAGACTTTACACACCCCATACAACCTTTTAAACTTTTCATGCAAACCTTAAGCTCCCATGTAAAAACCTTAGAATCAACCATGCAAAACCTTAAATTCTTTCATGCAAAACCCAAGATTCCATCATACAAAACCCTAAATTTAATTCACCCAAAACCTAAGGTTTCTCCATACAAAACCCTAAATTCAATCCATACAATACCAAAGATTCATCCATACCAAACCCTAAATTCAATCCGTACAAAGCTTAAGATTCATCCTTACCAAACCCTAAATTCAAACCATATAAAACCAAAGATTCATCCATACAAAACCCTACATTAGATACTCCTATACAAAATCATAAAATATATTCTCCCATATAACACCATAAATTATATTCTCCCATACAACATCATAAATTAGATTATCCCATATAACATCATAAATTAGATTCTCCCATATAACACCATAAATTAGATTTTCCCATACAAACTATAAATTAGATTCTCCCATATAACATCATAAATTACATTCTCCTATACAACATCATAAATTAGATTCTCTCATATAAGACCATAAATTAGATTCTTCCATATAACCAGAGATTAAATTCTCCCACATGAAACCCTAAAATTTCCCATTTTATTCTTCCACACATGGATCATTAAAATACTTAGGTCAACTTACATCCCTTGGTCAACTTATATCCCTTGGTCAACTTATTTCCCCATTCTTCTTTTTCATCCTTTCCCCCACACAAACCATATTAACATCCTCACATGCATGTCTTATAGGGTCACAACACATATCATCACATATACATAATACACATGCCAAATAACAACACAAGAACATGCTTGAACTCTACGCCATATTATATATGAAATAATTACAATAATAAACATAGGATGCATAACATACTAGGCATTTAATGCACATCAACACACAATAGGCCTTAGTAACACCCTTACCTAAAATGACACCAGTCTTGGAGCACGCTCCTACGCCTCCTTAGGGTTTGATAAAATAATAACATATTAATAAAAATAACATTAACTAATTTCTAACTTTGCTAAAGATATAAGAAATAATAGAATTATTATAAAAGTTGACAATATAGGGTTGAAGACTTTACCCTAATAATAATAATGATACTAAATAATAATAGCAAAGACACTAAAAATAATATCAATGATAATATAACTAAGAATAATAATAATAATAATAGTAACAATAATAATAATAAGGACATTATTCAAAAACAAAGTAAAATAAAGGCTTAGGCCCCTTTACCAAAATAATACTAATAATAATATTAGTAAAATAAGTAACAAAATTTAGTAATAATAATAAAATAATAATAATAATAATAATGAAATGGTAATAATAATAATAATGATAAAAACCATAATAATATTGCAAAAATGATAATAATTATAATAATAATAATAATAGTAAGGATAATATTTGAAGATAAAAAGAAGTAGGGTTTCTACCCCACATTGAAAAATAATAACTTATTAAATAACAACAACAACAACAACAACAACAACAACACTAATAATAATAATAAATGCTAATGATAAAAATAATGATAATATTAATAATAATAATAAGACTTGATCTTTATAATACTACTACTATAATTTAAAATAGGCACAATAGGGTTTCAGCCCTATATAGAATAATAATACCAACAATGAAAATAATAATAATAATAATAATAATAATAATAATAATAATAATAATAATAGTAAAGTAGTTGTAATAATAATAATAATAATAGTAATTATAATAATAATAGTAGTAGTAGTAGTAGTAGTAGTAGTAGTAGTAGTAGTAGTAGTAGTAGTAGTAGTAGTAGTAATAATAATAATAGTAATTCAAAATAGTAATAGTAGTAGTAGTAATAATAATAATCACATATTAATAATGATGATAATAATAATAGAAACCATAAGAATACTAATAATAAAATAAAAAATATAATAGGGTTTCAACCCTCAATAGAAATAATAATAAAAACATTAATACTAATAATAATAATACTAATAATAATAATAATATTTATATTCAAATAAATTAAATAAAATAAATTAAGACTTGTAAAAATAGGGAAAAGGGTTGAGAGGGTCTAGGGTTCAACCTTAGGCTGGAGGTGATAAGCGGCACCGACGGTGGTGCACGGCGTTGATGGCGATGGCCTAAAAAAAAGAAGAAAAAGGGAAACGTTGGATGCTGGGAAAAAGATAGGAAGAATGAAGGTGGGAGTAGAGGTGATTATGGTTGCCTAGAAGGAGAGGAACATAATGGAGGTGGTGGCGCAGCCAAAGGTGGCAGCGTACTGCGGCGGTGGTGGTAGACGAATGGAGGAGAAGAAGAGAAAGAGAGGAGGAGAGGGATGAAGAGGAAAAGAAAGGTAGGGGAAGGTAGAGGAGGGTCTGCAAAATAATTTGAGAGGTGAAATGAGTGGCGACAGTGGCGGAAGAGGTGGCTAATGGTGGTTCGAAGGGCGGCGGAGGTGAAAAGGAATACTGGTCGGGAAGGCTACTTCGCACAGCTAGGGTGGCTTGTGTAGGAAGAATCGAGAGGGATGGATGGTTTGGTTAGCTAGAGAGCTGTGCAAGGAGTACTCGGGTGGCCATAACGGGCGGCAGAGTTGGTCGATGGCGGCAGGGCTGGCGTCCAAAGGGGTGACGGCGTGTAAGGGGAGTTTTTTGAGTTGGGGATCAAGGGCTCGATACTAGGATCAATCCGAGGGTATTTATAGGTTTTAGAAGAGAGGGTAGGGTTCTGTGGGTTGGCTAGGGGGTAAGGCAGGTAGGTTTACGGTTAGCGACGGCGAGGTTAGTCGGTGGCAGTCAAAATGGGGCAAGGGTTGTGTGCAGGAAAGAGAGAGGGGATCGTGCAAGAATAAAGGAGTTGATTGGGTCGAAATGATAGGTCGATCAGTAGGGAAAGAGAGGGGAAAAATTGGCCAGTCAAATCAAGTGTAATCGGCGGCGAAAAACTAGGGCGATGGCGACGGAGTTACAGGTCAGCGGCATTGGTGAAGGAGGAAGGAAGAAGAAGGAAGAAGGGGGATGGACCCGAGTGGTTTAGGGTAGAAAAGAAAGAAAGAAAAGAAGAGGAGACCGGGCAGTCAGGCGCCGTGAATTTTTTTTATATAAATAAAATGCCGTGTTTCAATGGAAAATGAAGGAAAGTGCCGCGCAGTGAGGGAGAAGGAAGGGTATCCGTTACGTGGGCTAGGTCGCGCTGAAGGAAAGGAAGAAGAGGAGAGGGGGACTGGGCCACCAGCTGGCCGAGGTCGGGAAGGAAAAGAAAAAGAAAAAGAAAAGAAGAAGAAAGAAAAAGAAAGAAAAGGAAAAAGGAAAAGGGAAAAAAGGAAAAATAATGGGTCAGGTGAATTAAATTAATTAGGGATATTTAAAATTAATAATATTTAAATAAAATAATATTTAAATCCCTTTTTAGGCTAATTTAGGGTTTTTGAAATATTTTCCATAAATTCCATTTTAATTAGCAAAACACCCTAATTTTCTTTAATTAAATTATTTATAAAATTCATATTAATTTGAAACTATTTTCTCCTTCTTAGTTTAAATAAAATAATTTATTTAATTAATTTTCAAAATAAAATCCTTAATTAGCTAAAATACCCAAATTTCTCCTAATTAAAATACTTATAAAATTTCTTCTTGATTTGCCCTAATTAATTTTCTTTTATTTTAATAAAAATAATTTATTTAAATAATTTTTTTCAAATAAAATATTATTTAATAATAATTAATTAAATTAGAATTTTTGGGGCATTTTAGAGTCTTTCCGCCTCATTCCATCGTCGTTCTGCCACCTGAGCCACCAAACCAACCCCTGTAACCTCCTCTACCACCCCATACCCCCTTTGGCCGAAACAATCACATGCAAGCATTCATTTTCCCCTCCCTTTTCCTTCCTCCTCAGCCCCTCCATCTTGACCCATCTCGACAGCTACCTTCGTGGCCTCGTTGCCGCTGCCCTTGACCGCCGTCAACCCAACCCTGACAACCACCCACACCCCCTCTCCACTTCTGCACCCTTCCCTTACCCTAAATCCTCCCCCATCCACCTTCTTTCCTAGCCCCAAATCCCTAACCCAAAAACACTACTCCCTGCTCCCATTCTTGCCATTTTGAGCCTCTCCCCTCATTCCTTTGCATGTAGCTCATACTACATGAGTAGTATGGGTTGTTGCAGGCCTTGGTTTGTTTTTTTAATAAGTATTAAGGTATAACAATATTTTAAGTTAAGTATTTCACTAATTAAGTATTATAAGGTCTTATGCCTTTTGTTTTCTTATTTCTAATGTGATAAATATTTATATTATTTTTAGGTATTGGCTTTGGTTAATCAAAGCTTGAATCCAAAATCGGAATACCTGTAAGGTTTGTTTTTGTGAGAATTAAGATAATCGTTAAATCTCACTTAAACGCATGGATAACATATGTTAGCACATTAGGCTTTTTAATATGTTATTATACTTGATATATGTTGTTTAATGTAATATATGTAGTTTCCTGTGTTGATTGATACAAAGGGAGCATGTTAGATTATATACTATTTATGGAAATATTGTTTAAGGTAAGAGTTTGGTTACTAATGAAAATGTTAAGTATTTATCCATGTTGTATTATGCTATTGTGATATTTAATGCATGGTTAATATTATTGGGATCCCTAGGGGTATTTTAGTAATATGTCTTATGCAAGAATGTGGCCTAATATGTATGGGTGTTAATGAGTATTATATTAAATATAATAGTTGGGGAGTTGGATAATGAGAATAGTGTATTAACGCTATTAATTCATGTGGTGATGATAATTTAATATAAGTGGAGTGATAAGGGGGAAAATGATAATTTGCAAGTGAAAAGTGTAAATCGGTAAATTTGGAGATAAATGGGTAAAATGGTAATTTTAGAGGCAAGGGCAAAATGGTATTTTGTTAGTAAAAGGGGTAAATTGGTAATTTTGGAAGGGGTAAAATGGTAATTTTGGAGGCAAGGGCAAGAATGCAAGATGGTAATTTGTAAGTAAAAAGGGTAAATCGGTAATTTTGGAAGTAAAGGGGTAAAATGGTAATTTTGGAGGTGAAGGGGTAAAATGGTAATTTATAATTAAAGGGTAAAATGGTAATTTTGTAATTAAAGGGCAATTTGGTAATTTAACCAACTAAAGGGTAAATTGGTAATTTTGATAAAGGAGAATGGTAGTTTGGTAATTATGATAATAGAGAAGGGCAATTTGGTAATTTAACCAACTAAAAGGTAATTTGGTAATTTTGATGATGGAGAAGAGTAGTTTGGTAATTATGATAATAAAGAATGGTAATTTGGTAATTTAACCAACTAAAGGGGTAATTTGGTAATTAGGATAATGAAGAAGGGTAAATTTACCAACTCAAAGGCAATTTGTTAATTATAATAGGTAAATGAGTAATTATAATAAAGGAAAAGGGAAAATTGATAATCTAACCAACCAAATGAAAAATATGTTAAGTGTAACAATTATGAAGGGGGATTAATGACCTAATAGGTATGGGAGATAACTTGGTAACCTAAATCGAGTAAGGGGTAATTTGGTAATTATGCGACAATGAGGGTAAATGAAAAATATTGCTACACTCTTAATTTTTTAGTAGTGAATTTTGGGGGTGTTACAGTTATCTATAAGATTTTGCATGCTAGGAATCTAGCTATTTTCCAAGTAAAAATTCCTTTGATTAAGAGTGTAGCTTGTGATATCATTCTTCAAATCTTCATTCAAGAATAAGTCCAAATGGATTGCCCTTTTGGACTCTATTGATAGATTTGTTTAGTTCTTGTTTTCTTTTGTAAATAGCTCTTTTGGATGTACTTTTCCTCTTCGTTAATTAATAAAAATTCTTATTACTTACCAACAAAAATCATTAATATTTGTCAAATTATAGTAGGTTATAATATAAAAATATAATTATTATATTTGCACTGAAAAAAAACTCTTATTATATTATTTTTTATAATTGTTATTAAGATATATTAAAAAATATTAAGGGTCAAAGTTTGTACTTAAAATAGACAATCACATATTTTGAATCGGAGAGAGTAATAATGATGATGATGATGATCATAATAATAATAATAGTCGTAGTAGTAGTAGTAGTAGTAGTAGTAGTAGTAGTAGTAGTAGTAGTAGTAGTAGTAGTAGTAGTAGTAGTAGTAGTAGTAGTAGTAATAATAATAATAATAATGCAAAATTAAAAGTCTGAGCACCTTATTTATATTGATAAAAAAAATTGTAACTCTTTTGTTATTTTTAAACTCTTGAATATGTAAAAGTAGTAGTAATTCATAAGTTGAACTTTATATTTATTGTTTGTTATTTATACAATGAATATGCCAAACTACAACAACCTAGGGAATCTAGAGGAAGAGTGAATATCTATATATACATTAAATGCATATGGTAGTTAGCAAGATAAACATTTACCCAAGTATAATAAGTTATTCAATTTACCAAGTAAAATTATTTACCTATAGCCCTCCCCTTTGAATGTTTACTTGTAATATTTTGTTATGTGCTTTAGATATACTATCTTATTAAAATCTTACCATAAATAATTTACTGTAAAATAAAATCCTAAATGAAAAAGGAAAAGAGGGCAGTATATTTATCACTCTCCCTCAATTTAACATACATATAAAAAATGACGTATCCTCAACTTATGTTCCAATTCTTCAAATCTGTTAGGAGGCTAGGATTTTGTGAATAAGTTAGTAAGATTCTTGGATGATTGAATTTGTTTGATATTGGTTGTTCCTTACCTTTCTAGATCATGTGTAGAGAAAAGCTTCGGTGTTATATGTTTTGTTTTGTCTCATTTAATGTATTATTCTTTTATTTAAGTAATACAAGACGTATTATTCTTATATACTAAAGTACTATAATCCAGCTTTATAAAGAGTAAGTAACTCCATATGATTTGATGATGCGGTAGCCACAATTTGCTTTCTTGATCTCTCTAATATTGTAGTATTTAAATGTGAACATGTAATTTAATTGTAATTTTTCCTTATGTGGATCTCATAAGTATCCTACATCTACATATCCGATGAGAGTGATATCTATGTGCCTTTAGTAGAATAATTCGAGATCATTTGTTCCTCTGAGGTAGCGGATCAAATGTTTCATTCTCTTCTAGTGTATCCTTGTTGTTCTTGAATTTTGCCATAACAATAAGTTAACAAAAAAAAAGCAACGTCGGAGCGTGTATTCTTAGCTAAATACATTAATGCCCAAATTATGCTCAAATGTGATACTTACGGGCCAAGAATTTCCTCATTATCTTCATGAGGACATAATGTATCATCCTTTACATTTATCAAGTAAATCACCATTGGAGAATTGAGGGGGTGTGCTTGTTCCATGTGAAATATCTTAATAATCTTATTGGTGTATGTTCGTTGGTGGATAAAAATACCATCCTTTAAGTGCTCAATCTATAAACTAAGATAAAACTTTATTTTTTAGAGATCTTTCATCTCCAATTATTTCATCAAATATCTTCCATATACTGTGTTCCAATGATATTGAGGTAATTGAAATATACTGTAACATTGAAAAATCTAAAATAGGATTGCTTGATGAAAAATATATTGTATAATTGGATAATTTTTTAATCCTCTTTTGAGAATATGCTCACGGAGATAATTATACCACATGCATCTATATTATTTTAATCCATATAATGGCTTTCTTAATTTTATGGAAAACATCTTTCGAGGCTTTGAATTTTGTGATTCTAGTAGCTTAAGGGCTTCAAAAACTTTCATATCAATGTTTGTATCAAGGGATCCATATAGATATACAATCACAACACCATAAGGCACATCTTTTGTATTTGAAAGACAATCAACATAATTAAGAACCTCAATGTTGTTTCATCAACAATTGGAAAGTATGTCTCTTCATAATCTTTTCCAAGCATTTGAGAGAAACCCTCGGCTATAAATCTTACCTTATATTTTAAATTTTTATATTTATCACTTTTCTTGTACATGAATACCCATTTGCAACCTACATGCTTTGTGTCATTTAGTGTAAATACCATATGTTCAAAAACTCAATGTTTTTCAAGGGATTTTAGTACTACTTAGATTACCATTTTCCACTTTAGTCAATCTTGTATTTCTGCACATTCATTTATTATCCCTTTCTCAAGACCATTCTCATTTGATAACATTTAACTTGCAATTGAGCACGCAAATACTTCATCTACTATGTTGTCATTTCTATCAAATTATTCTCCAATGTAAACATAATTTATTGATTTTATGATTATCAGAATTTTCTATCATCATACACTTCTTTTGGGGTGTTTTCATCTTCTTTTGAGGTCTCATTATCTTTTTCTTCAATGGAAGAATTAATTTGGTATCATTTTCCATGTTTTCATGCTTTCTTATCCTTCTTAGTCTCAAGTCATTTGTGCCTTTGTCTACCATGCTTTCAACATGTTATAGTTTCATTTGTGCAAGTTCTATATAATTTTTTAGTAGGAACTAAAATTTTTACATGAGCATTCATCTTTTAAATGTGTGCCTTTGTCATTTTCTTGATGTTAGTGAATGCATTAGACAATTGATTAGATACACCTTGTAAATGTATAATATTCTACACCTCTTGTTCACACAAGTTTGATCATGGATTTAGATGAGATAAATTTATTGAATTCTACAAAATCTCTTTTGTATTTGGGTCCACTCTACTCTTACCCCCTAAGGCTAAGAATGTGTTTCAATAAATTGACAATCAACAAACCATATTATGAACATATCACTGATCATTACTTTGAGATCTTTAATAATTGATGAGGATTCAAAACCAATATAAATTCCCAGCCTTCTCTATGGACCCATTTTTGTTCTTTATGGTGGAGCAATATAAAAATACGTAACACAACCAAATTTTATTAGATGTGATACATTTTTTTTTTGTTTACTACTAATTGTAATGGAAAGTATTTATTATAACCAATTATTTTAAAACAAATCAAAGTTACTGAATATAATATAGCACGTCCCCAAGCTAATGAGGGTAATTTGGAATCCATTAGTAATGGCTAAGCAATCAATGGTAATTGCTTAATCAAAGATTCAACAAGACCATTTTGTGTATGAGCATGAGCCACGAGATGCTCTACATTAATTATAATCGACATATAATAGTCATCCTTGGAATATAAACTCATTAACATTATCAAGTCTTATCTTCTTTATCATATAATCCATAAATTGTGCTCTTAATAAGATGAATTATGCGAGAAGTCTAGCAAATTCCACATTTATACTGGACAATAAACTCACATATGACCAGCATGTTTATGCATCAATCAATACCATAAAATATTGAAATGGTCCACATAGATAGAAAATCGATTCATAAATATCTTATTACATTATTTCTAAAATCTTTGGAGACTTAATGGTGATGTTATTCATAGAAGGTCTTATTATCAACTTGCTAGGAAACCATGAAGCACGTGATAAATCACAAGATATCAAAACCTTAATGTTATTTTTAATGAGTATCTGATTAAATTTTCAATAATTCTATGCATCATTCCTATACCTATATGATCCAAAATGTTATGTCATAAAGTGAGTGTTTTTTTATCTTTTAACTTCTAGTTAGAGACCAAATTTATTTAATTGGATTAATATTGGTATAATATGATTCCAAGGAATATGATTTTATTTTCTAAAGAGTATATTTCTTACCAAATTCATGTATTGTAATATACAAATACTATTTCCTATTTTCATCAATGGTTTCTAAATGGTTACATTTAGAAGCATGTCTTTAAAACTTAGTAAATTTCTTCAATATTTACTTGAATGTAATGTGCCATTACTCATTAACTTTTCCCTCTTAGGGAGCAATACAAATGCTTTGGAAGAGCCTTCTATGAGCTTTTCAACACAAGATATTATATTTACATTACTATCAATATATTGTAGCTCATAAAATTATTCTTTGTTCTTCATAATGGTGAGTTTAGTGGCACAATCTATTAGGCATTTTTCTTTGCTATTAGATTGGTTTTTTGATGTGTCCATATCTACTAGAAGAATCTTAGGCCAAAGTGTAACACCCCAAAATGTACACATTTTTTTAAAGCAATATTCATAAATTAAAACCGTAAATTCTGGGGATGTTACCGCCACACTTGGTACCAGACCAGTTCACTTCTACCATTCCAGTACCAAGTGCTAAGGCTAAGAAAACACTATCAGTAATACAATACCAATTCAAATTTATAAAAATGGGAATTAGAGTACGCACAAGTCTTACATAATTCGAAATACCAACTATTGTTTTTCAAATAATAATTAAACAACATTAATAAAGTTTTTTCTGCAACTTAAACATAATAAAAATAACATGAGTCATAATTTAAAAAGAAAACGGCCATGTCTCTCTAGAAATCGATCCAGCCCAGCTATCACTCTGCCCCTCCTAATGTCCCGTAGACATCGATAGCATCAAAGTAGGTGTCTCCTACCTATAATAGGTTAGACGGGCCTTCTGCTTGTGGGAATGAGCAACACTCATGAAACGGGTGGTCAGTACACTACGTACTGAGTAAGTTAACTGAGTACTAAGGTCGGCATATAACAATTAATTCATGCAGGATAATGATCAACATACATTTACAAACCCACACATATTACACATAGAAGTATAAAATGAAATCCATAACTTATAATCTACAAGTCCACACATAAGGCCTAAAAAGGTCCAGATTAATCATTTAATCTTTCTTTTATCAAAAGTTGATACACACTATGCCTTTTATCATATCCATGCAAAAATAGGAACACCCCACTATTATAACCGGTGGGCCGGTCACATATAGGACCTCATGTCCTAACCACTATTATTACTGGTGGATCGGTCACATATAGGATAAAACCCTAACCACTATTCCTGACCGATGGATTGGTCTGGTTCCTACTCTCATGGTGTTCCACTGTAAGTAATTAGTATCTTTTAAGAGCCTTAACAATTCTGGTTTGTTTTTATTAAGCTTGAGTCACCCCACTATTATTATCGGTGGGCCGGTCACACATAGGACCTCATGCCATGATTTATTCATACCAACATATTTCAACTCTATAATCACGCCACATACGAAATAATTAATAATAATAAATATAGAATACATGGCATATGAAGCACATAATGCATATAAACACACAAATGACCATAGTAAACCCTTACCTAAAATGACATCGGTCTTGGTGCACGCTCCTATTCCACTTGAGGGGTTTGACTGGGTTCACCTATTGTATAAAAATATACTAGAATTAGGCTCCCTTATAAAATTTATTATTTTCTAACTTATTCTAAGATTTGGTTTTTAATTAAAACACTATTACACAATAATTAACTATACAAAATATTACTTAAAAGTACAAATAAATTACTATTTTCATTCGAAAAGGGTGGTGATATAAGGGTTTTTACCCTTCACCAAAATAGTATTAGTAATAGTAATGATGATGATGATGATAATAATAATAATAATAATAATAATAATAATAACAATAATAATAAAAATAAAAGTAAAACATTATCAAGGTGGCTTTCAAAACCACCCCATTTAATAATAATACTATTCAAAAATGTAATAATGATATTAATATTATATATATACTTATAATGTAAAAGTTAATAAAGATAATAATAATAATAATATAATTAGTAATAATGTTAAAAATGTTAATAATAGTAATAAAAAGAAAAGGTTTGAGACTTAATTAAAATTTTAGGTTTCTACCCTTCCTGAAATAATTACAATATTAAATAAATAATTACACTAATAATAATAATAATAATAATAATAATAGTAAACATGTAATAATTCCATTAAATAACCAAAATTTGAGAATAATAATTTATCTAACTCAAGAATACTCCCAAATCTGTCAACAAAATTTAGCAATTAGGATTCAGTTGATAACAATAATAATAATAATTATTATAATAATAATTAAAATCGATTTAACATTAAAAATTAGGATAAAAGCAGAATAATTATTAATAAATCGAAAGGAAGTGTTGAAAAGGTCTAGGGTTTCACCTTGAGTTGGAGGGGATGGGTGGCACCGGCGGTGGTTCCCGGAGGTGGCCGGAAAAGTGATCTAAGAGGGGTGAAAATGAAGAAAAAGGGGTAAGGGGGAAGGAGAAAAATAAAATAAGTTTATGGGTCGGTGGAGGAGACTTAGAAGGAGATATTGAGTGGTTTAGAGGGTGGAAGAAGTGGCGGATGTGGTCGTGGACGGTGGTTTAAGGTTTCGGGGTGAAAATTCTGGCGAGATGAGCAGCAAACTTTGCACGGTTATGGAGGCCCGTGCAAGGAGAATCGAAGGACGTGGATGGTTTAGTTAATTATAGGGTGTTGTAGGAAGAGTTTGGGAGGAAGAAGAGGCATCGAGGTTGGCTAACGGTAGAGAACGGGGCGTCTAAAGTGGCGGTGGCGCACCGGTTGCACTTAGGGTTTTCGGGAAAAGAAAGCTCGATTTCGAGCCATACGAGGGGTATTTATAGTAGTGGAGGGTAGGCTTGAGTTGTGGAGGTTAACAAGAGGTCAAATCCAGTGAGAAATGGGATGGTTATGAGGTTGGTCGGGCGGCATAAATTTTGAAATTTTCCCGACCATTACGAGGGAAATTGGGAGCAACGTGGGGAAGGAAAAGGGAAGTGGGGCATTTCAAATTAGAATGTGCGTCGAGAGGAAAAGAATGGGCGGGAGAAAGGCCGGTCACGACACGTGTGGCCGACGACGCCATTATCGGGGGAAGGAGGTTGAGTGTTACAGATATGGCATCGGCTGGAAGAGGAAGAAGAAGATGGGGTGGGCGAACCAGCGGTTCAGGGCAGAAAAGAAGGAAAAGAAAAGAAGGAGACCAGGCGGTCGGGTGGCAATGGCTAAAAAAAATTGTTGACACGCCGCGTTTTTAGGGGAAACATGGTGAAACGAGGCACGAAGTTAAATGAAGGACTTCTGGGCTGCAGGAAAGAAACGGCTTGCGCCGAAGGAAAAGGAGGGGATTTGGGCCGGCACAATAGGCCCAATTCGGGGAAGGAAAAGAAAAAATAAAAGAAGAAGAAAGAAAAGAAAGAAAAATAAAGAAAGAAAAGGAAAAAGGTAAAAGGAGAAGAGAAAATAGGAAGGTTGGGTTAAATAAATAAATTAAAATATTTGGAATATTTAAAAATAATAATATTTAAATAAAATAATATTCAAATCCCTTTTTAGGCCAAATTAGGATTTTTAAAATATTTTCCAAAATTTCCATTTTAAATTAATAAGTCACTCTAATTTTATTTAATTAAATTATTTATAAAATTAAAATTAATTTGAAACCATTTTCTCTTTCTTAATTTGAATAAAATAATTTATTTAAATAAATTCCCAAAATAAAATCTTTAATTAGTTAAAATACCCAAATTTTCTCTAATTAATATATTTATAAAATTTCTTATTAATTTGCCCTAATAAATTTCCTTTTATTTTAAAAAAATTAAATCAATAAAATAATTTTTCTAATAAAACCTTATTTAAATATCATCTTTAAAATGAGAAAATTTCGGGGCATTTCACAAAGACTCCATAGAAATATTAGTTAGAGCCTTAAATGCTAATATCTCAATAAGATTTATGTAACTCTTTTAGTATTTGTGAACTCTTAAATCAATAAAAGTAGTAGTGATTTATGAGTTGAACATTACATTTAATGTTAGCAATTTATACACATAGTTTGGTGAATAGGAAAAACTATAATAACCTAGAAAATATAGAGGAATATTAAATATCTATATGTGCATTAAATACATATGGTACTTAGTAATTAGTATATGGTGTCACGAGCAACACAATGAGAATGATGTAACTGATGATATTTTTGTAAATAAAATAACAACTTTTGAGAAGAATTGTAGATGGAGGTAGGTGCATGACAATTGTGTAAATAAGACCATTTTTTTGTTTAAATTTAATCATAATCTAATTGATGTTTTACTACATTATGATTCATGTTTCACCATGATATATTTAGTGTTTCACCATAATATATTTATATTTCATCATAGAATGCTTGATGTTTCACCATGATCTAACATTATATATCCATGATTCTCTCCATTTTTATGTTTCAACACAATATGATTAGTGTTTTACCATGACATATTTGGTGTTTCACTATGATATGCTTGGTGTTTCACCATGATATACTTGATGTTTCACTAGGGTCTGATCAATATCAATCATTGTTATGTTTTACCATGATCTTATTTTTTAGATTTTTCTCTACAAATATAGATCCATATTTTTTTTACTTTTGAAATAGAAAAATATGATTTAGAATATTATTATATCTTCCACCAACTAAAATGACATTTCACCACTATTGACTTTATATTTCACCATAGTTGAATCCATATTTCAACATTATCATCTTCATGTCTCACTATTGTTGCTTTTATGTTTCACCCAATTTGTTGTCATATTTCACTAATGTTAGTAATTATTTTTCTAGAAAAACTAATTTTTCATTATTCATTATAATCGTTTTCATATTTTACCACTATTATGTTATGTTCCACCACTACCATACCTATATTTCACCATTGTTGCCTCCATATTTCACCATAATTATTTTCCTGCCTCACCATATTGTTGTATTTTACCAATTTTAGTTGTGATTTCTCTTAGAAAACTAACTTGTCATGTTTCATTATAATTGTCATCATATTTCACCACTATTATCTTATGTTTTATCATAATTGTCTCCATGTTTATCTATAATTGTTTTACTATAACTGAAATGCCCCGAAAATTTCTAATTCTAAATATTATATTTAAATGAGGTTTTGTCATAAAGATTAATTAAATAAATTATTTTAATTAAAATAAAAGAAAATTTATTAGGGAAAATCAAGAATAAATTTATAAGTATTTTAATTAGGAGGAAATTGGGTATTTTAGCTAATTAAGGATTTGTATTTTAGAAATTAACTAAATAAATTTATTTATTTAAAATAAGAATGAGAAAATAGTTTTAATTTAATAATAATTTTATAAATAATTTAATTGGAGGAATTTAGGGTGTTTTGCTAATTAAAATGGAATTTATGGAAAATATTTTAAATATCCTAATTTAGCCTAAAAAGGGATTTAAATATTATTTTATTTAAATATTATTATTTTTAAATATCCTAAATATTCAGATTAATTTAATTGGCCCTAATCTATTTTTTTTTCTCCTTTCCTTTTTCATTTTTTTCTTTTTCTTTCTTCCATTTTCCTTTTCTTTTTCTTCTTCTTCTTCTTTTTCTTTTCCTTCTTCTCCCCGAATTGGGCCAGCTGCGGCCCAGTCCTTCTCTTCTTTCTTTCCTTCGGCCCAGCCCGTGCGGCTGGCGCCTCCTGCCCCCTTCCAGCGCTGCGTTTTAACTACTATCCAACAAAAACGCGGCGTTTCATTTAAACGTTTCTGCTGCGTCTTTTACCGTCCCTCTCTACGCCGCGTTTGTCTTCTTTTCGCACTAAAACTCGGCGTTTCATTTAAACGCCTTCGAACCTGCACCCGACCGCCCGGTTCTTCCCTTTTCTTTTCCTTCCTCGGCCGACCGGCCTACCCTCTTTCTTCTTCTTTCTCCCTCCGTCCTTCCCCCGTCGCTGCGATGAAACCTTCGACCCCATCAATGGCGTCTTCGGCTGCAGCGGCTTTAATCAGCCGTTACTTGTCTCTTTGAATTCCCCTTAACCCGAAGAATCAATTGGAGTAATTTTCGAGCGTTAACTCTCGCCCGTTTCTCCTCCTCAACCTCTCGAAACCCCGAAGCCAACCAAACGTCAGCCGATCAATTACCGCCACCGGCCACCCAAATTATTGCAATTAAAACTTCCATGTCGACCTCCAGCTCCTCATTATCCATTCCAACATCTATAAATAGCCTTGTTATAAGAGTTTTTAGAGTTTTTCTTCCCCGAAACCCTCGGCCTGAGCTGCCGCCACCCCAACTTCAGACGTCTCTTCCGCCTCCGTTAGCCAACTTCAGAGCCACCGCTGCATGCCAAATGCTTCCCTGCAACGCCCTCTAGTTAACTAAACTATTTTAATCTCTCGATTCTTCTTGTACGAGCCTAAATAATCATGTAAAGTTAGATGCTCGTTTCGCCAAAATTTTGACCCCGAAGCCTTAAACCGCCTTCCACCGCCTCCTTTGGTTACACCACCACCATCATTTTGTCCCTCTCCTCCTGGGCAACAATAAACACCTCTTATATCACCTCAATTCTCCCTATCTTTTTCCCAACATCCATCTTTGTCTATGTTATTCTATTTTTCCGGCCACCGCCGCCGCCGCCGTGAACCACCGCCGGTGCCACCTATCCCCACCAGCTTAAGGTTGAACCCTAGACCCTCTCAACCATTTTCCATATTATTATAAGCCTTTATTTAATTTATTTCAATTATTTGCATATAAATACCATTATTATTATTCTTAATATTTATATTCTTAATATGTTTTATTATTATTTGATGTAAAATTTATGCTGAATTGTACTTGCAGGGTGGAGAGTGGTGATGAAATAATTTTATTGTTAGTTTCGAAGTTTAAGTTATTAATTGAATTATTATAGGATTATTATCATTCTTCTTCTTCTTATTATTATTAATATTATAATCATTAGAATAATTATTATTATCATTTTATTATTTATTCTGGAAAATCTTAGGCCCTAATTTTGTATTAACATTTGCACTTATTTATTTTAGTATTATTATTTCTACTGTTATTATAACCATTAATAATAATATTATTATTATCTTTATTATTTTAATATTATTATATATGTTATTAATTTTATTATTAATATTAAATAAATGGTAAGTCATTATCTATTTGAAAACTTATATTTTATTGTTATTATTATTATTATTATTATTATTATTACTATTTTTATTATTATTTATATTCTCATTGATAGTAATTTTATTAATTTTGATATTATTATATTAGTATCATTATTATTATTAGGGTAAAGTCTTTAACCCTACATTACCAAGGTTTATAATATCTCTATTATTTTTATGTCTTTAGCAAAGTTAGAATTTTGTTAAGGTTATTTTATTAGTATGTTATTAATTGGTCAAAGCCCTAAGGAGGCGTAGGAACGTGCTCCAAGACCGGTGTCGTTTCAGGTAAGGGGTGCTAAGGCCTTTTATGTGCTAATGTGCTTTGTGTGATTCATATGCTATGCATTCTATGTTTATGATTATTAATTATGCCGTATATGCTATGACGTGGAGTTGAAGTATGTTTTCGTATGGCATGTGTATTATTTGTGTATGACCCTGTAAGACATGCATGTGAGGACGTTGATATGATTTTATGTGGGAGAAAGGATGAAAAAGGAGGATGGAGAAAGAAGTTGATTAAGGGATGTGAGTTGACCTAAGTATTCCATTGATTCATGAGTAAAGGAATAAAATGGAGAATTTTAGGGTTTCGTGTGTGAGAATCCGATTTATTATTTTTGAGGTTTTGTATGGAGAATATAATTTATGGCTTTATATGGGGAAGTTTAATTTATGGTTTGTATGATTTTGTGGGAGACAATATAATTTATGATGTTATATGGGAGAATTGAATTTATGGTTTGTTAGGGAGAATCTAATTTAAGATGTTATTTGGGGAGAATGTAATTTATGACATTATATGGGAGAACCTAATTTATGATTTGATTGGGAGAATCTAATTTATGATTTGTTTGGGGGAATCCAATTAATCCAAATTATGGTTTTGCTTGGGAGATTCTAATTTATGATTTTATGTGGGAGAATCTAACTTATAGTCTTGTATGGGAGAATATAATTTGTGGTTATGAAAGGGGAGAATCTAATCAATTGTATTATGTGGAAAAATCTTTGGGTTTTATATGATTTGAATCTTTGTGTTGGTATGGATTGAATTTAGGGTTTTGTGTGAATGAATCTTTGGGTTGTATATGGTTTGAACTTAGGGTTTGGTAAGGATGGATACTTAGTTTGGTATGGATGAATCTTTGGGTTTTATATGGTTTGAATCTAGGGTTTGGTATGAATGAATCTTTGGGTTATGTGGAATGAATTTAGGGTTTTGTATGATGAGATTTTGGATTTTGCATAATGGTTAATGGTTGTATGGTGGTATTAGGGTTTGCATGGAAGTTAATAATTGCATGGGATGTGTAAAGTTTGTATGAGAGTGAAGTTTACATATGGAACGCTGATTTGGGATTTGAGGAAAGCAATGTAAGTATTGTTTGGGTGATTGAACATGTGAAGGGAAAATAGTGCGTGGAACATTATATGGGTACATAGGAAACCGAGCTAGGGTTCGTGTGGATAATTAGGGTTTTGGGATAAAACCCTAGAGTGAGATGTGAAGTAGAATTGGAGGATAAGTGTGAAGGGAGCGATCCATGCATGTCTAGGGTTTGGTGGTAGCACGTGTGTAATTGGTGAATAAACTATGATGATGAATATGGAAATTATGATTTATGATTCGTGCATGTCCATGGTGAAAGCCTTTGAATAAGATATTTAAGACACTAATCTTTTAAAGTGGAAGATTATTGAGCCGAGTCCAAACCGATCCGCCGGTCAGGAATAGTGGTTAATACGCGTAGTCCTATGTGCGACCGATCCACCGGTTATAATAGTGGTTAGGACATGAGGTCCTATATGTGACCGGCCCACCGGTAATAATAGTGGGGTGACTCGAGCTCAAAAGACACAAACCAAAATCGTTAAAGCTCTTAAAAGATACTAATTACTTACAGTGGAACACCATGCGAGGAGGAACCAAACCGATCCACCGGTTAGGAATAGTGGTTAGGGTTGCTACCCTATGTGTGACCGATCCACCGATAATAATAGTGGTTAGGGAATGATGCTCTATTGTGACCGATCCACCGGTAATAATAGTGGTTAGGGCGTGATGCTCTATTGTGACCGGCCCACCGGTTGTAATAGTGGGGTGTTCCTCTGCTCGCATGGATTGATAAAATGGCTTGGTGTGTATCGACTTTCGATAAAAAGATTAATTAAGTAACTAATCCAAACTATAATTGGGCCTTTTTACTTTTACCTGAATTGTTCATATACCTTTATATTGTTATGTTGGATTATACCTGTTATTATTCTACATGGATTATGCGCTTGTGTTTTGGCCTTAGTGTTCGGTTACCTTACTCAGTATGTAGCGTACTGATCACCCTTTTTATGGGTGCTGCTCATGCCCACGAGTAGTATGCCATTCTGGTTTGTGCAGGTGGGCGAGACATCAGTTGGGGCTGAGTGTTGAGCGTGTTTGGCTCGAAGTTCGAGAGTGTTGTGGCCGTATTCATTCTTTACGCGATTTCATTCCTTTTGTTATTTCTTTGGTATAGTATTTACTATTTTCTGATTCATTACTCGATTGAGTATTTTAATGAACCTTTTATCGGTTATAAGTTTAATTCTTTTTTTGAAATGAATTACATTTCTTGATGCGTACTCTGATTTTGTTTTACAACCGTTTAATGCTTATTTGGAAATTGGATTGTATTGATTATTTCTTTTCTTAGCCTTAGCACTTGGTACTGGAACGGTCGGAGAGAACCGGTCTGGTACTAAGTGTGGCGGTAACATTTCCAGAATTCACAGGTTTTCAGTGCTTCTAATTTAATTGCTTCCGCTTTTAAGAAAAAAAAATTAATGAATTTTGGGGTGTTACAATAACTATCTTTGTATTTCATCACTATTGATTCTATATTTTACCACTATTGTCTCATTGTTTCTCTAAGAAAACTAATTTTTTCATGTTTAATCGTAATTACCTTTATGTTTTACCACTGCTGTATGTTATGCTTCAACATTATTTTTCACCATATCTTTTTGCCAAATTATATTAAAATAGATTTATATTTGTAGAGAAAAATCTTAGTAATATTATGATATTTTTTTATAATCCTACTAAGATGTATTTTAATTTTTTTTTAAAAGATTAACATCATGATGCCATAAACAGTATACACCGTGCACATTGTATCTTCGTTTACATGGTAGATATTATGGTACATAGTAAGGGGAACATTCACCCAAGTACAATAAACAATTCAATTTTTTTAATTAAAATTACTAGTTTAATTTTTATTAGGGTTTTTTTATATGGAAAAAAATTATTTATTATATGGAAAATACTTTCTACTAAATGGACCAAGTTGCCCTTTATTTTAGTTACCAACTTTGAGTGCAACGATATGAAGATTGTATAAACCTCTCGCACCTCAACTTGAGTACCATGTAAGGCTATGCCTCCTCCACATGATAAATGTGTATAGTTTCCATGCCTAAATTGGTGGATTGTACAAACCTTCCACATGTGAGCTGAAAATATACATTAGGGAGTCATGTGAGATCCTATAGGACCGTAGTGTAAACTCTGTGCAATCATGCCAACTTTAGGAATATGTATTGCAGCCACACCTCAGTTGGTGGAGAATATCTGGCTAGTGTAAATCAACTAAAATTTGGTTTTTGAAGTAACTAAATAAAGAGCAATGATAGTAGCTCATGACTAATATTTTCCATGGAGTAAAGTTATGTTTTCTTGATAACAACTATATGTTTGTGAGTTCCTTTTTGGATACATATACTCACCGTTTGTAAGCTGTATGATAAAGATGATAAAGTGTACTAAAAAATGAATTTGAAAACAACATGATGTATTTCCATATCATATTCTATTTCATAAAGAAGGAGAAAAAAAAAGTTTTCAAATGGTATTATGTGCCTCATTTTTTCCTTTATTATTCATGTTAACAGATGAGAACCATCCTTTTTTTTTTTGGTTGGTGAAGGTTGAAAACTTTTAATTTGAATCATTAAACTTAAATAAAAAGTTGATATCAAAAAATAAAGCTATAAAAAAAAGAAATCAAACCATATATCCTCATATTTTGGTGAAATTACACCAGATACACTTGCCCCCTTATGTTAAGGCACCAGATGCTAATATTTGTAAATAAAAGGCATATGAATAGAATAACAAAAAAAGGTTAAGGGTATATGTGGTAATTTTACCAAAATATAGGTGTTTATAGTGCAATATCTCCAAAAACTACTATCATTTAATTAAAAACAATACTACTCTAAATCAGTAAGAAAATAATTCTAAGTAGTTAAGGAAGAAAACTATAGTTTTTGAACATTAAAAGTAAAAAAGGGAAGAATAAAAAAAGTGGTGACATTTTTATTAATATTTATGTGTTTATGTTACATATCATGAAATTACTTTCAGTGTACAAGGAAACTACTCTACATAGCTAAAGAAGCCATTATAATTAAGATAACTATAGCATATAGATGTTAGTTGGTGTAGCAAATTATTTGGTGAACCATTGTGTTTGTTGTGTTGAACATAACTGTTTTCCGTGATATACCTAAGAGTTCAAAATTTTAAAAAATAATTATGATTATGATTTTTATTCTATCAAATTTTCTTTGAAATATGCATATAGTATTTGTAACACCCCGATTTTTACTACGAAAAAATTTCATTTTTGCAGCAAAAGTAATTAAGTAAAATAGTGGGGGTTACTGCCGTGATCGATATGATACTGGATTATGCAACCATTCTTACATCAATCACAAGGCTAAAACATTTAAAGTAACACAAGGAATTTAGAAACAAAAGAACATTCATAGTACAATACTGAGTTTGGAGCCTAACTCTGAGTTTAACAATATGAAATACAAAAGGGGGATACCATAGATCAAGATTCTAAAAAGGGTATCCAGTTAAATACATAAACCAGATAACAATTACTCTTCACCCTACCCTAACATAGATGAAGTCACTCATCCCCACATAAGGTGTCATAGGCAGCATAATCATTTAACTGATCTTCTGAGACATGCACATAAGATTCAGGGCCTTCAGCTCGTGAGAATGAGTAGCACCCATAAAACGGGTTGTCAGTACAGTGTGTATGAGTAAGGAAACAATACTATCGAAATAGGGATACAAATAGCACATGCTTTCATATTTGATAATAAGGGAATAACCAAATAAAAGAAACATCTCATAAGATATAATATGATCCAGATTCCTTTATTAAATATAATCCATTTTCATTCTTTTACATATGTTGAGTGTAGGAACCCCACTATTTTTAAACTATTGGAACAGTCTAAAGCTCTTATTGGGGACAACACACCCGAGCCACTATTCTTTCGATGAAACAGAGATTAAAAACATCCTCTCGGGGAAAAATACTCCTAAGCCACTATTCTCCCCGGTGGAACAGGATACACACACAAACACACACACACACACACACACACACACACACACACACACACACACACACACACACACACACACACATATAAATAGATCACCTTGGTCCTGACTCGCGTATTCTTCCACTTTAAATCATTAGTATCTTTTCCATAAGTTATAATGATACATTTTTATTTCATGATGAGTAGAGACCTCGCAATTCTTAATCTGGTGGAACACACTGAAGCACCTTCTCGGGGCAAAATGCTCTCGAGCCACTATTCTTTCCGGTGGAATAGAGGTTAAAACATCTTCTTGGTATAAAATGCTCCCAAGCTACTATTCTTTCTGGTGGAATGGAATACATACATACATACATATATGTATGTATATGTATATATATATATATATATATATAGAAAAATAGATCATCTTGGCCCTACTCACGTGCTCTTTCACTTTAAGTGATTAGTATCTTATTCAAGATTGATTCTCTGGCATATGACACATTAAAAATAGATATGCATAGCATATGTCCAAGTCCTTAAGTCCTTTAAAACCCTAATTACACTCCCTTTAGTATTCATTCTCACATATTAATTAACCCACACAACTTATATTATATCGTCTCCAAATTCCCTCATTTTTATCATACCCATTATGCATAACCTAATTCCCATAAGTATGCTTTAATAATCTCAACTCGATATGTTAATCACAGAATTGTCCAAGACCCAAATTCCATAGAATTGTCACAAAACCTCCCATGAAATTTTCATAATTACTAATCTTGATAGATAACCTCTAAATCTTAAACATGGAATAATGGTGTTATCATTACAAGATAGTTTGTCCCAAATTAGCCATTAAATCATTAAGAATCCCAAATAACAATAATACTTCCATGGATTCCTCATGCTATTATTATCATATTTTAAACCTCCTAACACGTAAATACCAAATTTTCCTTATTATCCTATAATGACCAAGTTACCCTTAAGTAAAAATAAAAAACTTTATTTTTCCACACATGTTATTTTCCAAGTCCATAATTAATCATTATATCTCATGAGAATTCTAAAGTCCATTTATCAAAACTTAGCCCATATTTCATACCATCATACATTTATTTTCACAAATATGACATTATCGCAACAAAATAATAATGTTACCTCTTACCCATTCTTACTTTCTTTCAATAATATAATATCCTTAAGTCCATATTTCATGCCATAGGATATATTTCCACAAATATGACATTATCACAACAAAATATTCATGGTACTTCTTACTTTCTTCCAATAACACACTATCTTGAAACCCATATTTCATACCATAAGATATAATTCCCCAAAATATGACATTATTACAACAAAATATTAATGGTACTTCTTACCAATTCTTACTTCATTTCAACATAACATTCATATCATCACAAAATATCAAGATCAACATATGCTACATCATATATATATACAACAACACACAAAACCATAAAAGCAAATAACATAAAAAACCCTAAACATTGAACAGTATCCTTGGACTCTAAGCATGCAAATCCTAGGCTTCCTCCTTCGAAGCTACTAGAATACCACCTATGAAAAATAATAAAATTCACAGTTAGGATCAAAGAGTTAAACTGAGGAGAAATCAAGGTAAAGAGGGTAAAAATAGATGTAACCATATTCAAATGGGAGCTTGAGATGTGTGGATGTGTAGAGGAATGTGTGGTGGATCTATGGTTAAATTTTAGTGGTTTTTGGATAAGGTTTGGGGTGAAAATAGGGGTGCACAACCAAAAATAGGAAGTTGCACGGCTGTGCAGTAGGCGGTGGAGCTCTTGGTCGAGAGAAAATATGTTACATGGCCAAGCGGTGCGAAAGTTGCATGGCTGTGCAACAACCGGCTGAGAGGAAAAATCACATATTGTCAGGTAGTGCAAGGATTGCACGGTTGTGTAGAAGGAGATTTTAAGTGTTGTATGGCCATGAAGTAGGTGGTTCATAGGCCTTACACTTTGAAATGTTGTGACGCACGAGAGGAAGAAGAAAGGAAAAAAGGATGTGGTTAGGGGTGATGGATGGCGATAGTGATGAGGAAGGTTGGGGTGACGTTGGTAGTCGGTCCATCGACCAAAGGGTGGTGAGTGGTGGCCTAAGTGGTGTATGGTGGTTGAAATGGTGGTTCATAGGCCAAAAATAGGGAAAGAAAGAAAGAAAGAAAGAAAGAAAGAAAGAAAGAAAGAAAGAAAGAAAGAAGAAGAAGAAGAAAAGAAGAAAGAAAAAGAAGAAGAAGAAGAAGAAGAAGAAGAAAGAAGAAGAAGAAGAAGAAGAAGAAGAAGAAGAAGAAGAAGAAACGAAGAAGAAGAATAAGAAGAGAGAAGAGAGAAGGCGGAGGGAGCCCAAGCAATGGCTCTTTGACACAAATATGGGCAGAATAAGGCAAAACCAAAGAGAAAGAAGGAGAGTGTGAAGTGTGTGTATATATATATATATATACATACATATGTGCATGTGTGGCGTGAGTTGGGAAGAAAGAAAAGAACAAGGGGACTGGTGTGTGAGATGGTGATGGTGCGACTATAAGGTGATGATGGTGGTGATGGCTATAGAGGATGGTTAGGGGTATGGTAGTAGCTGCAAGGTGAGGGCGGTGATGGTTGATGTAGATGTTGCATGAGAAATAAAATGACAGGGGAAATTGAGTGTGCAGATTGTACGTAAGGATGTGCAGTTAGATAGGGATAAGGGAGTAGAAGGAGAAGAAGATAAAGAATAAAGGAAGTAAGGTGATTGGTGATTAGATGTGGAAAGGTGATGGTGCAAGTTGAAACAAATTCAAATGGTGCAGCTCAAGGTTGACGGAAGGAGGAGATGAAAGAAAAAGAAGAAAAGAAGAAAGAAAAGGAAAAAGAGAAGGGTTGGGGGATTAGTTTAGGGTGATTTTAGATTAGCTAAAGTAATTAGGATTAGTGGAGATTTCAGTGGGTTTGATTTTGGTTTATGAATTATGGTGTATCCGAGTCAAGGTTTCGAATTAGGTTAAAGTTTCGTCATTAAGGAGTTAGGTTAAGGTCAACATAGGATTTATTGATATTGGAATCAAATTAGGGTACTAATGATGCGAAATTAGGTTAAGTAAATTTTTGGGGTATTACCGTATTAGGGTCAATTTATGTTGATATAGATTTCAATATATACAATTAATTTAAATGTTACTAATTATATATTTGTCTTTAAAACATTTCATTAGTATTAATTACTAATTATTTGATTTGGTATAGAAAGTTTAATTAGTATTTAGGCAATACTAGTTACTAATTAGTAATTATTATTTAATAAATACTAATTAAAATATCACAAATTAATTGGTGTTAATTATGTTTATGTGACTACTATTGGGCAACTAAATATGCTAAGTAAATCCAAGAGCTCATCTAGCACCCATTGACGGCAGGAATCACTCTTTGAGTACGGAGAAAGAAAAAAATATATTATTAACTTCCTTTTTGTTTGAAACCAAAAGGAAGCGATGTTTTCTGATTGTGCACATTTTGCTATTAGCTCGACAATTCCACAAAATAGTTTAAATTTATTTGCAAACCACACGTCTCTTAACAAGTGGTATCTTTTAGTGCTTGTTTGGTTAGGGAGTAATAGGGGTAGAAAAATTACCCCCATATTTTATATATCTTATATAATTTAGTTAAAATTAAATATTCTTATTCTAATAAATACCCATTTTAGATCTTAATTTAATCTAAAATGGGTATTTTATTAAAAATATATTTATTATTATTAAATACTTAATATAAAAGACACAAAATAGAGGAAATTTTTTTCCACCCCTATTACTCCCACACCAAACAAACCCTTAGACATAAGAGATTGAATTTTGAGTGCATTCAAGCCCATTCAAATAGCTCCCTAATAGCCTATAAATACCTCCATGGTTAAAAAAAATATCTATAAAAATTAATGTCTTGTTGTAATATTGATAAACTCAAAGAGAGATATAGAACAATATAGAGAGGAAGGGAGAATGACACTTCTTATTCTCATTTATATGTATGGATTCCTTTTTTCATTTACAATTCACAATATCATATATATATAATACCCACTTATTACATCTATCATGAGAAAGAGTTGGAGAATATGAAAGGAGGTGGAGGGTACATAAAGTTGGGGGTGGAATTATAATGGAAAAGCTACTACAACTTATGGTACTAATGAGATTATTAAACCTATGATTAAATATAATATATATTCATAATTTGTACATCCAAAATATGTAAATAGAATATTTACAACACTCCCCCTTGGATGTACATCTTCTGATATTTCCAATACTCCCCCTTAAGAGTATACCTCTAAAATACTGCATCATTAAAAACCTTGCCAGGAAAACCCAGTGGAATAAAACCATGGCTAAGGAAAAGAGTATAGTTTTATTCCTTCAAATTAGTATATCTTCTTCATATGTAATATTACGTATAATTCTATTTATATGTACAAGCACACTTTAATAGTACTTATATTTGAAAACTTCACCAGTAAAACCCTATCACGGACAAAATCCTAACTTTTGTATAAAAACATGTGTCACCAAATTAACTTTTAAATTATTTCTTTAAAAACACTCACTTATAGTCAATTGGTCTGATACCTTCAAATTTTGGACTTCTTATCCATACAAATCACACTCATTGAGCAGATACATTTGAATATTCTAATTTGATAATAATTTATCCAATGACATTCCATAATGAATTGAGAATAATTATCACTTTTATCCATTATCAATTGCAACTATTTAGGTAAAGACAACAGTAATGTCTACCTTATACCACCTTATACCAGTGTAAGGATAATTAATGGATATTCTATTTATTGGCAGAATCTATTATCAAATTCTATCCATATAGACATTTCAACTCAATATGGTAAATTTTCTATCCTTTTAAAAGATTATAACTCCTTTTTTGAGGGTCTAGCTCTTTGGACCCTTATGATATGCTTCTAGCATATTTGTACCATACTTGCCATTAAATTATTTGAAGTCACCACAAGGACTTCTATGTGAGTTGAAACTTTATTCAAAACACATATTGGTTTCATAATTTCTTGGCCATAACAAACGCAAATTGTAGTTAGGCTATATCTAGCAAGTATAAGCATAATCAAGTACACTTTGATTTTTCTTTGGGTCCATATCTCATGGAAGATATCTTCTAAGTGATTGCTTGTTTTATAATCTCAATCTCCTCTTTTATCCCCCTAAGGCTGGTGAAACATACATTTCTAGCCTTCTTTGTGGCTTAATTTTATATTCATTAGGGATTATAAGCACACATAAGACTCATCCAATAATCTCAATTAACTTGGCTTAAGGGTTAATGTAATATCCCAAAATTTTAGCTAACCTTAATCCTGAGTAATTAATATTGTAACCAAATTCTAATCTCAGAAAATTTTATTCTTTATATTTTACCCTAACTCTCTAATCCTAAAGATTAGCCTAATACTAATTTTCATATTTTTTTAGGTTATTAACAATTTTTTTTCTTTTCCTATCCTAAATTTAATCTCAAATAATTATTTAATTAATCTAACCTAATACTCAAACCTAGATTATTTTAATTTAAACCCACTATCTTGCCTTTTTCTTTTCCTTTTTTTTTCTTCTTCTTTTTTTCTTCCCTTCCCTTACCCTTACGTGCACGTCTTTATTTTTCTCTACCCTCGTACCCCCATCTTGTCCCAGCCCTGAGATTATGGGTTGGGGATTATTTTTTTTAATTTTATTATTTTGTTTATCTTTTCCCATTACACACCGTTCCCAGCCCCTTGCTTCCCCTATATATGCATTTGCATATACATGTTTGCACAACAATAAATGCCCCCAACTGCCCTTTATTCCCCATCTTGTTTTCTACAATTTTGGTAGCCTCCTTCCCCCCCTTCCACCTCTAGATTGTCGCACACTAACCCAGGGAGCAACCACTTCACATCTGTCGCCATCGCCACCACAAACAACCTTCTCCCTCCCTCCTTTGTTCTGCAAAAATTCCACCACCAACCAATCATAGACTCTGGCTGTGCACCCTACGTCCCTCTCTGCTCTGTTCCATCGTCACCAGTGCCCATGCTCTAGCCTCTACATCCTCCTTGATGCCTCCCATTCTCCAACCAAACACAGCCTCCAGCTATGCCCCCTATGACCAGCCATAACTAGCCCAACAACTCCATCGAGCTCAACTCCTTTCTTTTTCCTGCCCCAACAGAGCCGCCCTCTCCTATAACATCAACCTTTCTACCACTATCTTTGGCCTTCCTTCCCCTTATCATTTCCTAGCTAACCATCACCACCTAACCAAACCAACCAACCATAGTTCCCAGTCAACCACCCTTCCCCTACGGCTGTAACACCCCAAAATTCACTATTTTTGTTAAACGGAAACAAAAAATTTACATCTTGTGAATTTCAGGAATGTTACCGCCGTGATTAGCATGAGCCCGGCCCATGGCCATTCTCGTACTAACCACAAGGCTAAAATAAATTTAATGATCAATATAAATCAAATCTAAACAATACTTCAAATAAGCATTAAATGATTATAAGATAGAATTTAGAGTGTGGAGTTAAAGAGTTATAAACCAGCATACATAGTCAAAGTTCCTTAAGAGGAAATAAGTTTAAAAACGGTAAAAGATAAATCTAGGAAACTCAAAACATAATTAGAAAATCATATAAGGAAAATTCGGCCATGCCACTCTTAACCTTTGTGTCGAGTCTGAACTCAGCACTCAACCCTGCCTGATGCCTCATGAGCATTGAAGGCATCGAAATAAGTATCACCCACCTACACAAAGTCAGAAGGGCCTTCTACTCATGGGAATAAGTAGAACCCATGAAACGGGTGATCAGTAAGCTACATACTGAGCAGGGTAACCATATATTAAGGCTAATACATAAAAACACATGATTCAAACATGATAACATAACAGATTACAATCATTCAAATCAATAAATGAATAAATAAAGGTCTAATTATAATTCGGATAAATTAATTATTTTAATCTCTGATCAATACTTATTTCACACCATACTTTTTTTTATCAATCCATGCGAGTACGGGAACCCCACTATTATAGCCGGTGGATCGGTCACTTATAAGGCAACATGCATCTAACCACTATTATAGCCGGTGGATCGCTCACTTATAGGGTGAAATGCCCTAACCACTATTATATGTCGATGGATTGGTCTGGCCTTTACTCGCATGGTGTTTCACTGTAAGTACTTAGTGTCTTTCGTGTGTCTTAGTAAACTCAGGGTTTTGGTTTATTGAGCTCGAGATCCCCTACTATTATAGCCGATGGAGCAATCACTTACAAGGCAAAATGCACCTAACCACTATTATAGCCGGTGGATCGGTCACTTATAAGGCGGAACACCCTAACCACTATTGTATGGAGGTGGATAGGTCTGGGCCTAGCTTAATAATCTTCCACTTTATATGATTAATGTCTTAAGTGTCTTATTTAGAAGTTTTACCCTAGACATGCATGACTAACTCCCCCTACGTTTATCCTTCAAAAGGACCCGTCCCATATCATGAGACTCCTGCATCTCCTAACTTTCCCCAACAACCTTTCCTCCTTACCCTAGCTCACACTAGAGCCCCAACTCCTAAGTGTATGGGTCAAGGCCCACTACTGTTGAAATGCCCCAGAATAATTTATTTTAGGAAATATAATTAAATAAGGATTTATAAGGAAATTAATTAATTTATTTATTTTATTTGGAATAGAAAAGATTTACTTAGGGTAAATTAATAATAATTTATAAATATTTTTATAAAGGAAAAATTGGGCTTTTTGCTAATTAAAAAGGGATTTAAGAGAAATATTTTTTAAAACCCTAAATTAGTCTAAAAAGGAAATTTAATATTATTTTAACTAAATATTTTATTCTAATTACCCAAAATATTCTAATTAAATTATTTAACCCTAGACCACTTAAAGTTTTCCTTTTCCCTTTTTCCTTTTCCTTTTTCTTTCCTCCTTTTTCTTTCTTTTCTTTCTTTCTTCCTTTTCTTTTTATTTCCTCTCGCCGGACTGGGCCTGGAGCACGGCCCAACCCGTCCTCCTTTCCTCCCTTCTCCCACTGCCCAATGCCGCTCCCTTCTTTCTGCTTCTTCCGACGCGGTGTTTTATTCTTTATTTCCCTGGGACGCCGCATTTCATTAAAATCCTTATAACCACAGCCGAACCGACCATATTCCTCCTCTTTTTCCTTTCTTTCTTTTTCCCTCGACCTCTAGCTCACCTCATTCCTTCTTCCTCCTTTCTCCTCCATCGCCGAACCTGCAACCTCCACCCCGCGAAAATGGTGCCGCTGGCCACACATGTCGTGATCGACCTTTCTCTCGCTCATTTTCTTCCCTCGATGCACACTCCAGCAGGAACTACCCCACTCCCCTTTTCTCCCACACGATTGCCCCATTTTCCCTCGTGAAGGTTGGGCAAGATTTGAAATCGTGCTGACCGATCAATGCCACAACCACTCCATTTTCTCATCGGCTTTGACCTCTGGCTAACCTCTAGAACTCGAGCCTACCCTCGTATGGCCTGATTTCGAGATTGTTTCCCCAAAACCCTAAGTGCAAGCCTGTGCTCCACCACAAATTTAGACACACCGTTCTCCACCATTAGCCAACCTCACCGCTGCCTCTTCCTCCCAAACTCTTCCCTGCAATGCACCCTAATTAACTAAATGGTTCACCACCTTCGATTCTTCTCGCATGGGGCACCATAACCGTGCAAAGTTTCCTTTTCCTCTCGCCAAATTTTTACCCCAAAACCTTTAAACCACTGTCCACCACCACATACACCACTTCTATTGCCCTCTAAACCACCCAAAAACTCTTACTAATTCTCCTCCACCGACCCATAACCTTCTTTTCTTTCTTTTTTTCTCCTTCCCCTTCCCTTTTTTTCTTCATTTTCGTCCCTTTTAGATCACTTTTCCGACCAACGCCGAGCACCACGCCGATGCCACCCATCCCCGCCAACTCAAGGTGAAACCCTAGACCTTCTTAACCCTTCCTTTTGATTTATTGAGAATTATTCTGCTTTTATCCTAATTTTTAATGTTATTTTGATTTTAATTATTATTATTATTATCAGCTGTAACTTATTTGATAAATTTTGTTGGTAGGTTTGAGAGTATTCTTAAGTAGATAAATTATTAGTTTCGAAGTTTAGGGATTTAATGGAATTATTATATGTTTACTATTATTATTATTATTATATTATTATTATTATTTTAGTATAATATTTATTTAAGATTATATTATTTAATAGATTATTTTAATTAGGTCTCATTGCATTATTAATTATTAATATATTATGGTTATCATCTTTACTAATTAATATTATTATATTATAATTATTAACACTATTATTATTATTACTATTTTTAATTATTATGGTTAAATCCTTTACTAATTTATATTATTATTATTATTATTATTATTATTATTATTATTATATTATTATTATTATTATTAGAACTATATTATATTATTATCTAGAAATCATACTTTATATTATTATATTTTATTATTATTATATATTTATTATTATTATTATTATTATTATTTATTATTATTATATTATTATTATTATATATGTATTATTAACAATATTTTATTATTTATTATTATTATTATTATTATTATTATCATTATCATCATCATCATCATTTACCAATATCATTTTGGGTGAAGGGTAGAAACCCTTATATCACCATTCATTTAAATTACAATAGTATTTTATTAGTATGTTAGGAGCATTTTGTATATTTAATTATAGTGTAATATTATTTTAATTAAAAACCAAGTATTAGGATAAGTTAGTGAATAATAATATTTTTAGGAGGGAACCTAATTCTAGTATTTTTCCCATAATAGGTGAGCCCAATCAAAACCCTCAAGTGGAATAAGAGCGTGCACCAAGACCGGTGACATTTTAGGTAAGGGGTGGTAAGGCCATATGTGTATGATGTGATTTTATACTATGCATGCCATGTGATATGAATTATAGTGTAATTCATGTGAATATTGTATAAGTGTTATGAATGCAGCATGATTATGGAGTTGAAGTATGTTGATGTGAATAAATTGTGGCATGAGAATTATGTGTATATTTATGTTATTATTATTGTATGATGTGGCATTAAGACATGCATGTTAAGGTTGTAAAATAATGATGGGGAGTGTAACAATGTGGTGTTAGGGTTTTGCATGAAATGGCATGGTGTTAGGTTTTGCATGAAATGGTATGGTGTTGGGGTTTGCATGAAATTGCATGGTGTTAGGGTTTGCATGGAATTGCATGGCGTTAGGGTTTTGAATGGTGGTATTAATGCTGCATGGTGTTAGGGTTTTGCATGGTGGTATTAATGTGGCATTATAGTAGGGTTGCATGGGAGTCAGGGTTTGCATGGGGGTTAGGGTTTGCATGGAAGTGTGATTTATGTGGAGTTAGGGTTTGCATGGGAGCTAGGGTTTGCATGGAGGAAGTGTGGTTTACGTGGAGTTAGGGTTTGCATGGAGTTAGGGTTTGCATGGGAGCTAAGGTTGCATGGAGTTAGTCATGTATGTCTGGGAAAATGTTTATGAATAAAATATTTAAGATACTAATATTTTAAAGTGGAAGATTATTGAGTTGGGTCCAGACCGATCCACCGGTCAGGAATAGTGGTTAGGGTTTTACCCTATGTGCGACCGATCCATCGGTTATAATAGTGGTTGGGACATGATGTCCTATATGTGACCAGCCCACCGACAATAATAGTGGGGTGACTCGAGCTCAATAAACACAAATCAGAATTGTTAAAGCTCTTAAAAGATACTAATTACTTATAGTGGAACACCATACGAGCAAGAACCAGACCGATCCACCGATCAGGAATAGTGGTTAGGGTTTTACCCTATATATGACTGATCCACCAGTAATAATTGTGGTTAGGGCATGATGCCCTATATATGACCGGCCCACCGGTTATAATAGTGGGGTGTTCCTGTACTCACATGGATTTGATAAAAGGCATGGTGTGTATCGACTTACGATAAAAGAAAGATTAAATAATTAATCTGAACCTTTTTGAGCCTTATGTGTGAGCTTGTTGATTATAGACTATGGATTTCTCTATATGCTTTTATGTATCATATGTGTGGGTTGTAATTGTATGTTGATCATTATCCTGCATGATTTGATGTGTTATATGTCGGCCTTAGTACTCGGTTACCTTACTCAGTACGTAGTGTACTGATCACCCATTTCATGGGTGCTGCTTATTCCCACGAGCAGAAGGCCCGTCTGATCTGTTGCAGGTAGGAGACACTTACTTTGATGCTATCGATGTCTATGGGACATCAGGAGGGTCAGAGTGATTTTGGGCTGGATCAATCCATGGAGTGACGTGGCCATTTTTCCTTTTAATTTATGACTCATGTTATTTTTTATTAAGTTTGAATTGTAGAAACAATTTTATTAATATTGTTTAGTTATTATCTGGAAAAACAATAGCTAGTATTTCGAATTATATATGGCTTACGCATACTCTGATTTTTATTTTTATAAATTTGGATTATTAATGGTATTATTAGTAGTGTTTTCTTAGCCTTAGCACTTAGTATCAGAACGGTAGGAGTGAACCGGTCTGGTACTAAGTGTGGCGGTAACATCCCCAGAAATTTAAGATTTTTAATTTATAAGTTTTGCGTTTAAAAAAATGTGTAAACCTCCAAGTCCACTCACTACCTCACTCTATGGTTTTCTCCATAATACCTAATTTGGGCCTATGTGGCCCATCCTTCTCCACCTCACACAACTCAGACTATTTTAACACCCCACAAATCACAACCCTTAGATTCGACCCTCATCATCTCACTTTACTCACCAAGTACACGTGTGACCCCGAACCCTAGGTAGCTATACCAAACCCTAACTAACCACATCAAAGCCTAGCTGACCACACCAAACCCTAGCATCCTCATTTTCACATGTCACCCCTCCATTTCTCACCTTCCACTTCTTATTTTTCCATGCTAATCATGCTCATCCCTCACATAATAACTTCCATCCTCATCTCGTACTCCACTCACCCTCATTTATTTCTCCTTTTTACCGCCTTCTCATATTAGGGTTTTCTCCCAAACCCTAGCTCAGTCTCCTATATACCCTTATACTATCCCACGTACTATTTTTCACCCAAAGCCTCCAAACACCCAAACAACTCTTTTGTTATCTTCCTTACACCCCAAGTCAACTTTTTAATTGTAAATTTTACCCCCATGAAGGCTCTAACCCTCCCATGTAAACCTTCAAACTTTTTCATGCAAAATCCTAAACTCCCATGCAAAACCCTAGATTCTCCCATGCACAACCATAGATTCTCCCATGTAAACCCTTACATCAATCCACGTACTATTTTTTTTACATGGAGATTCCATCACCCTAACAAATATTCCCTTACATTATTTGATTCTCAAACCAACTTTCCCTACATAAAAGTAATTTCCATGTAGACTCAATCCATCTCAGACATCTAACTCTCCCATTTTTCTTTCTCATCGTTCCATCCCACAACACCACATTAAATATCCTCACATGCACATCCTATAGGGTCACAACACATTACATCACATTTCAACACATATACATATTAACACATACCATAAGGAAGCATGTAAGCATACCTTAACTCCAAGCTGTGCTACACATAAAATGATCAACTAATAGCACATGATACACAACATGTCATTACACAGGGAATCCAAGGCATATAATATACATAGCAAAAATAAGGCCTTAGCTATATCCTTACCTAATAAGATATCGGTCTTGGAGTACGCTCATGCCTCCTTAGAGTTTTCACTGGTCTCACCTATAGGAGGGAAAAACTAAGGACTAGTTTTCCTCCTACCAAAATACTATTATTTCCTAATTTATTCTAAGGTTAGGGTTATAGATAAAATAATAATATAATAATAGTGACAATAACAAACTATTAATATTGCTAAGGGTAATAGTAATAATAGTAATATTGGAAAAGATGATAATATAAGGTTTGAAGATTTTACCCTAATAATAATAATGATACTAATAATAATAATAATAATAATAATAATAATAATATAATTCAAAATAATATAAAATAAGGGCTTTGACCCGTGACTGAAATAATAATAATAATAATAATAATAATAATAATAATAATAATAATTATATTAATTGAAAATAATGTAAAGTAGAGTTCTGAATAATAATAATAATAATAACAATAACAATAATGATAATAATAATAAATATTAATGATGATGATGATGATGATGATGATAATAATAATAATAATAATAATAATAATAATAATAATTAAAACAGTGACACAATAGGGTCTCGACCCTATATAGTAATAATAATAATAACATTAATAATAATAATAATCGAATAATAGTAATATAATACAATTAAATAAATAAAGCTTAATTAAATAGGGTTTAAGGGTTGAGAGGGTTTAGGGTACCACCTTGGATTAGTGATGATTGGCGGCACCAGCAGCGGTGGCCGAAAAAAAGGAAGAAAAGAAAGATAGTTGAGTGCTAGGAATAGGAGAGGAATAATGAAGGTGGAAGTTAGGGTGGTAGAAGTTGCCCAGGTGAGGAGGGTTGGAATGAGGGTGGTGGTGGGACCAAAGGTGGCGGAAGTTGTGGGGGCCGAGAGTGGAGGAAAGGGAGAAAGAGAGGAGGAGAGGGAGGAAGGGAAAAAGAAGGATAGAGGAAGGTAGAGGAAAGTCTGCAAGGTAATTTGGGAGGTGCCAAAGGTGATGGTTGAGACGGAAGTGGCGGCAAATAGTAATGCGAAGGGCGGCGGAGGTGGAAGTGTGGTTGATTGGGAAGGAGACTTTGCACGGCCAGGGTGGCTCATGCAGAGCAAATCGAGGGAGGAGGGAGGTGTAGTTGGGTAGAGGGTGATGTAAGGAGTGCTTAAGTAGGCGACTTGGGCAGTGGCGTTAGTCGACCGCGACGGGACTGGCGTTTGATTGGGCGGTGGTGCAAAGGGGGGAAAATTCTAGCTGTGAAACAAAACTCGATCAAGGTTGTCAATGGGGGTATTTATAGGGACAAAGGAAGGAGGATAAGGTCAGAAGAGGATGGGAGAATAGGCTCAAGTAGGTGGGAATGCTTCAATCGGTGAAGGTAGGCTAGCGCAGGCATGTTTCGTGGTGGGGTATGATTGTCCAGTGAGGAAGAAATGGCCGCGAGAAGGGAGGAGAATTGGTTGGGTCGAATGGCAGGCAAGTTAAGGGGAAGGAGAGAGGAGATATGGCCAGTCAGCGGACGTGGCTGGCGGAGAAACTCTCGGGGAAAATTGGGGAAGATTTGTAGGTCGACAGGGGGAAAAGAAGGAAGGAGGAAGAAGAGATAGGGGTGGACTAGGCGGCTGGGAAAAAGAAAAGAAGGAAAAGGAAAGGGAACCAGCTAGTTGGGAAAAAAATGAAACATAGCGTGTTGGGCTACACTGAAAGAGGAAGAAAAGGAAAAGGTTTGGGCCACGGGAAGATAGGCCCAATTCAGGGGAAAAAGAAGTGAAAAAGAAAAGGAGAAAGGAGAGGAAGAAAGAAAAAGGAAAAAGAAGAAGAAAAAGGAAAGAAAAGAAAAGGGAAAAGGAAAAATAGGTTGGTTGGGGTATTTGGAATATTTTGGTATTTTTGGATATTTGAGAAAAATTATATTTAAATAAAATTATATTTATTTCCCTTTTTAAGCTAATATAGGATTTTTAAAAGGTTTTTCCTAATTTCCATTTTAATTAGCAAAATACCCAAATTTTCCTAATTAAAATATTTATTATTTTCTTCTTGATTAACCCTAAGTAATTCCTTTTTATTTTTTAAAAAATAAATAATTTAATTAAGTTTCCTATTAAATCCTTATTTGGCTAAAATTTCTAAAATTAGGGTTTTGGGGCATTTCAACGGCAGCTCTACACCACCGAGCTAACACCACCCTCCACCGTAGCATCCAACAACCACCACTAGCCTTCCTGCAGCCCACCCTAGCCACCACCAGCCGCTACCTCACACTGCCTCCTCAATCCAGCCAACCTCCCTCCTACTCGTCATGCATAGTCCTCATGTTGTGCATGCAACGTGAGTCAGTTGTGTTGTTAAAATTTTTGCACCCATTTTATTAAGTGTAGTGTATTATATATATATATATATATATATATATATATATATATATATATATATATATATAATAATATATAATTTTGGTAATTTAAAAAATAATATTTATTATTATTTTATCTATCAAATATTAATTCGGTAATTGTAGTTTTGCTATTTGTTCTTATGTGAATTACCAGGAGTACCAGAAAAGTCGAATTAGGATAGGCATGCTTAGAGACCGGAGCCTTTTCAGTAAGGATACTAATCTATGTTTAGGGATTTGTACTAAATGTTTGAATAGCTATGTGTGTTATCATCTTATTGCTATTATATTGTTAAATGCATGATGTTAATGATATGTTACGATAATTTGGATTATATGCTAGAGAAAGAGTAAGAATGACAAAAGAGGCGTGGATATGACGTTGTTATGATAAGTCATATTTTGTGAATGAGTATAAATTACGGGAGAATAATATGGTCCTAATAAAGTATGATAAGTGGGAAATAATGATATAGAAAATATAAGCTTTTCGTAAAATAAGGGTTATCGACTATCTTGAAGGCATTTTGGTTAATAAGGGTTAATCTAGAAATTTTGGTATTTTAGTGGGTAAGATGGATTATGATATGCTAATAATATCTTATGAAGTGTTTGGGGGTGATTATAAGTGTTATAAGTTCTACATATGAGAGAATAATTTAATTTAGAAATAGTAACCCTTAGCGATAATATCTTTATCACATGTGTAAAATGTTAGAATTAGGCCACGAATTTCGGATACATTGTTAATATTGGTAATTTGGGGTTTTATATTAAATTTGTTAATTATATGAGCCTTCTTGGAAAAGTTATTACTTACCTGTAAAATTAAAGCTTTAGGAGCCTTGTGAATAGTAACTCTTGAGATAGGGATATTATTGCATGTATAAGACGTAGGAGTTACACCTTGTATTTTAGGTACGTTAATAATAATAATAATATTTGAGGAAGTTATACTAAATTTAGTGGATAGAAAATCATTATAGGAAGAGTTATGCCTAGAATGTGAATTTTGATTTATGGAAAAAATAAGCATCTCAACCTTTGAGAACAATCTTGTTACCTATATGGTGAAGCCTCGCTTAACTTAATTATGTTTGTCCTTATAAAATAGTCATGAATAAAATACTAATTATTTAAAGTGAAAGATTACATGAGTCAAGACCAAGCGTTGGGTCCATTCCACCGGATGATAATAGTGGCTCAGGTGGGTCATTCTTGAGAGATGATACAAACCATTCCACCCAATAAGAATAGTGATTCAAAAACGTTTTGCCCTTAGAGAGGTTTTATTCGCTCCATCGAATGATAATAGTGGCTCAGGTATGTTGTCCCTAAGAGGTGCTTCTGACCGTTCCACCAGTTTAAGAATAGTAGGGTCCCTGAACTCAACGTAAATAAAAGAATGGATCATGTTATAATCTCATAAAACAAATATGGTCTGGTACTTACCTTGTATTGATGTTTGTACCTTGCATGTATGCTACTTTCCACTGTGAATGCCTGAAATCATATGTTTTCCTATTTTAACTGTATTGTTACCTTACTCAGTACGTATCGTACTGATAATCTTTTGTATTGGTGCTACTCATTCCCATAAGTAGAAGACCTTGATGGTTTTGTACAGGTCTTTGAGGACCCAGTTGATAATTTTCCTACCCTTGATGCATTGTATGGGGAAGAGTGACCCTTATCTGTACTAAGTGTTTGGGAAAATAATCATGTTATTCATATGCTATTTTACTCGGATACCTTTTTTGACTCTTTGATCCATGGTAAACCTTTTGTCTACATTCTGGATATTGTACTTGGAGATAATCTCCAAAATCATATTTACGTTATAAAGCTTCTCTTATTTATGCTTACTCTATTTTACTTGTAATATTTTTAGCCTTGTAATTGATGTGAAGATGGTATGGTAAGCCAGACTTATATCGATTACAGCGGTAACACTTGGTATTTTAGTTATAAGTTTCCGCTGTAAAATAAAAAATTTCATTAGTAAATTTTAGGGAGTTATAGTTAATGTGATATGAGATTGGTACATACCAAAAATCATTGCATGTATATTGGCATATCACTTATAGACTTCACTAACAAGGATCTATGAATCAAATGTATAATCAATGACTGTAGCAGGTTATTTTGGTTACATCTGGAAGCATTGATTGTATTTTTACCCCAATTGGATGGCTATTCACTTTTGTACCAATGTAATAATATTTGTTGCAAAATATAACATGTGACCTTACATTGATGCATCATTATATACTATAATAATTTTAAAATGGTCCGCACGTGTCAACTTGAACTCTATCAAGTACAATATCATGCATAATTTTGTTATTTGATTGTTTCTTTGGAAAGCCCTTTAATAGGTTTATCATGCCACATGCACATGTAAATTCTTGTAAATTATAAGCTTATAAAATACTACATTCTTAAATAGAATGTATAATGGCTATTTAATTAGATAAATTTATCTTCTGGATTGTATTCAATTCCATGACACGGGAAGCATTCAACCTCTATCATTAAATTACTTATATCAAATGAAAAACTTCATATTTCATCCATTATACTAATAATTGAATGGAAAGCTTCAACCATTAAACTACTTATTGGATAGGAAGCTTTAGGCTTCAACTATCAAAATATCTCTATCCACTAAAATTATAATATAATGGGAAAACTATTGTAAATACTCCAACCACTGTGGTGGGGGATGACACTTGACTATAGTAGGTTTTGCCCACTACCAATTACAAAGTAGGTATATAGTCTCATGAATAAGGGGCTAATAAATTATGAACAAATCCATCAACACTACTTTGTGATTAGAATAGATGCTTTAAATATTATGAAACTTAAAATTACAAAAACTAAATTGCAAGAATTAAAATTGCATAACTAAGAAATGCAAAAATAAAATTAGTGTGGGAGTTTATAGACCACCAAATAGTTCAATCTTTTAGATTGAAAAACACTTAAGATATTTAATTCCATCCAATCTTCTTTACAAGTATTACATTAGTCATAAAAGACTTTCAACTATTTAATCTCCTTGATCAAATTGCACATAAGGTATTAATCACCTTTTAATCATTCGATCTTCAAGATTGAATTTTGCATAAGGTCTTCAAGACCATTTAATCATTAGGTGACACTTTTGGCTTTCACCTCAATTGTATCATTCCTTTTATGCCTCATGTATTTATTTGTAAATAATATAATTAGTGGGGAGCTTCATGCTTCTACCGAAACATGTGCAATCATCCTTCCATACTTTGGGTATGCGGGAAAAATTATCCATTTTGGTGGCCCTCCATGAAATTAGGTAGTGGACATTTGTATTATATTCTCCAATCAAATTCAAGTGTTGAGATATGTATGTAGTGATGGGCGATGAGAACGCCAATCAATCACATTTAAATTTAAGTAATTTTTTTTAAACTTTGCCACTTTAGATGATTTTTCATCATCTTCAAGTGATGGAGATCTACATATGGTGATGGAAGATGTGGCCACTAATCCATCACTTTGGATCATTGAATTGGTCATATTAGATCCAATTTGAGTTTATTGAAAGGAAGACTTTTAGCATTATACCATCTTCTATTTTTACCCTCCATCTTATAATTAGAAGGGAGATAATCACATATATAATCAAATTAAATTTTATATAGCCAATATATATAGTTAAAACTAATAATAATATCAATTAACAAAAGAATAATGCAAAGGGGAGATAAAAATAAATTTTCTTATTTTAGGATCATACTATATCCCCCTTAAAACTTTTAATCAATTTAAATTAAGTGAGGGATTGATATTGTAACACCCCCAAAATTCACTACTGAAAAAATTTGTTAATTAAAAGGGAAATTAGCGGAATCAAATTAATAAACCGTGAACTTTGGGAGTATTACCGCCACACTTAGTACTAGACCGGTTCACTCATACCGTTCCAGTACCAAGTGCTAAGGCTAAGAAAAATGAAATACAATTTGAAAGACATTCAACACACATAAATCAGAGTAACGTATCAAATCGTTTACAAGAATAAAATCCACCAATGGTGGTTACAGTAATAACATATACTTTTAAAACCAAGGATTTAAATGAGGAAGAGAAAAGGCCTAACGGTACCGGATAATTCCTTACTCTCTTCCCGTAGCCCACTTGAGTAGCACCTGACAAAACCTGCAAAGGGCACTGCCCATTGAATAGGTAGGGGCCCCACGAACGGAATCCCTTCAGTACTACGATACTGAGTAACCCTTTAATACCACACTTAAAGACAGGCCCGTAATGTAACACATAATACAAGCTATGAACATATGTAATGAGAGGTGCCTATATACAATCACATATATAACAAGTTGTAAGTCACGATCGATACCTCTGGGCCTTAAGCCATGTCATAGTGTAAAACCAATACATTCGGGCCTTAAGCCATTATTCTGGCATCATTCAATCAATCTCATATTTTATATCCATGTGAGTACGAGAACCCCACTATTATAGCCGGTGGACTGGAAGATAAACACATAGGGCAGAACGCACCTGACTACTATTATTGCCGGTGGACCGAAAGGTAAACACACAGGGCAGAACGCCTCTGACCACTATTATTTGCCGGTGGACCGGAATATATATGTATATCATCATCCAGGGCACAACGCTCCTGGCCACTATTATATCCGATGGATCGGTAATCAATATCACTTACCAGGGCAACAAGCTCCTGGGCCACTATTATTTTCAGTGGATTGGTGCTCATAATCATAAGTCAATTGGGCCCGGCTCATTAATCTTTCACTTTCGTAATTAGTATCTTTCCTTTCTTAATCAGCACATCAATCACATTTATTTGCCTCGGACGGGAGATCAATAACCCGGGACACAAAGGTACACCGGTTTACTGGTGCACACAAGCTACTCAGTATCCTTCAACCACGAACCCAAGGACGCAAAGGTACCCTGGTCGTACTGGTGCATAAAGCTAACTCAGTACCCTACCGACAAGGATACCTAATCCATAAGTATGCATACCCCCTAACTAGGTCCGTAGAGCTAGAAAGAGTAAGATTTAGGATCTGGCTGGGGCACAAAGGCACACCAGCAAATACCAGAATAATCGTGGACTAAACCACGTCCTTAGGGTAGCGACCCCTAAGGAGTCACCATTCCCGATCTCGAGGTCTTTCACTTTAAGTAATAGTGTCTTAATTAAAGTGATCATAAAAAGTACAATAATCAGATACTTATTCACTTTCAATCGTTCTGATATCATTAGTCATTTCTTATTCAGAAGGTTATCCAAGATAATACAAAGAAATCATTAAGGCCATCATAATCTCATCTAATTCCAAATTAGGGTTTGTTCTCGTGATACGTGATAATCATCAAATACCCTTACTTTATTATTCGGAATTATTCGAATCATATTAGGAAATTCCATAGTCACAACGACATGTTAGGTACAAATTACTTATTTACCTCTTACTTACACAATTGCTAAGTCATCCCTTCCTTACTTGACAAATTACCATATTACCCCTTTAGGTTGCATAATTACCAAATTACCCCTTATCCAATTTAGGTTACCACATTATCTCCTACACTTTTTAGATCACCATTCACCCTTCATAATTACTACACTTATCATATTTTCCATTTGGTTGGTTGAATTACCACATTGCCCTTCTCCTTTGTCATAATTACTAAATTACCCTTGAGTCGGATAAATTACCAAGTTACCCTCCTTCATTATCATGATTACTATTTTGCCCCTTTAGTTGGTTAATTAATTACCAATTTATCCTTTTGTCGGTTAAATTACCAAATTGCCCCTTCAGTTAGATAAATTACCAAATTGTCCTTTTCCTCTATCATAATTACCATTTTACCCTTCTCAATTATTATAACTGCCATTTTACCCTGTGTAATTATTATAAATCCCAAATTACCCTTCTTCATAATTACAATTATTAATTTACCCTTCTTCATATTTATAATTACTATATTACCCTTCTCCATTATTAAAATTACCATAATGCCCTTCAATTGGTTAATTTACCAAATCACCCTTCTCTAGTATCATAATTATCCAATTGCCCCTTCTATAATCATAATTTAATTACCAAATTATCTTTCGTCATTATCATAATTACCAAGTTACCCCTTACTCCCAAGTTTACCATAATATCCTTTTATTTACGAAATTACTCTTCTACCTCTTACATCCAAATTACCATCTTTTATCCTTCCTTTCAAAATTACCATTTTGCCCTTCTTTTCCAAATTACCATATTACCCCTTTACTTATACAATTACCATTTCGCCATTCATTTATAAAATTACTATATTACTATTTACTTATGAAATTATTCTTTTGCCCCTCGATCTCCAAAATTACTATAATACCCCTTTACTTGAAAGGTTACCATCCTTCCCTTACTCTTACTTACATTACAATTACTTCTTTACTATACTACCACTACCCCTTTTTACTATATTACCACATACCTTTTTACTTGTAAAATTACCATATTGCCCTTTTCCTTCAAAATTACCATAATACCCTTCTTTCTTACAATTTACAATTTTATCCTTTTACTTATACAATTATCATTTCACCCCTTTCTTTCAAAATTACCAAAATACCCTTTTGCTTACAAAATTACCAAAATACCATTTTCACTTATAAAATTACCACTTAATCCCTTTATTCACCATTTTTATGAATTTACCACCACCACATAAAATACCAATATTAACACTTCATTCTTATCATTTAAGTCCACCAACTTGTCATTATTCAACACAATACTCATTAGGAACTACATATATTAGATCACATACTTCACAAGCATATCATTAAAATACCCTTAGATAATAATATTATTCATGCATTAGCAACATAATACATCACAAACAAGCATTTAACATTTCTATCAATAATCAACCTCTTCCTCAACTATCATATCTACATATGGCACCAAGGTTATCATACTTTTCCTTTTTATCAAACAATATAAGCAACCATATATATATCATGCTAAGCACGCAAACCATGCATAAAATCATACTAAAAACCCTAATGTGCTAGCATACGTTTTTCCATGTATTTAAGGGAGGATTAACGGTTACCTTAATCCCACAAAATATCAAATCTTACTGGTATCCCGGTTAAAGATTTAAGCTTTAATAGCAACTCAACACCTAAAATAATATCAACCATTATTATGTTAGAAATAAGAAATTAAAAAGGGTAAGATTTTATAAAAAATTATTTAATAATAAAACACTTTACTTAATTATTAATATACCTCAAAAATTTTTTCCAATAAATTCCAAAACAAGGGGGAGCTCACACTGCATGAACAGCGTGAGTCTCATGCAAAATGAGGGGAGAAGGGTTCGAAGGGGAGGGTGAAGGAAGCAAAATTTGTTATGTTCGGGTTAGGGTCTTTAGGCTAGAAAAGAAGGTGGATGGGGGTGGTTTCACGGTGGAAGAAGGCGGCGGCGAGGCGGCGAAGTTGGCTGCTGAGGTGGAGGGGTTGAGAAGGAAGGAAAAGATGAGGGAAAAATGAAGGGTTAAGGGGGATGTTTTCGGCCAACTAATGCATGGTGGTGGTAGAGGGGTTTGCAGGGTGTCGAACGGTGGGTTAGGTGGCGGCAGAGGTGATCGGACGGCAGCGGAAGTGGCGGTTACAGGTGGCTCAGCGGTAAGGGGGAAAATGGGGAGAAAAAGGAAGGGGCGGAGGAGGGAGGAAGTGCAGGGGCTCGAAGGTGGCTTGGGGGTCTCGTGGTGGCGCAGGGTGGTAATAGGTGGTGGCAAAGGGTGGCGCAAGGGCTGGGTGCGGTGGTGCAAGCGGCGGTGGGCGGCGGTGATCAAAAACCGGGGAAAAGGATGGAGGAGGAGAAAAGAGAGAAGAGGCTCGGGAGGAAGAGATGAGGGTTCGAATTTATGGGGAATGAAGGGCTGGTGAGGGTAAGAAAAAGAAGAGGGAGAGGCAGGGGAAGCAGGCAGCCGATCGGTGCTGCAATATGGTGGCAGGGCTGTCGGTTGGCAGGGGGAAGGGAGGGGAGAAGAAGGAAAGGGAGGGAGGCACGTAACCTGTGGTCCAGGGGCCGGTTTGGCTTGAAAAAGGAAGGAAAATGATGGGGGAAGAGAGAGGGAGAGGGAGCAGGTGGTGGCAGCTGTAGGGCGGCGGTTGCAGGCGTGCTCGACCATGGCAGAGGGGGCGTTGGTCGGGCGTGGGAGAAGAAGAGAGGAGAAGAAGAGAGGAGAAGAAGGGGCTGGGCCGCTGGACCGGCGCAGGAAAGAAGAGAGTTGGCCGGTCCAGAAAAAAAAAAAGAAAGAAGGGCGGGCTGGACGGATGGGCGTGCGAGGAGGAGAAGGGGGACGGGGAACGGGCCTGGCCCAAGCGCACGAGGAGAGGGCTGGCCTGGCGAGGCAGCCCGAGGGAAGAAAAAAAGGAAAAAGAAAAGAAGAAAGAGGAAAGGGAAAAGGGAAAAAAGGGAATGGAAAAATAGGGAATGGAAAAATAGGGAAAAATAAAATAAATTAATTTATAAAATCATAAAATGTAATATTCTTGATAAATTATTTAGTTTAATAATTTAATTCATTATAATCTAATATATTAATTTAAAAAGGATAAGGTTAGTAAAATATTAGTTTGAAAAATTATTTATATAAAATAATATGATAAATAGCAAAATATTTATTTTTAATTTATTAAATACTCTTATCCAATTTTACATCATCTAAAATCCATAAAATAATTAAAATAAATAATTTTAAAGGCAATTTTATTTCAAATAAAATTTATTTATTAAAATATAGGTTTTTGAAATTTTTGGGGGATTACAGATATTTTTGAAATTTACTTGATTGCAAGATATGTCACATATGTGACCTTTCATATGATTGCAAAAATTTAGATCTCACACAAGAAATAAAAATGGTAGATTAGTCTTATATGACATATAATAATCATATTCATATAATATGATGACTAATAAATATAGAACACTTCCTTTTATCAAGCACCAATCGAACTTGACATCAACTCCATGTTGATAACGTATTGTAATAATGATAAACTCAAAGAGATATATATAGTAATATAGAGAGGAAGGGAAAATTACACTTCTTATTCTCATTCATATGTATGTATTCCTTCTTTTATTTACAATTCATAATATCGTATATATATAATACCCACACTTATTATATCCATCATGAGAAAAAGTTAGAGAATATGAAAGAAGGTGGAGGATACGTAGAGTTGGGAGTGGAATCATAATAGAGAAGCTACTATAACTTATGGTACTAATGAGACTATTAAACCTATGATTTAATACAATATACATTCGAATTTTGTACATCCACAATATGTAAATAGAATATTTACAACATCTCTATCTTTCTATAGCCTTCTATTTCAAAATATATATTTGAGCACTAGCCACTAACATAACATTAAATTCGCTAGAGTTTTATTAGATTAAAGTGATACTTTTAATAGGAACTAAAATTGATTTATATTGGGAGACAATTTTTCATAACCTTGTGCACCATAGGAGAGAGCAAGTTTGTTTTAAAGGAGCACCGTGAATTCGTTGGGCTTAGATATTATTTTAGTTTTCTATTTTCATATTTTTTTTTATTATTTCAGTTAATTAGGTACGTCTATTATTATTATTATTTTGTTGTTGTTTTTGTTTTTATTTGTTAATAATATTTTATCTACTTGTTTATTTAAATACAATAAAGTTTTATACTTTATTCATAATATACATCCAACAATCTTAAAACAATTTTTATAATTTTTTGTTATTTTTTATAGTATAAAAAGCATTTGTATTTATTTGTTCAATAGTTATACCTTCTCTTCTTCTACTCCTTTCTTTTATTTATAAAATTTATTTTTTTTGTAATATAAATGACATCATCTACAAACTTAATTAGAAATCTTACAAAAACTATAAGTGTTGGTTAAAAACTATCAAAATGTAATGGGTCAGATTTCAAGTGTTAGAAACATAAAATGCTTTTCTATCTGATTACATTAAATTTAACCAAGTATCTTAATGACAACCCTCCTAAACTTAGTGAAGGGGACACCAATGTAGGCAACATGGATGCGATGGATGCATGGAATCAATTTGATTTCCTATGCTAGAATTACATCTTAAATGGATTGGAAAACACATTATATAATGTGTATTCGAGTGCCAAGACAACAAATAAACTTTAGGATTCATGAGATACCAAGTATAAGACGAATGACGTTGGGATAAAGAAATTATTTTTGGTCATTTTCTAGATAACAAGATAGTAGATACCAAGTCAGTTATATCTCAAGTGAATGAGATTCAAGTTATTATTCATAATATTCATGCAAAGGGTATGTCTCTTAGACAACAATTTCAAGCGGTTGTGGTAATTGAAAAATTACCATATTAAGAATTATCTCAAGCATAAGCGTAAGGAGATGAAACTTTAAGACCTCATTATCTATTTGAGAATTAAAGAAGATAATTGCAAGTCAAAAGGATTAAATATGATGGCATATAGAACTAACATGGTGGAAAATGGGTCAAAGAAAAGGATCTAATATCTCTAAGAAATTTAAGAGGAAGTGCTATCAGTGTGATGAACAAGGAAACTGTGCAAATGATTGTTGTAATCTAAAAAAGTCTATGAATGGCAATGCTCAAATGAATTTCATAGAGATAGATAAATTATGTGAACCAATCTCAACAGTGGTGTCACACGTAACCTCGTTGGCAATGCTAAGGAATGGTGGATAGACACTAGAGCTACTCGCCATATATGTAATAACATATGGATGTTCTCTGAGTATTAGTCTATTGAATATGGTGAAGAATAGCTCTTTATGGGAAATGCATCATATTCTAAAGTGATTGGTCTTGGAAAGGTGATACTCAAGTTGACAAGTGGGAAGAATATTACCTTAAGTGATGTGCTTCATGTGCCAAACATCCAAAAGAATTTAGTTTTAGGATCTCTACTTAGTAGGAATGGTTTTAAGTTAGTATTTGTATTTGATTAATTTATACTTACTAAGAATAAAATATTTATAGGAAAGGGCTATCTTAACGATGGAATATTTAGTATGAATGTAATAACTAGTGTAATAATAATAATAATAGTGTTTCTTCTTCTTATATGCTCGATTCATTTAATATTTGTCATGTACGATTGGGATATATCAATTATGACACTATTCCTAGATTAATAAATTTAGATTGTCTACCTAAACATGAATTTGATCCTAAACATAAATGTGAAGAATGTATTGAGGCTAAGATGGCATGAAAACCCTTTTATTCTATTGAAAGGAATTTATAAAATTTATATTTAATTCACATAGATGTATGTGATTTAAAATTTACACAAATTACCGGTGGTAAAAAGTATTTCATTAACTTTATAGATGATAGCACACACTACTGCTACACTTATTTGTTATGAAGCTAGGATGAGTCAATGGAAGTATTTAAACACTACAAGGTAGAATTTGAGAATCAATTTGATAGAAATATCAAAGTAATAAGTAGTGATAGATGAGGTGAATATTAATACCCTTTTGAATAATTTTGTTAAAAAAATCTTCACTAAACTACCGTTCCTTACACACCTCAATCTAATGGAATTAAAGAGAGCAAGAATAGGACCTTGAAGGACATGATGAATGATATGTTGATTAGTTCTGGATTACCAAAAAATTTGTGGGGGGAAGTATTATTATTTACAAATTATATTCTCAATAAGATGTCTCATAAGAAAATCACAATATTCCATATGAGTTATGGAAATGTCACAAACCTTACTACAGATACTTAAAAGTGTGGGACTATATGGCAAAAGTAATAGTTCCAAATCCAAAGAAGGTTAAGTGAGGGCTAAAAACTATTGATTGTGTATTCATTAGGTATGTACATAATAGTAGTGTATATCATTTTCTTGTTTACAAATTAGAAGTTCCTGACATTCATGTCAATATCATTATAGAATCAAGGGATGCTATATTTTTTTAAAATATTTTTTCCCTATAAAAAAAATAGTGAGCCAATTTCACTAAGGTGGCCAAGATATTTCATTTATAATAGGAACAAAGAGGTTGATCCAAACGAACCTAAACAACGTAAAAGAACTAAGAACTAAGATTTTAAAATCATTTGGACCAGATTATCTAACATACTTGTTAGAAAATGAGCTCCAAACATTTAAGGAAGCTATGTGTAACACTTCCAAAATTTGAAACTAAAAATTTTTATTTAAAGAGTTAATTACGAAAGTTAAAATAATTAAACACATGGTTTGATGCCGCCATATTTTGTATAAGTCCAATTTCCTCTACCATTCTCATACCAAGTACTAAGGTTATAATTATTACTCTAATTGCATTAATAAAAAAAGTTGTAAAAATTAGTGCAGATAGAGTCAAAGCAGATTAATATTGTTTCAAATAGAACTAAATGTCAGTGGTTACAAAATTCATTGCAAGGAAATTACATAAAAACATAAGAGCATAAGAAATATGTGGATCAAAAGATACCGGACAAAATACCGAATAAACCTAACTCATAATCCAAATACTATCCTTCAACGAATATCACAAGTTAACATGAAAAGACCACTGCCCATTAAATAAACATTGGCCCATGGAAAGGAACCATTCATTACAATGGTACTGAGTAATCCATTATATAAAACTAATATGAAAAGCTAGTATATAACATATAAAAGGCCTCACAACAATACATGGCATAAAACATTAAAATATACATATAATGATCAAAATACAATAATCATATCTGATAAATAATAACAAAAAATCCACATGTTGCTCATACTCTTTCATTTAGAACATAATAAAATTTATCAATCAAGTGTCTAAGAGATGCTTTCTAAAATAATCACTAGGACCAAGCTCAATATAATAAGCATAACTCCACTATATATCTTGTATCTAAAAATCAATACCAATAATATTCATAACATACTAGGTAGGGATCAAAAGCACAATACCAAAAATGAGCAGGCACAAAAGGCTATTATTAATCCATAGGTAGGCACAAAGGCTACTACCGAACCTAAAGTAGGCATGAAGGCTACTATTGAACCACAGTTAGGCAGAAATGCTTCTATTGATCAATTCAATAATCCAATAATAATTATTTCTATTTTTATTTACTCGATGGAAGATCATATCAACCCATAGATACAAAGTTACTCTGGTCATACTAAATCACTAAAGCAACACAATATCATAGTGACTATCAACCTAAGGACACTAGGATACCCTAGTCGTACTGACACAAAAAGATAGTATAGTACCCTATCGATAAGAAAATATAATCCATAAGTATGCATACCATCTATAACTCTTCATAGCTAACTATAGTAAGATATAGGGTCTATTTGGGACACTAAGGCACACCAGCAATACTCTATAATCAACCATGGGCTAAATCATGTCTTTAGGGCAGTTATCCTAAAAAGCCACCATTCCTAATCTCAAGGTCCTTCACTTTAAGTATTAGTATTTTGTTATGGCGATCACAAATATCACATAATATATCAAGAATTTCCAATTATTTAGGATAATCATAAATGAGGTTAATATGCTAATATACCAAGCTCAATATTAAAATTCTATTAAGCCCATCCTAGACTCAATTATTCACATTTGGGTGCATTATGATGAAAATGATCAAAATGTCTCTAAGGCCAAAATATCCACAATATCATCCATTTTAAATACTAATTCTATTTTATTGATTAAATTTTTATGAAAAGGATAAAACACAATAATTAAATTATTTAACATGTAAATAAATGACCAGATGCAAATGACCATTTTGTCCTTATATATGATTTTGCACATAAAACCCTCACATGGTTTTCTAGAATATTAAACCACATTTTTCCATATTAAATAATGCATAATAAATTTTAGACATACTTATCAGAATAATTATTATAATATGCTTAAAATGACCAAAATACCCCTAGGGCATATAACAACAACAACAACAACAACAACAACAACAACAACAACAATAATAATAATAATAATAATAATAATAATAAAACATGTGTTTCTAAAATGTCAAATCACACTTCTCCATACTGAAAAATAATCGAGACATACTAGGAATTCTTATCAAATTAAATATCATAATATGCTTAAATGACTAAATTAACACTAAGGCACATGATAATAATATTTATATTAAAATCCAACTTGGGCTTGCTCAACTTTTCATATTGAACATAAATGACATGAATAATTTATTCTCATCATGTAAATTATTTTAGCATATATTTCATACACATAATAATTTCCACAAGTTAACATGCTTTATTTTACTAAGTTCCATACTATAATTATTATGCAAATAATCACAATATAACAAACATGCTTAATACAAATTATACATAAAAATATTAATGTGTTATCATATTATATCTAAATATTTTAGTGGAGTAAAATGATTATCTGATTTCCAGCAAAAATACAAATCTATTAGTAGCCTACTTAATGTATTAGGCTTTATTAATCAAACTTTTATGCCTAAAAATAATACTACATTAACAAAATTAATAATTAACCAATAAAATAATAATTTTTATTAAAATATTTATTATAGGATAAATTACTAAAATTCCCTAAATGTGAAAATGGGTAAAAATTTAAATAAAAATCTCATACTTCTTGAGGAGCGTGAGTTGGGAAAAGGTGGAAGGCTCAAGGGTTGGTTGGTTGCTGGAGATGAGTGATGATTGAGGGTGCATGGTGGGTAAAGGAGCTGGTACTGAGGCAATGATGGTGCTGGAGGAGGCAAGGTTAGGAAAAATGGTGGCTGGGATGCTTCGGTGTTGGTGGTGGTATTGAGGGTTGAAGTTGAGACGAAGGGCATAGGATGTAGGGGAAATGAGGCATGGGATAGTACTTGAGTCTTCATAGAGGAGGGTGGGGAATGAGGAGAAAGACAGCATTTAGGATAAGGAGGAAGGATGGTGCAATGAAGGTGCAAGGCTAAATAAAGGGGAGGTAGAAAGGTGAAGAGAAGAGGGAAGGTAAAGGCTAGAGGGGATTGGTTGGCTATTAGAGAATTTGGGGGATGATGAAGGTGATAGTGGTTGTGGTGGCAATGGCTACAACGAGGAGGAGTGGAGAGCAGTGATGAGAAGGTAATGTGTGGGATACTAGGTAGAGGAAAGGGATTCAAGGGTTGGGTTGTGCATTGGTGGTGTGTGGGCATCATGGAATAGGCGATGTAAGGAGGCAGTGGTGGTGGTGGTGTTGGCTGATGGGGAATGGTGGTGGTGAGGGAAAAGAAAAATAGCGGCAAGGGAATGGAGGAGGAGGGGGAAGAATGGTGGTATAGGATTTGGGTTTTTGAGCAAAATAAAAGGAATGTGTGTGCACGTGTGCAAGTGCATACAGGCTAGAGAGGTGAGAGTTGGGGGAGTTTTGGTTGATGGTTGGAACAATAGAGATGGATTGTAGAGGAAGGGAAAAACCATGGAGGTTATGCTGGTTGACAGAGGAATGGGTAGTGGCAGAGATGTGCAGGGGAAAGTGAAAGGAAATGCATGTGAGGGGCATGCAAGATTTATTTGAGCTTGATTCGTAAAGGAGGGTTGGTATGCATAGGAGTGTAGAGGGGAGTGTTTGGGTGTTGTAGGGGCCACAAAGGGCATTAAAGAAGGAGAAGTAGAGAAAGAAAATAAAATGGGTTGGGTTGGGGTGCGGATAGGGAGAGAAAAATAAAAGAAAGGCAGAAGTGGGTTGGGTTAGGAAGGCCAGGAGGAGAGAAGGAAAACAGAAAAGAAAAATGGGTTGGGTGCAGGGAGGAAAAGAAAAGAGAAGGAAAAAGAAAAAGAGAAAAGAAAGAAAAAGAGTGAAAAAGAAAAGAAAATAAATTTGGGATTATAATTAGAATTAGGTTGCATTTAGATTTATGATAAAATTAATTTTATCTAGATTTAGGGTATCTGATTAGAAAAATAAACCATGTAAAATTATTGGTTTAGGATGTATTTAAAAAACGATAAAATAAATATTATAAATTTATCAAAGATTTTATATAGGTTTGCAGGTTAAAGGTTAATAAAAATAATTAAGCTAATATTCAAGGGTTAAATTTTTGGATAAAGGGCTAAACATTTAAAATTAAGCTTACAAAATTTTATAGTGTTATATTATGTATTGTTCTAAAACTGCTTATTGGAAAGATGCAATAAATAATGAGATTGAATCCATCATGTAAAACTACACATGGGAAGTGGTGGACTTACCTCCTTGGAATGAGACCCTAGTATGTAAGTAGATATTTAAGAATAAATTAAAGGTGTCTGGTTCAATTGAAAAATACGGGGCTAGACTTGTATCCAAGAGTTGCACGCACAAGGAATATGTTGATTTTTTCAACACATAATCACTAGTTACAAGAATTAAGTCTATACATATGCTATTTTTAATAGCAGCTATAAAAGGATTAGAAGTATGTCAAATGGATGTAAATACAATATTCTTAAATGGTGAACTAGATGAACAGATATGTATGGAAAAATCTAAAGGGTTCATTGCTCTCGGTTATGAGAAAAAGGTTTGTCGACTTGTTAAATACTTATATGGACTAAAACAATCTCCCAAGAGATGGCATGAGAAATTTGATATTATAATATTGTCAAATGACTTCAAAATAAGTAAGTTTGATAAATGTTTTTTATATTAAAGATACTCATAAAGGCTATGTTATATTATATCTATACATAGATGATATGATCATAATGGTTATTAATAATAATATCATTAAAACTACCAAACAAATACTCACTAGGAGTTTTGATATAAAAGGATATGGATCTTACAATTGTCACATTAGGAAGTAAGATTTCTAAAACATCTAATGGAATAATATTGTCTCAATTTTATTATTTTGAGAAAATACTTGTCCGATTAAAGGAGTACAATATTAACCCACCTAAGACACTATTAGAGGTGAATATTCATTTTATGAAAAATATTGGTGTAAGCATTTCATAATCAGAATATTCACATCTAATAGTTACACCATTTCATAATTGGAATATTCACATCTAATAGACAATATCATGTATCTCATGAATTACACATGACTAGATATTGCTAATGTAATTAATAGGCTATGTCTCTACGCCAATAATCATAGTGGGAAATATTAGAAGGCAATCATTCAAGTTTTATAATATCTAAAGCAAACTAGGAACTTTGGATTGCACTACTAAAGGTCTCTTGCAATGGTGGAAGGTTACACTAATGGCAATTGGATATCAGATTCACATTTAGAAGTGGTGCAATATTTTGGAAGTCATCAAAACATATGTGTATTGTGAGGTCAACAATGAAGCCTGAATTTATTGCTTTAAATAAATTTGTGGACAAAGTTGAATGGCTTAGGGATTTTTTAGAAAATATCCCTTGTTGGAAAAAACCTATGTCACCTATACATATCCACTATGATAGCTAATCTACAATTGGTAGGCATGGAGTAATATTTACAATTGTAAGTCTAGACATATTGGTCATAGACATAATACCATTAGGAGGTTTCTTTCTAGTGGAATTATCTCAATTAACTATTTGAAGTCAAAGGATAATATTGTAAATCCTCTTACAAAGCTATTAACTAGAGATAAAATGGAAAGATCATGGAGGAGAATGAGCTTAAAACCTATGTATATATATATATATTGTCATGGTGGCAATCAAACCCAGCTGATTGGAGATCCCAAGATCTAGGTTTAATGGGACAACCTAACTATAGATGAATTGGCATTACACTAAGGAATTTTTTTCCATATACCCGTTCCTATGATCAAATAGTGCAAATAAGAGTATAAGGTTAAGCTATGATTTTAATGATCCTTATAACTTGATATGTTTAATTATATCTATATAATAATTAGAAGATTACCTACATGAGATTGAAGGGGTCGATTTGGTGAGAATTTTATAAGGCTAAATTATATAAAGCACTTGTGGAACCACGAGGTATTCATGGTCAAAATGAATACTAACGTGAGAACCAACTATGATCAAAGGAAGCTGTGGTTTTTTATTGTCTTGGTTTACATTAGACAACATACTATTTAAGGTAAACCTACCCATCTATTGGCTAATAAACCTAATAGAAATTCACTATAGAAAGTTCAAAGTCTTAGGCTACATATCCAAAAGCAATTTAGTTCACTTGTATTCAATTAATATAGAATGGAAAAATTATTTTACCTTTCATATAGGGAATGGATGCATTCTAGGAAAGATATGTTTACCTAGTGATAGGGTAATTGGAGAGACATCGATTCAAGCATGATTTGTTCTAATATTGATTTAAGTATATTTGTAATACCTCAAATTTTAGATAACCCTAATCTTAAGTAATTAATATCATAACATAATTCTAATATTGAAAAATTAATATTTCTGTCTTACCCTAACTCCCTAATTCTATATTTTAGCTTAACCCTAATTTTATTTTGGGTTATTAGTATTTTTCCTAACCTAAACCTAATCTAAAAAATCTTTTAATTTAATTATCCTAATACCCTAACCTAAATTATCAAAACTCACACTTTTTCTCTTTTTCTCCTTTTTCTTTTTCTTCTCTATCCGTACATTTCCCTCCCAGCTGGTTTTTCTTTTCCCTCCTTCTTTACCCTTTCATGCATGACATCCCCTGCCATGATCCCTTCCACGACCTATACACACTACCATTGCCATCACCCATCAACTCCTTTTTCTATGTGATGGGTTGCATCAACAAGATCGCCCTCCCCCTCATGCGTGTTTTTCTATATATATACCACATTTAATGCATTGAAACATCCTTCTTCTTCCTCTATTTCTATGAAAAATTAGCACCCCAACACAACCTTCCTCCCTCCTTCTTTCCCTCTCCTTGCCTTTGCCAAAACAATACGAAAAACCCACCACTAGTGAGCCCAACTAAGGCAGCAACACATTCACTGAAAATCTTCGCTATTCCCTCACCCTATTCATAAGCCAAAATCCTGCAACCTACCCCTAATCACCATTAAAAATCATTGAAATCCACCCCCACCATCAGTCAAACCCACCCTCCACCTTCGGTAAAAAAATCACAACTCCCTTACCCTCCGACCATTTCTACAGAAGCTCACACCCCCCTCCAGCCATTTCTACTGAATCCCACACCCCCCTTTAGTATCCATCATTGAAGCCCACACCCCCCTCTTCGGCATCCATCACCGAAGCCCATCCCTGCCTTTCAACATCCACTACCGAACCTCCCTTTTGTTGCATAAGTTTTGCTAACACTTCCTTCAAACCTCAATTTGGTTTTTCCCCATTCTTTTGCCATTCCAATACCTTAACCCCTCATTAATTATATCATTTAATTCTGATTATGTTTTATTAATTATTCTTAGGTAATATTCTAAAGGTTTCGAAAGAGGCGAGATATGATAAGCTTGCTTAGAGACTGGCGGCTTTTTCATAATTATACCAGTTATAGGATTTTGTGTTAAATGATTGAATGGCCATGTGTATTATAATTTTATTGTTATTTTATTTTAAAATTCCTATGGCTAATGATGTTTTATGATAATATGGATTGTATGATAGAAAGGGAGTATGAATAATGAAAGATGTGTTGATATGATGTTGCTACACTAAGTTGTATTTTTGTGGATAAGTATAACTTGTGGAAGAGTACTATAGGAAAATATTATAATTGGGAAATAAGTGTATTTAATATTTATGATGGTAAATGGAGGATTTGAAAATAATGACATTGAAGATATAAGATTTTCGTAAAATAAAGGGTTTTGACTATCTATAAGGGCATTTTGGTCAATATAGGTTGATATGGAAGTTTCGGTATTTTAACATATTGGTTGGATGAAAATAGTCTAATAAGATCATGTGGATTTATTGTAGTAATTATGAATGTCATGAGTTCCTCAAAATGAAAAAATGACCTTAATTGGGAATAGTAATCTTAAAACGCTAATGTTATTATCACATGTATAAAATGTTAGAGTTAGACCACGAATTTTGGCTATGTTGTTAATTTGGTATTTTGGAGGTGTATGTTCAATTTGGTAATCATATGAACCTTATGGGAAGAGTTATAACTTACTTGTAAAATTAGGATTTTTGGAGCTTTGGAAATAATTACTTTTGAGATAGGGTTATTATCACATGTGTAAGATATGGGATTTAAGCCTTAAATTTTGGATATGTAATAATAATAATAATTTTTGAGGAAGATATACTAAATTTGGTGAGTAAATGATCAATATGGGAGGAGTTATGTGTAAAGTGTGAATTTATGGTTTTTGGGAAGAAATAATCATCTACTTATTTGGGAACAATCTTGTTATCTGTACGATGATGCTTACTTGCCTAATAATTTTTTGTACTTATAAAACCAATCATGAATAATATACTAACAATTTAAAGTTAAATATCACGTGAGTGGGGCCAAGATATTGTGTTTGTTCTGTCGGACGATAATAGTGGCTTAGGTGTGTTATCCTTGAGAGGTGTTTCAGTCTGTTCCACTGGATTAAGGATAGTGTGAACCAATACTCAATGTAAATAAGAATATGATTTGAGATAAGAACTAAAGGATAAGATGTTAATTATTTAAAGTGGAATATTACGTGAGTTAATATTAGGTGTTGGGTCCATTCCACTAAACGATAATAGTGACTTGGGTGTGTTGTCCCTGAGGGGTGCTCTAGACTATTCCACTGATTTAAGAATAGTGGCTTAGGAGTGTTTCCCTGAGAGGTGTTGGGTTCGTTCCACCGGATGATAATAGTGCTTAGGTGTGTTGTCCCTTAGAAGTGTTTTAGCCCATTCTACTAATTTAAGTATAGTGAAGTCCCTAAAATCAACGTAAAAAAAAGAATGGATCATGTTATATTCTAATAATATAAATCCAGACCATTATTTACCTAGTATTAATTTTTATACCTAACATGTATACTACTTTCCACTGTAAATGCATGTAATTAAGTGTTTCCATGCTTCAACTGTATTTTTACATTACTTGATACATAGTAATGATTCATGGGTGTTGCTCATTCCCAAAGCAGATTGCCCGAATGTTTATGTGCAGTTCAATGAAAACTCATTTGATGATTTTGTAGCTTTTGATGCTTTATATGAGGCAAAGTGACTTTGTGTATTAGGGCTTTTGGATGTAGAGTTATGTTATCCGGATAATAGTTTTATCTAGATACTTTTTTGAACTCTTAGATTTATGGTATCACTTTTGTCTATATTTTGGATATTGTATTCAAATTAATGTCTAAACAACAATCGTATTTATGTTTATGAAACTTCTCTAGTTTTCTTTTGATATTATTGAGCATTTTAGATTGTTTTTCCTTGTAATTAACATAAGGATGAGATGGTAAGCCAGACTTATGTTAATTACGGCGGTAACACCCGTTATTTTGATTATATGCTTCCGGTATAAAACAAAATTTTTCAATAGGAAATTTTGGAGTGTTAGAATATTAGTTACTAGTTATATATTTGCCTTTAAAATATTTAGTTAGTATTAATTACTAATTATTTGATTTGGTCTAGAAATTTTAATTATATTTATTTAGTACTAGTTACAAGATCAAAAATTAATTGGTGTTAATTATGTTTACATGACTAGTGTTGGGCAACTAAATATGCTAAGTAAATATTAGGGTTCATGTAGTACAATTTAGGGTAAGAATCATATCTTCAATGGCAAAGAAAGAATTTTATTATTATTATTATTATTATTATTATTATTATTATTAACTTCCTTTTGATTTGAAACCAAAAGAAAGCATTGTTTAATGCATGTGCATAAAGTCATTCGGTTTTTCCTATTAGTGTGATAATTCCACATAATAGTTTAAATTCATTTGCAGACCACAAGTCTATTAATGAGTGGTGTCTGTTGGAAACAAGAGCATGACTTTTGAGTTCATTCAAGCCTGTTCAAACAGTTCCCTGATAGTCTATAAATACCCTCAAAAGTTCTGAAAAAAAAAACATCTATAAAAATTAATCTCCTTCTTTCTCTACCCTTCTATTTTAATATATCTAGTTAAGTACTAGCATAATGTTGAAATCGTCGAAGCTCTATTACATTAAAGTACTACTTCTAATATGAATGAAAACCTGTTCTATTATGGAAGATAATTATTCATAACTTTTGGCACTATAGGAGGGTTCAAATTTATTTTAAAGACACCATGAATCTGATGGGCTCAGATATTGGTCTAGTTTTATGCTTTCATCTTCTATTATTATTTTGGTTAACCAGGTACGTTTATTGCATTATTGTTGTTGTTTTTATTATTTGTTAATAATATTTTATATGCTTATATATTTAAATACCATATAATTCTATTCTATATTTCTAATATACATCCATCAAATTATAACAGTAAAGTTATCATTAAATTGATATAAATTTTATCTTGAAACAATATGCTTGAATTTAATAAAAAAAATTAGAACCATCTTCACCGAAACTCTAAAAATTCTCCACCTTTATGATTTTCATTCTATCAAGGTTGATTTGTAGTATATGTGTAATGTTATTAGATAAAAATTATTATGACATTAAAATTACCATTAAATTAATATAAATATTATCCCAAAATAAGGTTAGAAACAACAAATATTGGCAATTGCATAAATGAGTCCAAATAGAAATAAGTTCACCGTAAAGCTTTTGCGATAAACATATAAATTTTATGCGATGAACTTAAAATTATTTGTACCAATGAATCTAACTTTTTTATGTGATAAATCCAAACTAAAAAAATAAAGTAAATAACTTTGTATATACAAAAATATATTTATTTTATACAAAGAACCTAAATATTAAACATATTCATCAAATCTTGAACATATATATTTTATCTTCGTGTCATAAGTATATCAATATTAATGTATATTCATCAAAGAAACATTTTGGTATAACTTTTTAATTTTTAAAATGACCCAAATTAAAGAGATTTCATACAAAAAATTAAAATAAAGAGAGGACCACATATAATAGAGAGAAAGAAAAGTTGATAACCTCCCGTGTTATTACCCAATAAACTTTCTTTTATAAATGTATAAAATTACAAAATTATCTTATATATGTGTTCAACAATATGTCATAAACATATGTATATTATGCTATAAACCTTGAAGTTTGGTTGAGATAAGCATGTGTATTATGAACTTAAAATTCTAATTCTTTATACCTATGAGTTAGTATTCTTTTTTTTTAAATCTAATCGTTATAAATGATGAATTTGTGCATTTTTATGATTTATGTTATAAATGTGTAAGTTTTATGTTATCAATATAATTCTATAAAGTTAGTGAAGCAAATTATGTGGTAAACGAATTTGTTTTATGTGTTAACATAACTATTTTTTATAATTAATTTAAAAGTTTATCCTATAACTGAAGTTGGTCATAAGACCAACTTTAACTAAAACTTCAAAATTCTCTTGGTTTTTTATTTTCATTCTATTAAATTTAGTTTAAAGTATGCGCATAATACTATTAGGAAAAAAATATTATGACAATAAAATTATTATTAAATTGATATGAATTCTATCTCACAACAAGGTACTTGAAATTTAAAAGAAAAATTCCCACGGTTGAAGTTGGTTGTGAGGCTAGCTTTAGTAAAACTCTTAAATTTTTTTAGGATTCCAATTTTCATTCTATAAAATTTGATTTATAGTATGCATGTAATAGTATTAAAAAATATATAATATCATTAAAAAAATATCATTAAATTGATTGAAATTTTATCTCAAAAAAAAATACCTAAATTGAAGCATTTTTTCCAAAATTGAAGCTAGTCACGAGGCTAATTTTAGCTGAATTTTAAAAATTCTCTTGGATTACAATTTTTGATCTATCAAGTTTAGTTTTTAGTATGTGTGTAATAGTATTAAAAAATTATTATAATATTAAAATTGTTATTGCATTTATCTACATTTTATCCTGAAATAAGATTAGGAGCAAGAAATATTAATAATTGTATTAATGAACCTAAACAGAAATAGGTTCAACAAAAACATTTTATGCAATGAACATATAAATTTTATATCATAAACCTAAATGTTTCTTGCAATGAAGAGATCAACATAACAATTTTATATGATAAATTTAAATGAAAAAAAAATTAAATACCACTCTCTCTCTCTCTCTCTCTCTCTCTCTCTCTCTCTCTCTCTCTCTCTCTCTCTCTCTCTCTCTCTCTCTCTCTCTCTCTCTCTCTCTCTCTCTCTCTCTCTCTCTCTCTCTCTCTCTCTCTCTCTCTCTCTAAGGCAGGGAAACCCAATTTTAACTATAGGAATTTGACCCATTGACCTGCCTCATCAAAGTCAAGACCTGATATTATTGAAACATCATGCTCTAGGTTAATTTTTTCATAGGATGAACCTTAACTTAAGAATATTCCTCAAATGCCAAACATATATGTTTTATATCTCCGTCAAAAGTATATATTTGGGTGATGTCTAAATATAAAAATAAATTTTTATTTTTGAATAGGCCAAATTAATGATAATTCACTTTAAAATTTCAAAATAAAGGGGAACTACTCGTATTTTTGTGTAGTAAAAAAATTATAAATTTATAAAATTACAAAAGTACTCCATGATATAAATTGAAGTGAATCACATAATTGTTTGTGTTACTTATCAATTATCATGGGCGAGTGTTAAAGCAATATATATTAAAAGATAGTACATAATAGAAAATAAAAAATATTACATCTCGTAAAATTTATGTTTTTATTTCTAGTTTCTCTATCATCCCATGATAAAGATAAAAATGTATTTAAAGACATAAATATTTTGAATTTATTCTTATAGAAGTATAAATAATTTTATTTTATTTTATTATAAATACAAAAACATTTAAATTTTATTCTCATTAAAGCATAAGCTTTGTAAAGTTCTTTTCCATTAAGACATAGACTTTTTAAAAATATAAATAAATTTAAGGCAATTTCAGCCATTTAATTATCTAAGTATGAGAAGATTGTTAAGGTTGAAATTTCTTTAAAATATATATATATATATATATATATATATATATATATATATATATATATATATATATATATATATACATACATACAAGAACCTAATGGAAATAAAGTTTAAACATATTTACCTTTATAAAAAATTAAAAAATATTTGTATCTTTATGAAAATAAACCCAAAAATTATTTATAATTTTAAATACATTTTAGTTAATATTTATTCTCTTTTATATCTCATATGGTTCACTTCATATTTATAAAAGCAGTGCACATCACATTTAATATTGATCTAATATATTTAAAATATTTTTTATTTTATTTTATTTTAATTTCTCAAATTATTTTTTTGATAAATATATGTGTACTCTCTCCAAACATAATAAATCATCACAAAATCTTAGTTCATGTTGTTGTGTATCTATACATAGAAAAAGCTTATATGTGTACTCTCTCCAAGCATAATAAATCATCACAAAATCTTAATTTATATTGTTGTGTATCTATACATAGAAAAAGCTACCTTGTATTGATGATGCAATCGTTGTAGGGTGCTTCCTACCTATGAACTGGAAAATTTTTATAATCTTATTATAAGTTATTTTAAATATAGTAGAAAGGGTTTAAAAAATTTATATCTTTCATACATTAATTCACAGTTTTATGCATAACTATTATGATAAAACAGATGTTCATCCTAGAAAATATGCTCGACACGATTGCATTTTCTTAAATAATGAACTTTCTTTTAAAATAATACACATCTTATCTAAGGTTATTAGAATCGATATTCTACTTAGAATCGATAAGGATTATTAAAATGCAATTGTAGAATTAGATTGCAGAATAGTAAAACCCAACATATATTATAAAAATATGACCCTAGTTTACTTGTCTACTATAAAATCTTATAATTAACATTAAAACAACACTAAAAACATATTCTTAAGTTCTTTTTATCATTAATTAACTTATAGCAACTAATAAGTAACACAAATTATTGAATTATATGCATACTAAAAATGTTGGTATATGAATTATACATATCAAAAAGCTAACACCACAAAAAAAAATAGGATAATTATAAACTAAATAGAAATTAATAAACAAATAACATTACAAAATTTAATATACTCATTACACTATGTTTATAGAGTTTAGACTCTTTCATACATTTTTTTCTAAACAACTGACTTTGTTGCCATATTAATATCTCTCTTATGCTTCCTTTACATTATCATTGACTAGTGTTCAATATATAGTATGTACAACATAATAGAGGTTGGTTTAGAGTTAGGAAAGAAATATAATAGAAATAAGATGAAAGATAGATTTTTAAGACAAATAGGAAATACACACACACATAGAGGCAATCTATGGAATTGTGAGATTCTACTCACCAATGTAAGATTTTACTAATCATGCATAAGATTGTAAGATCTTACCACAATTCTACTACCTTAATATTCTACCTATAATCGAGGATCATTTAATTACTTTATTAGATCTTAAAATTATAAGATCCAGATCAATAGTTTAACAACCATGATCTTATCCAACAAAATGCACATATTCATTAGTAAAAACTAGAGCTGGCAAAAGTTGACCCGACCTGCCCAACCCGACCCGCCCGACCGAAACCCGACCCGTTACGACTCGAAAAATTTAGTAACCTGACCCGACCCTGACCCGACCCGACACTGACCCGATAAAAATAAACCCGACCCGAACCCAACCCGACCCGATCTCAACCCATGACCCGTCATTGACCCGACCCGATGCTGACCCGACCCATCATTGACCCGACCCGATAGTGACTCGACCCGATATTAATCCGACCCGCTTCGACCCGACCCGGAGCTGACCCGACCCAACATTGACCCGACCCAACAATCACCCGATCTGACCAAACATTAACCTGATCAGATATCAAAATATATAATAATAATAATAATAATAATAATAATAATAATAAATTATACATATTTTATTATTCATTTAAAGCTTTTAAAAATATAGTATTTTATAAATTGTACTTATTTTTCATAATTTTACCCTAGATATTCTTATTTATTAATGATATCTTAATAAGATATATTATTAATAAATAAAAAATCAAAATAAAAAAGGCAAACATCCAGTTGTAAGCCTCTAAAATAATTTTCAAAAAGTGTTCCATTACATCCACTAATCCGCCTATTTGAAGAAACTCTTAATAGAAGAGTATAATAGTGTCATTTATCAGTTATCACTTATTACCCACAAAATCCAACAAATAATAACTATACCCCGTATCAAGAAGAGTATCTCACGTTACAATCCTAAATTCAAAGTTTTAGTTATATTTTTTCTTTTAATATTATTAATTTACTTTAAATATAATTTAGTATTTTGCGTTCATCAATTTTAAATTTACAATATCCAATTATTTTTATTAATTATAATATTGATTATTTATATTTTACATTATTTAATTTTTAATTTATATTAATTTATATATAATAATTAATTATTTATGAAAATATATAAAATTATTATTTAATTTAAATTATGTTTAAAATAACTTATTATATTTTTTTTTACTATAATAATAATAATAATTAATTAAATATTACAATAAAAATACATTGTATATTCTTGTTATACTCTCCTTTATTTTATAAAATTATTTTTTTAAGTAATCAAATATTTTAAGTAATCAATTAGATATAATATATGATAAACATCTAATATTTTTACTTGTAAAATTTCTAAATATTTAAAGTAATCAAATATAATATTATTAAAACTTATGAATATCTTTATTATTTACCTTTGTAAAAATAAAACACATATAATATTCTTATTTCATTTATCTTTACTAGTGATCCTATGATTATATTGTATCTAATATTTACAATGTAATAAATGATAATTATACATTGTATATTCTTGTTATGTTCACCTAGTCACCTTTATTTTATAAAATTATCTTTTTTTTAAGTAATCAAATATTTTAAGTAATAAAATAAATATAATATATGATAAACATCTAATATTTTTACTTGTAAAATTTCTAAATATTTAAAGTAATCAAATATAATACTCTTAAAACTTATAAATATATATATTATTTTATTTACCTTTGTATAAATATAACACATATAATATTCTTATTTCATTTATCTTTACTAGTAATGTTATGATTGTTTCTAATATATACAATGTAATAAATGATCATTATACATTGTATATTCTTGTTATGCTCACCTTTATTTTATAAAATTATCTTTTCTTAAGTAATCAAATATTTTAAGTAACCAATTAAATATAATATATGATAAACATCTAATATTTTTACTTGTAAAATTTCTAAATATTTAAAGTAATCAAATATAATACTATTAAAACTTATAAATATATATATTATTTTATTTACCTTTGTATAAATATAACACATATAATATTCTTATTTTATTTATTTTTACTAGTAATGTTATGATTGTTTCTAATATATACAATGTAATAAATGATAATTATACATTGTATATTCTTGTTATGCTCACCTTATATTATTATGAAATTATCTTTTTTTTTAAATTATTCTTTTTTTAAGTAATCAAATATTTTAAGTAATCAATTAAATATAATATATGATAAACATCTAATATTTTTAATTGTAAAATTTCTAAATATTTAAAGTAATCAAATATAATACTATTAAAACTTATGAATATCTTTATTATTTACCTTTGTAAAAATAAAACACATATAATATTCTTATTTCATTTATCTTTACTAGTAATCTTATTATTATATCTAATATATAAAATGTAATAAATAATAATTATACATTGTATAGTCTTGTTTTGATCATCTTTATTTTATAAAATTATCTTTTTTTAAGTAATTACATATTTTAAGTTATCAAATATATTATAATCAATGATAAATATCTTTGTTTGATTCAAAGCGTAATATTTTTTATTATTAAAATTTATAAATATCTTTACTATTTATTTGTGAAAATAAAGCGCATTTAATATTTTTAATTTTTTTTATATGCAATATTAATCTTATGATTGTCTGTCTCTAATATTTATGATTTATGAAATGATGATTACTTGGACACGAATATGAGTAAACTGTAAACCTGTCAAAACTCGACCTGACCCGACCTATTAAGTTAACCCGTAACTAATTGAATCCAACCTATCAAATTGTATGAAATGACCCCACTCATCAACTTAACTCGAAACAACTTGGACATAACTAACCCGTCATATTACATGAAATGACCTGAACGGGTCAGCCACCTACTCGTATGAAATAGAAAATGATCTGAAACCAACCCGACCCTACCTGTTAAGTTAACCCGAAAAGTATCTGAATTAGAGTTTTCTTAACCCGAATGGGGGGACCCGACCCGACCTGACAAATTAACCTAAAATGATTCGGACCCGAAATGACCCGATCCGAAACCGACCCGACCCGACAAATTGACCCGAAATGATCTGGAACCGAAATGGCCCGACCCGGAACCGACCCGACCCCACCCGGAATGACCCGCAACCGAACTGACCCAACCCGCAACCGACCCAACCCGACAAATTGACCCGAAATGACCCGACAAATCGAATGACCCGAAATGACCCGACCCGACCCGTACCCGACCCGCAAAAGTCAAATGACCCGAAATGACCCGACCCGTTAATGACCAGACCTCGAACCCGACCCGATTGCCACCTATAGTAAAAACACACATTATTCAATATAATACATATTTTATCTAACAAAATACACATTTTTATGATAGATTAAAATAATTAATGAATGTATATTATTATCACATAGGATGCATATTTTATGTTAACGGATGTGCATGTATTTACCATTAGAAAATGTTCATTTAAAATTATAAGATATGTATTTGTTGATATAATACATATATGCATATTTATAATAAGTGCATTCCTAATTATAAATATTTATCTTAAAAGGTACATTTGTTAATATAACATATACGCTCACCACTATAAGATATGTATTTATCTTGTGAAGGTGTGCATTCTTTCCAATAACATGTGAATTTGTAAACACATGAATCTATCCCTTGTTATTTTTATAAATAAAGGATACATATTTATATCCGAAAGATGTAAATTTTGTTGAATAATATATGTTTTTTGTTGGATAACTCTTTGAAATGTGTATTGTCGAAATAAAATGCACATTTAAAATAATAAAATATAGATTGGCTCATAAAGATATGCATTTATAACAAATATATTCATCACTTATTTATTTCTATAAATAAATGATGTGTATATATATATCCGAAAAATGTGTATTTTCTTAGATAAAATATGTATTTTTGGAATAAATGCATCCCAAATATGTAGATTTTGTTCGAAAAGATGTATATTAATTTTAAAAGTTTAATGTATTTATAAAAGTGTCATCGTGTTCATTATATTCCTAAGAATATATGTATTTTAGCATAAAAGATGATTATTCATGTGTGAAAGATGTGTAAGTTTGCTTGAAAATTGTATATTTATTTTTATCTCTCACCCATATTATGTTTAAAACAAACTTTAATTAAATTATAAAATTATCACTACCCAAGGTACCATGTTTCTTGCTGCCTATAGTAGGATGCAAATTGCATCGACGATGGCATCCATATTGTTTATCCTTAAGTACAATTTACTATAGACCTCAGTGAAGTTTGGACAATTAACTCACAAGCTAATTTATAGTTGAAAGGTATCTGTGAAAGATTATCGCTCATAGCTAACAGTTTATATGCTAATTGATCTTCTTGTTGAACTAAATGAAAATTGTTAAATGTCGATACAAGATATTGTATATACTAAGTTATAAGCCATCGTTTCTTTAGTGTTTCAACGGTTAGTTTATATCTTATTTTGTGTTATATCAAACACATATTGTATCACCCTCAATTAAATACCATATTGCATATAGTAAGTTAAATACCATTATTGACAAAAAGTTACTTTGAAACCCAAAAGATAGAAAGCTAGCTAAAGACTAAAGACTAAAAATTGAAAAGCTCACAATAGCTTATTTTATAAGATATTATTGCCATCTAAATACTATTATAATTTCTTAAGCTCTAATTAGTTTGTCATTCAAGCATAGTTTGCCTTTTTTTTTCTTATCATGTGATTTTTTTATGCAAATAAGTAAAAATCATCAAGACACCAAAACATATACATAGTCGAGCCCTAACCATGTTGCTAACATGAATATGTATTAGCAAGTAATTACCATTGCCAGAGTATGTAGTGGTGATGATGGTGGTGATAAACAACTTAAAAAGTTAAGGTGTGTATCAAATATTGAAAGGATCCCTCTTAAAAAATGTAAATATATTAATAGGGTCAACCACTATCATGTCTATAACTAAACATTTACTACTTTTTAACAACTAAATATTATGTATTTAAATTCTACAGATGGAATAGATATTTTATAAGATAATTATAAACATATTGTAAACGTAATGGTTATGAGATTTGACATTTTTATATCGAGATAAGGTTAGATCTTTTGTTATTTTTTCACCTACTATCCAACGACAAGACAAAAACAAATATGTTTTAAATGATGTAAAGATAAAGGGAGTAATTATGATAAGTGATGAAGTACATTCAAGATTTCCAATACTTATATGGTTATATGCTTATAATTTTAGACCTTTTGGTATTTTTTTATCCTCCCTCTCCTTGCACACCCCTTTTACTAAATACACATCCATATACTCCTAATATTTTCACCATTTTCAATTTTACCCCTCTTATTTTTTTACCCCTCAATTCTCTCTAACACATTTTCTCTTTTCTCTCTCTTCTCCCTCATCTCAAATCCTTCCCAGTCTTCGATCAATTGAAAAAATCATATTGAAATCAATAATCCAATACATTCTACATCAAAATATATGTAAGATTTCATTATTTTTTTGTTAATTTTTATCATTTTTTATTTAGTTGAAATGTCAAGTATAATTATTGCATTATTTTGAATTTGAGTATTTTTTAACTGGAATCAATATTTGTATACCTAATTTGAACTTATATTAGTAAAATAATTGTATTTTTTTTGTCAAAATCCAAGCTTTAAATTATAAAAATGGAAGTTAGGGTCAAAATAGTGGTCAACGGGTGATTCACCCGTCATCTATGACCAGTAATGGGTAACTCACTTGTCAAAAAAGCATGTCATCGGGTACTTCACCTATCAAAAGTCCCGACTGGCGGGTAATTCAGTTGTTACAAACTACCCTCAGCAAGCATCTTACCCGTCACCTTTGACCACCACTAGGTAGTATATCCGTCAAATGTTATTCCAAATGGATAACTCACCCGTTGGAACCCTTTAACCCTAAATCCTAATCCCTTTAGCCCGAAATTCGGATTTATTGAATGTTATCTTCTATAAATACATCTTTTTTCACAACGAATCCATACTCTTAACTTTTTTTTGACCTCTTGACACCAAAAATCATATTATGTAGCCTTTAAATTTATTTAATCCAATCAATTAATGATTCCCGATCATTAAAAATCTTATACATTGCAAATTATCCGCTCCAATTAGAATTAATTGAATATGGATTTTGTAAATAATATTCAAAATATGACATTATTAGGAAAACTTAAATATAAAAATGTATAATAAAAATTTACGAAAAAATGTAAATTAACGAGTGAAATATCCATCAGACATGATCTTAGACGAGTGAGTTACCTATCATAGGACATTTTTAACAGGTGAATTATCCGTTTAAATTAACTTGTAACGGGAAATTTGCCTGTTAGAGAAATTGTTTGGCAAGTGATTTACTTGTCATGTGTAAAATCTGATGGGTCATTTAACTATGAGAAATAAAAATTCTGGAAAGAAAAAAATCGACTTACTATTATTTCTTCGAGTTTATTTTTGCTAAAAAATTCGTTAGAATCATAATCTTTATCCACACATATTGTATACAATATTGTAAAAGTTTTTGAGACGACGGAAAAAAGAGAGAGAATTCAATTTTGCACTAGTAAAGTGTACAAATAAAAGAAATAAAATGGTCAAAATAAAAATTAAATCTCTTTTTAAGATGTCAACTTAACATTTTAGGTGGGCAACTAACATCACCATTTTTTAATTCACTATTCAATGGCAAGATATATATTTAAAAAAAATTAATGATGGAAAGTTAAAGGGTTTAATTATAATAAATGGTGAAATATTTTTAAGATTTCAAATACTTTTATGCTTATAATTAAGGGTAGACTTTCAAATTGCTTACCCTTTTTTTTTTTCTTCATAGAGGAAATTTTACATATATAATTGGACCACGGTGATAACAGATTCAAATTTCTCTTTCGAACTTAAAATGTCAAGAAAATTATTTAAGAAAAATGTTTATCGTATTTTTCGGTCCTCAATTTATCTCTTACAATTTTCATCCTATCTCTTGCAGTGTTGCGGAGACTTAGGCGATTTAACCTCGGGATCCAAAGTACGCTGTAAGTTCTCCCTTGTAGACTTGCAGAGCCCTTGGGCAATAATAAAACATAGGAAAAAAGTTCAAACGCACTAAGAGAGTACAGGGTAACGAGCCGAAGCTTTAGCCAGGGTATCATCATCGATTCTTTTATATCACCAACCATAGTGGAGGAGATAAATTATGACAATAATACAAAGCTACGCTCCATACATAGAAAATGGCTCTCCATTGTAGCCCATATATTAAGCGAAGATAAAAAAAAAAAAAAAATAAGAGCCGCTTTATACATGATAATTTCTCACATGAAATAACTAAGTGCCGTCTTCTTCCTTGAACCCCCCTCACCGTAAAGCTCATTCCATTGCTGAAGCTCGTTCATGTTCACAGATTCTGATGATACACTTGCACAAACCTATTTCAATGTGACAATGACGCAAATATTTAGTAGATTGATGGTATTAAATAAAAAATGACAAATTGGAGAAGCAACACGTACTTGCTCATGCGCGTATTTGAAGTCCTCCATATTGAGGGGCCGGATATCACCACTGGTACTCAGTGGTGGAGGGGGTCTACCTTCAGCTGAAGCAGCTGCATGTTCCTGTATCAGTTCAACATGAAGCAGCTTCAGCGTTTTCTGTATTTAGTTACTCTGAAAAAATATTATGTATGTCGCTAGCTAGCATCACGGTAGTAGATGCGAGGCTGTCAGACCCTGTAGGAGGGTAGTTGTACTAGGTCTAAGACAAAAGAATCGCACCTTTTTCTCCTTTTCAAGTATCTCCCTGATGGGACGATGAGCGGCAGCCACACACAAATTCTGCAGAACACACAAGGCAGCCAGCATTAAGAATGATACACGCTCCACAAGATGTCAAGTAAAAGAGTATAGTCCCAGCTCAACGGAGATAGGATCGAGCAGAAAACCTTAAGGTCACTGCCAGAGTAACCATCTGTCATGTTTGCAACTGCAGCCAAATCGACACTAGGGGACAGTTCCTCTTTAGCAAGTATGACTTTGAGGATCTTTGCTCTATTATAAGCATCAGGTAAATTTACCATCAGCCTGTGAAGAAACGCAGAGAGACGAGCAACCGCTAATATAAGTCACAGCAACAGACATGAATACGTACCAAAATACAAAACGAACTCAGCAAAGGCAATGGTACTCAAGGGCAAAAAGGCCCGTGGAAAAATGAATTACCTGCGTGGAAGCCTTCTGATGACTGCTTCATCAAGGTCAAAGGGTCTATTTGTGGCTGCAAGCACCAGTACTCTTTCTGTATCTTTTGTTCGCAAGCCATCCCAGTTAACCATGAATTCATTTTTCATTTTACGCATTGCTTCATGCTCTCCTGGATTTTCCCTCCGTCCCAGCATGCTATCAACCTGTCAGCCAAAAAGATACATGCCATAGTAAATATGTGGAAAACGGCTGGATTATAAAAGCTTGTGAAATTCAACTAGGTTTTACCTCATCAACAAATACAACACTCGGAGCAATTTTACTAGCTAGCGAGAACACAGCCTTCACGTACTTCTCACCCTCACCAAACCACTGCATACAAGAACACAAAATCAGAAGTCCATAATGGACGATCATTATGAAGATAAAGAAAAAAAAAATGAGGTGGGAACACACCTTAGACGTAATGCTTGACATTGAAATATTAATAAAGTTTGCACCAGCTTCAGTCGCTACAGCTTTTGCAAGCATCGTCTTCCCCGTACCAGGAGGGCCGAAGAGGAGAATGCCCTTGCAAGGCTACACATGAAGAGAGCTGAATGAGATGATTCGTTCCATAAACTCCATTTGGTTTCAGTTTTACAAAGGAACAGCATGGATCGTGTAATCATATGGAAGCAACAAACAAGATGCACCGCATTGCAGCAAAATTACGCAGCGGTTAGAAGTTAGAACTGACAGTACAAGGATGTATGCAAAGCCAGTCAAAACGTTAACAGAATCATATTATTCCTGAGCAGTGTCACTGGCACAGGTTACAAGGAATGATCTCAACACATGTGAGTCTGTGACTAACGGCAATACTCCCCAGGTTCAAACAGTACCAAAAGCAACCTTCTTTCAACAAATAGAGATGGGATAAAAAATAATTTACTGGCACCTTTTTTAATTATATATAAGCACCACTTGAATACTGAGTGATCAATTTGTCACCAAGGGTAGAACCAGATCAAGTATCCCCAGTCTCCATCGCGAGGCACTGCAATAAATTATTCTGTCCCATAGCTCCCAAATTCAAGATCTAAAGAGCATAGGACGAGTAGGGATGTAAACGGGATGGATTTTATTTGATATCTAACGAACAAATGGATATGGAGGATGGAAGAAAATATCCACCAGATTTAAATATATATACAGGTAAGGAATATCCATATCCGTACCTAAACTTGTATCCATATCCATTTACCTCATATAAAATTACCATTTTAACCTTAATTTTAAACTAAACATAATATAATATTAAGGTTAAAATTATCACCTTGATTTGTCCGTTCAATAATATCCGTTAACAAATAGACAGGTTATTCGTTAAATAATAGATATTCAACGTATACAGGTTTGGATGTGTGGGCAGATACCCACTACTGATACAAATTTTCTTATTAGGTACGGATATAGGTATAGACGTACCCGTCCCGAACCCTCCACATTTACATTCAAAGCAAATTACTAGAAAGTTTAAATAAGTGATGTCAGAGGCCTGTGGTGCAATACACTCATATAAGGAGGACTAAGAAGGCTGGGTATGTGAGTATTGGGCATCATGTGGGAATTGGGCATCAGTTAGCTCATGGGTGAACTTAAATTGTGATAGGGTAAGGGCGTTGGGATGAGAAAACCGATCAAGGATTTAGTTACTTGGAGTGCTGAGTCACCAGGTGGGGAATTCGTTTAGGGAAGATGTTATCGTAGCTGGGTAGCAAGAAGAGGAGGATAGGAGAGAGAAGAGTGTTGAGAAGCCACAGGTCCTCGAATTCCTGCTACTGTGCTAATTTCTCTACTACTTTCTGGGATTTTTTTTCCCTTTTTCTGTCACAATCCAACGAATCAGGAGGATTATTTTCAGGACTACTAATTCTATCATGACATTAATTATTGGATTATCGCCCACCCTGGACAGATTCCGTCAACCTTACAGCCAATTGTGATTTGTCCTGTGGCCTCATGATGCTGCATTACAAAGCAGAGAGAGATAAAGAAGCAAATTTCCTGGGCTACTACAGTCAGGTTCTTCCACCCAAGGAGAAAACACTACACAGCTGATCAGTAGAGCCATTTTACAACATATAGGAGGAAAGAACTGATAAAATAATTGACAATACGAGGCCAGAGAAGACAAACAGTTAGGGAAAAATGAATTAAGAAAGTTTGGATATCAATTTATCTGAAGTTCTTGCGGTGCCGACACAACTCAAGTTATATGGTAGCGTCCTGTTTTATAATTCTAAAAAGAAGGATCCATTTCCACAAACAAGAAACAAGGAAAATATCCTGTCAGTGCACACGAAGTTGCTCTGCAACAGATAAAAGAAGAAAAAATCCCACAGAACCTTTCATATAAGAGAAAAACAAGGTAACATAATACAATAACTGATACGGACCCAAAGGGGGTACTCCCCCAGAGGGCCCCAGGGGTACTCCCCCGGGAAGAGCCCTAACTCCACCCAAAAGCTAGCTCAAGAGGTGAGGACTGACTCCCCTATATAAACTGCCCAAAGATCCCCTCAGTAACCGATGTGGGAATCCCACATCACCCACCCCCTTTAGACTGCACGTCCTCGTGCTGCCTCTGTCGGCGATCGGCACGCAAGACTGCAGGGAGGTTTGACTGAGGATAGCTCTTATACCAGATGATACGGACTCAAAGGGGGTACTCCCCCAGAGGGCCCCAGGGGTACTTCCCCGGGAAGAGCCCTAACTCCACCCAAAAGCTAGCTCAAGAGGTGAGGACAGACTCCCCTATATAAACTGCCCAAAGATCCCCTCAGTAACCGATGTGGGAATCCCACATCAATAACCATCATATCAATAAACCACAGAGTAGTGGCAATGGAGAATCTGACAGACCTTGGTTAACTGCCCTTTGCAGAAAAGTTCAGGCCGCTGCAGAGGGAGCATCACCAATTCCTTTAACGTATCCTTGACATTTTCAAGGGCACCAATATCATCAAACGTTACTCCAATATCACTGGGTGGGATAACATCTGCCAGAAGTCGTTTCTCAAATTCATTTTCGGTCACAACATCCTGCAATTTGTTCAACAAAAGGCATTTTACAAAAAGGAACAGCGATAATTGATACAAATGTATGATCTCCACACAAAACTCCTAAGATCCAGTGTCAATAAATACCTTAAGTGCCTTCTTTGAGCTCTTTGACTCATTTTGTATGGCCTGCAGAATTCCAATCCCATGCTGGATGCTGCCATCATTTTTTAGGTGGCATCAAATGCAAGTTTTGTACAGTAGCTCTACAGCAGAATAACAAGCACACAAACAAAATAACATGCCTCTCAGTTGACAACACAGGTCTTAAATCAGTCAGCAAATTTGGATTCTGCATCAAATGATGGCTTAAAGCCCATCCAACTACCTTCTCTGCACCTGCTATACGTAACTTTTGCAGTTAGATTTCACATGAATGAGGAATATCCATTCAGAGCAACATTAGATAGCAAGAAAACACACATTCACTTGAGAAAGTTTGTTCCTTGATGCACAGAGTCTCAAGTCCTTCGCATTCCAGTCCACATCTACTTAAAACCTACAAATGGCAAAACAATACATTCAGACACTGTTTCTTATCTAGTGATAAAATTGAAGGGGGGGGGGAGATGGTTAGTATAGACCAAACAATAAAAAACTTTGGTATATGGTCTAGCGCTTTTAAAGGTAATAAAATGCAACTTGCGATAATGGGCAGAACATAATGAGGAAAACTCTAATGTCAAACACAGAATGCCAGCATCAGACTTGAGCTAACCCAGAAACTTACAAACTAATGCTCCCAAACATGGAAAAATGCATGCCACATGTCATATGTAAAAACCATCCAGGTTTTATGCAACTTCAGCAAACCAACTAAAAGCCAGAAATACTCCATGCAAGACACAAAATATTTTGAGAAGTACATCAAGACATTACATGAAAATGGAATTTCTCATGTTCGACAATAATCACTAAAGCAAGTGCCATTCAAGAATTGAATAACAGCCGATGAGGTGATTCCCTTCATGTTCAAGCTGGCACTATTAGAAAATAACAGGATATTGACAAATTGATCCATACTCATAAAGGACCATAAGTTCAGCACCAGAGAAGATGACATAAGAAACTCTGAAGCTTAAGGATGTCTTAGGTATCTTAAATAAGACAAGAATGCAGGGGAAATACTTCAGTTATACTCAAGGATTATAAATTTGCAAAGAGCATATGCTAATAGGTGGGGAAAGGGACAATGGGGGGAGTTCTCACTGTGCGAAGATGAATCAGATTGCTCTTGATTTTCAGCATTTCAGCATCTCGCTCCAGTTGATTTTTCCAACTTGCAAGAAGTGCTTCATCCTACATTAATCAAATGCCAGCGTCATAAACAGTGTCACATTAAAGTTTATGGGCAGGTCATCAATGTGACACAAAGAATAGTTCCCTGGAGCATACAAATAGCTTGCCAAACCTGTGGAATGTTAATTGCCACTTTATTGGGGAAAAGTTTCAAGAGAAGCTTTGTTGATCTTGGAACATCCTTCCCTTTCTCATGTAGTCTCCCAAAACTCTCCTGAAGAAGAATGAAATTTCTGTTAGCCTAGATTATAAAACATCTGTACCTAAACAAAGTAAACTCCCTGCTATCAACCTCCACTATTATATTATCTTAAGAAACCATAAAGTCAAATCATAAAGGAGCGGTGGTAGACGTCAAGAAAGACAAATTGCTTAGGATATTGATCATAGTCCCACAAATAATTTCCTACAGACTCAAAATCTCCTTTCCTTCAGAAGCCATTATTTCAAGTTCAGGCAAAGAGGTTGCACGAGAAAGTTATATAAACAACTAGAATTTCAGAAATTGGGAGGGGGGTGGAAGAAGAAGAAGAAAGAAAGAAGAGGGGTGTGAGTACATCATAGAATATTTTACAAAGATACACATCATCAAAGGCATAGAATATCAGGAGCCATTCCCAATAAGGCATAAAAATTTTTGAATCAGGTGAAGTATAAATGTCGGAAGTTGCTCCCACTAAGGCACAAACATTTTGCAGTTAGTAAATTTAAGAAATATATTCAATATAATATTTATATTTATATACAAACATATACATATATATAATGTTTTGTACACAATAAAAATAATTAAGCTAAATATATACTAATACTTCATAATCCTTTATTTCAATAATTTTTTCTTATTAAAACATAAAATATTTTCAAAATTATCAATAAATTGCCCACAACGGATAAGTAGTTCCAAAAACTTCTTAAAGTTCTTCAGATATTCTAGACATTCTTACAATTTTCTAAGATTGCCATTAAAGTTAAAGAATTATTAAAAAAAATTGTTCGAGAATTTAAGAAATATTCCAAAATCTTTCAAAATTTTCCAACAATATTCTTTTAAAACTAATAAATTTATTCACAATTTCATAATTTTTCAAAAAAAAATCTAAATTTCTATAAGTAAAAAAAATATGCAAATATATCATGAAAAATATCAGAATATTTTCTAAGCTTCAAAATACTAAAAGCATTCTTAAAATTTCTAAATTATTCTAGATGTCAAGAAATAATTCTATTAAATTTCCAATATATCTAAGAAACTCCAAATTTTTACAGAAAAATTAAAAATTGTTTTCAATTTTGTAGAAAAAGAATAAAGGTTTTTAACTTTCTTAAAATCTAAAATTTGTGCTACTATATCTAAAATATGAAGAAACTTATTTAAAAAAATCTAAACTTTATAATATGTCTCAAAAATTCACAAAAAAAAAAAAAATTCAAAATTTTCCAATAATGAGAAAATTTATACTAGGATATATCCAATAAACCAATAATTGGAACTTTACTAGAGTATATGAAAAATTCAATAATCCTTTTCAAAAAAAACTAAAAGTAATCACAGACTTTGTTAGGATGAAGAATTTCTAGGGGAATTTTCTTCCAAAAAAGGATTTATAAACTTCTCATATAAATACTTTATTTGGGTACACTAAAATAAAAATTAAATATTTATCAAAAGTTTTAGAATCCATATTAAAATTTCACTAAATAAAATCTCGTAATAAGTTTAGAGTTGTATTTATACAGTCTCATTGGTAAAAATAATAAGTATTATAAATAATATATTCAAATTTCATGTATAAAAAATATCCAAATAAAGATATTTTAAAATTTTAATGGATTTGTATATGGAAAATTTTAAAGGTGAATTGCTTTTGAAATTTCATCATTTTCAAAATCCTATCATTTGTAAAGTTCTCCATCCCAGCAAAGCCTAAATATTCTAGAAATTCCTAAATAACTCTAATATTTTATTAAATGTTAATTTTGGAACTTTAAAGAAAATTCTAGAATGATCAATAAAAACTTTTCTCAAGCCTAGGAACATTAAAGCATATAATTAAATATCAGTTCTGATTCACAATATCGGACTATATTTATCAAATTTTGAATCAACCGGTATGCGAAATTGGCAATACACAGCAGTTTCAGACTTGCCAATATCAGATTTATTGTGATATAAATGTTATCGGTTGATATTTGCCGATTTTTACCAATAATTGCCAATATTTGTTGTAAAAAAAATAAAAATTTCACGTTAGAATAACCACAATATATAAAATATTGTTCATAACACCTGATACAGCAATTGGGACTGCAGCCATGATTTTATTACCTACTTTAAAGGAGACTCTTGATAAATTCTAGAATACTATAAGAAAAAAAAAATTAAGAGCTTTCAAACTTTAACAACACCCTTGGAATTTTTTATGTTAATACTTTTTTTAAAATTTATGATTTACTTTTGAGGATTTTTTGAAAATTTTCAGAATTATTAAGAATATTTTGGGCATGTTTATAAATTTATTCTTTTAAATGAAAAAGTATTATTCCAATTAAAAGATTATCCAATATGAGAATATAGTCAATTTAGATTTATATAGTAAAGTCTCTTTATTGTGCATAAAAGTGTATATAAATATAGTTATATTGTGTTTATATGTCCATAACATTACATAATAGAAAATGTTTGTCTTGACAGAAACAACATTATACAAAAACTACAAAAACATTTATGCCTAGTACCTTTGATCATCCATGTGATGCATGGAGTGGTACTTTGGCATCCCATTATTTATACTTAGTAAGTGAATGCACACAATGCATGCTTTGATTTGATAGAAAAATTACAAAGTTCAATATATTGCAATTTATAAAACTGAAAAGAAGTGTGTGATCGTTATGGAAAGTAACTAAATTCCATAAGCAAAGTGGGAGAGAAATAATTTTTTTAAATGAAAAATTGTCTCCTCTGATTGAGGGCCTTTAATTAAGAGAAAAACTGAAGAGTATTTAAAGTAAAGTATTTATTTATAAATTATGTTTATTGATGGCCACATTATTTATTTAAACTATTGATTTTTCTGTACATGGTAGTAGGGTACCTATTAGTTATATATCTTTAAAAAAATTAAAATAAAAAAAAAATTATATCACAATTACACAAAGGATCTTCCATTAGTAAATAGATAAATAAAAGATATAGACTATTTTTAAAGTTTTAACAGAAAGGGTGTTTTGGATAGTCTCATTTATCACAATTAAATAAAAGATCTCCCTTCGCTTAATAGTAAATAGATTATTTGAATTCAATTTACAGTAGCTGAAACTTCATAAACTGCATTATTTGTATTCTTCGGATTTAACTTAAAAGTTTCTAATGAATTTAATCCATTATTATTCAATTATTGCTTCATGAAGAGTGTATTTATCCTACAAACTCAATGAACTATTATACGTTTTGTTAAAGTAGAACATTCTTCCAATGCAAAATGTGAAGATTATTTATGTAAACATATATGGAGCAAAACATGAAGATTGATAATGTCCTTGTCTACATGCTTTTTGACGTGAAAAAATCGTATCATGAAATCTCTTTTCATATAGACAATACATTACTGCTGCAATCATTTTGCTTATGCATTATCATATTCTTCAAATTTAATTTATAGTAGCTGAAACTTGATAAACAGCATTATTCATGTCTTTCAAATGTGATCTGCACTGCAGTAGCGAAAGTGTTTGATGAATGTAATTTATTGTTATTCAATTATTTAGTCAAAAGGAGTCTGGTATGTACAAGAGCAAATAAATAAACGTTGACAATTTACTTGTTTGCATGTTGCTTTTAGCGGGAAAAAATATGTTATATATGCATAAATATGATAATAGATAATAGATAATAGATTAGCTCATATTTTACACCAATTCTTGATCCAAATTTCACAGAGTAGTCTTCACAGCCATAAATACTTCTGAAAGTTGTAAAAGCTCTATTTTTCCATCTTTCTGATGATATCGTGAAAACGCACATAAATTTCCTTAAAACTAGAACAAGAAAAGCCCGTACATGGAATAAGTAATAACTAGAAAATACAGTTGCAATATATACAATTTTAACAAAATACCTGGATTCATGACTTTGAAACACGTGGGGCACATTAAAAAATAAAACCACACAACGACAGTAAACATTGAAATCACCCAAACATTATCAAGCCACTAGCACCATCCACACAATGTAGTCAGATTGTTAATAATGACCAATAAATCTAAGTGCACTTGTGAAAGCCTTGGCAAACAATAGACATGCAAATACAGATACCTAAGGTCAACTATAGCAATTCTTAGACTAGCAGTGGAATCTAAAACCGTAGGGGAATGCAAGACCTCTCCCATGTCCACAAGTTCACAAATTTCTTTCTAGCCATACTTGTCAAAGATATAGACAACATTTGAATTCTGAGATCAGGTAAGTATAAGGATATTTATAGCGAAATGTTGTTACCGGAAATGCCAAGTCTAAAAGAGCAGTTTGATTGCTGCCAAACTTTGTGAAAAACAGACCACTGGGATGGGACTGCAGAGAGGAGAGGAAGAGTTATAGAAAAATCCAAAATATCTCATAAAATCAAGAGGCCTAAAATAGAATTAAATCATTACCTTCTCCTTTCGGTTGTCACTCTGAGTATGTGAACCGATGACAACAACATTATCAGAAAGCTTCTCTAGCTTGCTTTTCAACATTGAAAACAATTCTGGATTCGCCACCATAGACTTCTCTGCATCTTTCATAAATAAAATAAAAGGACAGCTTCTGCTCTCGCTGAGTATGGCCTACATACATAGAGTGTATAGTTGCCAGTAAATGAAAATTTATTATGCAAATGTCCAACTTTGATGATGAAGGAATAAAAATAGGAACCCCAAGAAGACAATAAAAGTAACTTCCATTCTGATAATCAGAGATGTACTTTTGCCTCCTCAGTCCATACCATGGAATAAAATATCTTCCAATACACCGATATATCCCAATATATATCAGTTTTTGGCTAGCTAATACGCAATGTAAAAATGAAAGCACATGCATATCAGTCCATATAAACTGATATTTACTAATATCTTATTCATATTTACCGATATTTAACAATATATGCCAATATTTGTTGTAAAATTTGAAACCAAAAAAAAAAGTCGCAACTGCAACATAAAAATTATCACTTGCAGCACCCCAATATCTCAACACCACGACTGTAACCACAATAGCGATCACAATCTTATTGCCTAGTCCATACCCTTAACCTATACAGCTACCTCAATGCCTATTCTCTCTTGCTTCCTATGCCATACCCTCAATTTCGAAATACAACATCCGTAAAAACATTCCATAAACTAGCCACTCGCAACTTGCTCAGATAAGCACGTTTTCTGGCAACTAGCCCTACAAGGTGCAGGCATATCCAAAGTGCAAGTAACTCTCCCCAACTTGTCCATAATGCTCTGACTTCATGGCGTGTGGTTAGACAGGATTGAATAAGGAAGCTTTAAGGCACAATACATTTACGTTTTGAAAGAGGTGCAGAAGAGCAAGGACAGAGCTAGGTTGCACCAGAACCAAATCAGGACAAGAAACAAGGACTCAAAGAAATGGGGAAACGACAAAGAAAACGGAGACATTAGGGGAAAAAAATTATTATGATATATATAACTAATAATTTCATTTGAAGTTTGCATTAGAACAAGTCAGAATTTGATCCAATCTATTAAAATAAAGGCCCAATAAGAAATGATGCACCATTTTATTTTAGAAACAATATTGCAAAAGAAACGTATTATGAGAATCAAATTTAGTCCAATTTGGGAGAAAGCTAGATATTCCTTACTCTTTCTCCTATAATGAACTCTAGAGGCCTAGCCGAACAAACAAAAATAATAATGAGGCTCAACATTCTAAGGCCCATATTTCCTTATAACCTAGCAAGAGAACTATCTTTTCTCCCAAAAAAAAAGGAAAAAAAAACACCAATGAAGCAAGTGGCAGCAGCAGATTGCAGCAGTTGGTGTTTCCATATCAGCAGCTGCAAGGATGGGCAATGGTGCTGTGACAGCCACTGATGATGATGGGAAATGTGCTGCAAGGTCCAGAAAGGACACATAGAGATCGAGGAGTGCTGGTACTGCATAAGAGGAGGTTTTGAGATGTTGGAGTGGCTCTGAACAAGTTTGCTTTCATCAGTAAGTTTTTTTCCTGGAAAAAATCTTCCGGGTATGTTTTGAACACACAATGACAGGTGATACACGCTTTGTGCAAAGTAATCAAGAACAGAGAATAAAGGATACCTGACTAACGGAAAAGAGAGTCAAGGTGAGAAAGAGAGTTAAAAGTTATTGACACAGGAGACATTCAGCTGGGAAAATTCCCAATATCCATATGCTTGGAGGCCACCAGAGATTCAAAAGAGCTGAACAGAAACTTTAAGTGGATGAATCAAAGCATCCTTAGTACCCTCTGCTGTCAATATTTAAAGCCATTCTTTCTTTTCGGAAACATACTGCAGGTATATTAGCCATAAATGACTCATTTAGATTCTACCAAGACCAGTAATTTTAGTTCATTGACATCTAACCAAGTATTCAGACAAGCATAACTTCTCCACATATTAAACCATTCTCATCACAGAGAGAAAAAAAATTCAACAAATCCTGATAACAAAATTAATACGTACAGTCTGCAAAAGTTTATTTAAAGGAAACCAGATAACTTAAACAAATGTGAGCAATACCTCGAATAATGTGTTGATTAACAACTTGTCCATGTCCTCCATGCCTGGGTTCTCAAATCGGAGCTCGTTGACTACAGAGAGGGAAACTCAGCTTTCAATACTAGATGTCCAAAAAGATTGAAAGAAAACAAGCAAACACAAGGTGCAACTGTCACGTAGTTAAAGGCAATGTAAGACATTACCGTTGCAAAAGAACCCATGATCCACCTCGCAAAGGTCTCCAAGATCAACACCACCAGGTATAGACTTGTCAAATCTTACACCGACTTTGGAGAAGGGGTTATCTTCAAATGCCAGCAAAACCCTCCCACGCATTCCGAAAGTAGGCCCCCTGGCACACAAAATAATAAATATAAGTAGAGTGAAAAACTGCAGCATTATGCTTTCAGATGACCACCAGAAACTGAAAACTATATAATGTCAAGCATGAGCAATGAAAATGCTGCTGTAAGTTGTTTGAGTATAATGCAGTTCAAGCTAGATAGGACACATATAGGCTGCATCAAAGAATTTGTCAACGCAATGTGAAAAGAGGTCATGGCCAGAGCCAAATTTTGAAGCTTCTGCCACAAGAACAGGCCTCCCAATCATACTTTGTAACTATGCCTTTAAGCTATTAAAAAAAACAAAAGGACAAATAAATCTGTCATTAAAAAGGAGTTAGATGGATATGGCAAGAAGCCTAAGAATTTCATACCACTACAGCCAGAAATGTATCATTTAACAAAGGATCATAAGAGATCTAAGGTTCTCCAATTTCTAAGCTACGTCCATCTGTAACACTTGCAGCCATCAAACTCAACTATTATCAGCAACAAACAAAATCTAGCACTGGATGAACCTCTAAGACAATATGGTACAGAACATCGGAGAGTAAAAGGTTAGAGCAGAACACATCTCGAATCCATGAACGAAGCTCTAGCAGCAGGTGAACAATGCAGAAGTTGCAGTAACTTGCAAGACTTCAGTTTCACAGCAGTTAAAATGTAAGAAAGATG